>CM069133.1:83593005-83686302 GCA_035221665.1 Okamejei kenojei
TTCCCCCCCCCCCCCCCCCTAATAAATCCCCCTACACCTAACATTACTTCTATTTTAATGTCTTAATATCAAAATTTAAAATAAATTCATTTTGTTATCAACTATTTCTTTTATATTTTCCCCCCCATGGAAGGGTATATATACCCATACCTAGTGGGGTGTGTGTGAATACCCACCTTGTCTACAAACCTCGGAATAAGTTAAAATTTCGTGTTAACACTTGGTTACTTAATATCTGCTGTTGGTTAGTCTAGTATATAGTAAGTTAATCCATGTTATAAACTTCTCTCCAATTGAAAATATTCCATAACAAAATAAATAAGACATTCAATCTGCTCAAAAGGTTTCTGCGTCCAACGAGAGATAATGATAAATCCTTCGTAATATTTTCTTTTCGTAGTATATATAATATTAAATAATTCTTCTCACATTATTTGAAGGTATCGTTTTGGTTATATAAATTCCGTTTTTGATCTGAAGAATTAATTTATTATCCACTGTTTAACATTCTTTGTTGCTAATATTTTTGTAAAATATTTTTTTATCAGTATTTAAAAAAGAGATATAGCTCTATATGAACCCTGGTCATCGTGATTTTTTATCTAGTTTAGGAATAAGGGTTATAATAGATGCATTTAATGTATCTGTAATTTTGTTGTGTGTAAATGTGTTCATATTGTGTCTTCAAACGTGGGGCTCATTATGTCATAAAATATTTTATAAAAATTCTGCTCAATACATCTGGTCCTGGAAGTTTTCATTTTTTAATGATCTAATAGTTTCTTCAATTCTTTAGTAGTTATTTCGACATTTAATAATGCCCTATCTTCTAAATCTAGTCCATTTAGATTACAATTTTTCAAAATGTTTCTCACTCCTATACGATTTTCTTTTGTTTTAGCTGAGTTTAAATGTTTTTAATATTGCAAAAATGTGCGTATTTTAGAAACATAGAAACATAGCAATTAGGTGCAGAGAAGGCCATTCAGCTTCGGGCCTGCACCGCCATTCAATATGATCATGGTGATTATATCTTTAGTTTGTGTTAGTAATTCTCCTTTTATCTGATTTGATCCCACACTTCTGATGATATTTTACCTCTCCTTGTATATGAACCTCCGTAAATAAAAAGAGATGGTGTGTTGAAAATAGTGATGAGAAAAAGAAAAATAGTAAACATAGAAACATAGAAACATAGAAATTAGGTGCAGTGAGTAGTCCCATTCAGCCCTTCGAGCCTGCACCCGCCATGCAATATGATCTGGCTGATCATCAACTCAGTATACCCGTACCTGCTTCTCTCCATACCTTGATTCCCTGCAAAGGGCCAATCCAATCACTCTTTAATATAGCCAATGAACTTGGCCTCAACTACCCTCTGTGGCAGAGAGTTCCAGAGACTCACCACTCTGTCTTGTGTGAAAAAAGTCATATTTCATCTCGGTCTTGAAGGATTTCCCCTTAATCCTTATGCTGTGACCCCTTGTCCTGGACTTCCCAACATCGGGAACAATCTTCCTGCATCTTAGCCTGTCCAACCCCTAAGAATTTTGTAAGTTTCTATAAGATCAATTAAGATCCAAATAAGATTAAGTTTAATTGAGCCACATAAGAGTAATGCAACAAAAAAAAAACACGGTGATTTTTTTAAGGTATCAAAAAAGGTGATACCCCAACTACAGAAGCATCTATGATGGCTAAAATTGATTGTCTCCGTAGATGGAATTATGTTTATTGAGATTCAGCCACCTAAATACATTGGGATTTATAACTAAATGCCGTTTCTCTATATGATTTCTTATATGTCTTAATATATCTAAGGGGGAAAAAAAGTCATCCTGAATGTTTCAAGATATTCTCTTTTTCTAAACCGTATTTTAAACCTTCTATATTACTTGTCGGTATCCCCGTAATCCTAGAATTAAAAAAAAATGTGAACACTGCCTTGTCTCTGTCCAAATATACAGGATTCATCAGTACCTTAAATACCAGCCTGTTTCAAGGGGTTTGCATTTCTTATCTTAAATACAACCATCCTTCAGCCCAACCTCTGGCAACTTTTCCAGATCATTTCACACCTCTTTCTTCCACAGGTTTATGATGTTCCTAATATATTATTACCCCCTTTTCCATATAATTATAATGTGTGTTAGCGTACATCCTAATTGTATTTCATTTCTTGTCAACCAAATTAACCTTATATATACTGTTAATAATAATCATTTCTATCTGCGCCTTATCCCTAAATCTAATTAGGTTAATACTTTGGTTCTTCATATTAGTGTAACATTACTATAATAGGCATAACATTGCATTAGTGAGATATAGTTAATTAAATTATTCAAGTTTTTCTATTGTTAAATTGATTCTTTACATTACATATATAACTGTATTAGCAAAACATTTTTAAGTCCATAATGTTCTTTGATTTTCTTTCAAATCTGGATCGAGTTTGTTTCAAAATAATAACTGTTCTTTCAGGTTATTTATCGTCCCCTTATCGGTTCAAGGTTGAAACATGGGGCCTGTTCATTGCATACACATTCCTGGACCGATAAGCCTGTCTGATTAATGTCTAGAGCACTTCCATCGTCTGTAATTACAGCACAGATGCCCCAATAGACATTTACTCATCCACATTATTTTGTTTTTTCTATTTTTTTACAATTTCTTGTGCGTAATATAAATGCCAAATCGGGTCCGTGAAGGCGCATTGAAATAGAGGTATAATTAATTTGCATTTTCGCGGGAAAAACACTAGTGCGTATTTCACCTCGATTTACCTTGCATAGAGAGGATAGTTTGCTTACTCTTTTAAATGTATTTTTTTTTTCGAGTATTTCACAGTTTCTCCATCAAATGTTATGCCTTCCCATGTGGTTTCATCGTCATAAGTTTATCCAAACTTGAAATGTCCAAAAATTTACAATATTCTGTCTTGGGGTCGAATTTATTTCTCTTTGAAGAGACTACCCGATGTGCCACATCAATCTCGGGTTTTCCTTCAACTTAAAAGACATCTTTGGGTTATTTGTAACGAGTTCAGTCATTTTTTAAACTTCTAGCTCTTGCCCTTCCTTACTCCTACAATCCTCACGTTCTGTCTCCTTGAATCTAGCTTCAAAGTGTTGAATTTTATCTGTCAATTTGTTCAATTGCTCCCGATTAACCCTTGTTCTTCTTTTAGGGGTCGACTTTTCCCAAGACATATAATGTATTTCAATATTCAGATCTTCTATCACTTATTCTACTCCTGAATTCAATTCATCAACATTTCTTATTATTCTCGCCAAATTCCTGCGTTCGTCCTCTGAACCAAATCCGACAGCTGTTGCTCCAAAATTCAAACTGTTCCTTTGATTCAGCATAGCGCAGCCTCTGTTTCTTGAGAGGTTAATTCCATTTGAGTAATTTGCTCTCCAGTATTCTGTTCATATTAGTGAGCATTTTGGAGGATTTCCTTAGTAAGATCTATGGTAAGATCTTTAGTAAAATTAGCTTCTACCGTTTCTTCCATGCTTCACTCTTTCTCCTTTTTGTCCTTATCGTCTCTCCTTTTTTAGCCATTTCAGATACGTAGTTGAGATTCAAATGCATTGTCTGAACTTTCAGTTGTTGTTTGGAGGCCCCCCCCGCCGCGCAAATTTCTTTCAGCAGGAAGTCTGGATAGTGGATTCTTAGGTCCCCTTTGATGTTTTACCTTTTTCATCTAAAGGGTCCTATTAAAGCTCAAATTTTCAACATTACTCTGCTGATAGCACTCCACGACACAGCTGCGACGGTGGATGTTTTTAAATCGGTCCCGACTTTAGAAACAGCTTATACACGATTTTTAGCAGGGGCTAAGTTTCAATGCTGCACCTGCACCCACTGCATGGTGCCACCAGAGGTCACTGGCTTAGTGAATATAAGCATACTTAATATATTTATTGTTTACAAAAGTAACCCATCTTGTTCCGTTTCGACAACTATGTAGCGATTATTAAACCTGTTGCGGTAACCAACGCAAGGGAGGAGGACCTAACTTATGAAATCGGCGAATTAGGATGAACCGCTGGACCACCCTGGTAAAATTGTGTTACCACAATGTTGACATCCCATTACTGCATTTTACTTGTCCTAGGAAACATTGTGTAAAGAAATGCTTTACCAACTTGATATCCAGGTGAACCCGACAGAGTGGGACTTGTTTGCTGCAGCCAATACAATGAGAAGGCCGTTGGCACGTTACTGGCCGTTCAATGAAGTATTGACAAAGATATTAAAAATGAACTCCGACATCAGTAATTTGGTATACGTCTTCAATGCAATATGAACATCAAACAAACGCTTTACATCTCCTGGAAAGAAGTCTGCTTTTTTAGTGCTATGCAGCACATGAACATATACAAAGGGACTGATGTACAACACTAGCCACAGAGCAGGCTATTGAATTGCAGAACATAATTTGATTTTAACATGCAAATGGCTGTTTCTCAAGCCAAAGACTAAACTGGCAAGTTACATTCAAAAAAAACCATATAAGGTTTATTATTATTCCCTACAACGGTGTAATCAAAGTTGCATAGGCCAATCACACAATAGGAACCTAACGCACTAATGACTTCATTTGAAGCCCCGCTATTAACGATTACAAATGGGAGGAAAACACAAAAGACCTTCCTTCTCCTGTAGCGAGAATGTATCTTCGTCACTGTTGTGCCACATATTTTACAACTGTGAATAAAGATGAACAAATATATGTATATTTGGTTTTAAAAGAAGGAACTGCAGATGCTGGAGAATCGAGGTACACAAAAAGCTGCGAGAAACTCAGCGGGTGCAGCAGCATCTAAGGAAGCGAAGGAGATAGCCGACGTTTCGGGTCGAGACCCTTCTTCAGACTTGTATATTTGGTGTTCCATTGAACCAGAATTTCAACAATACGGTGTGATTCGACACCCATTCTGTGTTGTCATTGACCTATACTGATGTTACTCCAGTGGCCAACGAGATTTTTTTTGTAACCATAACAGGATTCTTAACTTGATTGCACCCACATGTACTAACATATGCCACCATCATAACGTGTCAACATGAAGTTGAGGAAATGCAGATATGCATATCCGCTCACTTACTCTTAAACCCACAAAATGCGTAGGGTCTATAGATATTTGACACCAATAAAAGAAGAATTGGCAACATGCAAATCTCCTCCAGCTCCAAACCAGAGATGATATTCGCAATTTCCATTCTTAGACATTTACATCATTTTGCAATATCTATATTACTAAAAGACTGACCTTAACCGCTTTTGGCCCACTGTGCTGCAATTTCTGAGACCGCCACCTACGGCCGCCATTTTTGGGTACCTCGTTCAGAGCCCCCCGCCTCCGCTTCCTGGACCAGAGGAATTTTTTCCCATCGATGAAAAATGAGAGATATATTAATGTTTTTATTAAATTCCCCATTCTCTCTGTACTTTCTGCTGCCCCCACTGGTGGAGGGGGGAGGAGGGGTAGGGTGACCTGAGGGACTATAAAACCCGGAAGTGTCGTCCCTCACTCAGTCTCTTCCAGACCCAGGAAGTGAGAGGGTCACATCTCTCTGAGCTGTGAATAACACTGAACGAACGTCTACGCCATGGTGAGTCCCCTTGATGTGGATGCTGCCAAATTGGTTACCTTCTTTGTAAAATGGTTTGTGCTCACAAAATGAATTTTGGTTGTCAGGTGGCTGCAGCCCCAATTGTTTGCCTCGCCTTTGTAAAGAGTGTGTGTTCACAAAATGAATATTGGTTGTTGGTGACTGCAGCCCAATAGTTTCCCTCGCCTTTTTTAAAAGTTTGTGTTCACAAAATGAAATTTTGGTTGTCGGGTGGCTGCAGCCCAATTGTTTGCCTTGCCTTTTTAAAGTGTTTGTTTTCACAAAATGAATTTGGGTTGACAGGACGGGCTGCAGCCACTTGTTTGCCTCACCTTTTTTATAGAGTTTGTGTTCACAAAATGGCATTTTAGTTGGTCTGGTGCGTATAGCCTGTATGGATTTTGTTAGCTTAGCCAATTGTTTGCCTCGCCTTTTTAAAGAGATTGTGTTCACCAAATGAATTTGGTTGTCGGGTGGGTGCAGCCCAATTGTTTGCCTCGCCCTTTTTAAAGAGTTTGCGTTCACAAAATGGATTTTGGTTCTCGGGAGGGCTGCAGCCAAATTGTTTGCCTCGCCTTTTTAAAATGTTGCGTTCACAAAATGGATTTTGGTTATCCAGTGGCTGCAGCCAATTGTTTTCATCACTCACCTCATTAAAGAGTTTGTGTTCCCAAAATGGATTTTGGTTTTTGTCGGGTGGCTGCAGCCCAATTATTTGACTCACCCTTTTAAAAGCGTTTTTGTTCACAAAATGGATTTTGGTTGTTTAGCGGCTGCAGCCCAATTGATTGCCTTGCCTTTTTAAAGAGGTTGTATTTCACAAAATGGATTTTGTTTGTCCGGTGGCTGCAGCCAAATTGTTTTTCCTGCCTTTTTAAAGAGTTTTGTGTTCACAAAATGAATTTTGGTTGTCGGGTGGCTGCAGGCCAATTGTTTGCTTCGCCTTTTTAAGAGATTTGTGTTCACAAAAAGAAATTTTTGTTGTGGGTGGCTGCAGTCCAATTGTTTTCCTCGCCCTTTTTGAAATTATTGTTCACAAAATGGATTTTGGTTGTGTGGTGGCTGCAGCCCAATTGTTTGCCTCGCCTTTTAAAGAGTTTGTGATCACAAAATGTATTTTGGTTGTTTGGTGGTGCAGCCAATTGTTTGCTCGCCTTTTAAAGAGTTTGTGTTCACAACATGGATCTTGGTTGTGTGGTGGCAGCAACCCAATTGCTTGCCTCGCCTTTTTAAAGAGTTTGTGATCACAAAATGTATTTTGGTTGTTTGGTGGCTGCAGCCCAATTGTTTGCCTAGCCTTTTTAAAGAGTTTGTGTTCACAAAATGAATTTTGGTTGTCAGGTGACTGCAGCCCAATTGTTTCTCTCACCGTTTTTAAGAGACTTTGTTGCGTGATCACAAAAGAATTTTGGTTGTCGGGTGGCTGCAGCCCAATTGTTTTGCCTCGCCTTTTTAAACATTTTGTGGTCACAAGATGGATTTTGGTTCTCGAAGAGCTGCAGCTCAATTGTTTGCATCCTTTTTGAAATATTTGTTCACAAAATGGATCTTGGTTATGTGGTGGCAGCAACCCAATTGGTTGCCTCGCCTTTTTAAAGAGTTTGTGATCACAAAATGTATTTTGGTTGTTTGGTGGCTGCAGCCCAATTGTTTGCCTAGCCTTTTTAAAGAGTTTGTTCACAAAATGAATTTTGGTTGACAGGCGGCTGCAGCCCAATTGTTTGCCTCGCCTTTTTAAAGAGTTTGTGTTCACAAAAAGAATTTTGGTTGTCGGGTGGCTGCAGCCCAGTTGTTTGCCTAGCCTTTTTAAAGAGATTGTGTTCACAAAATGAATTTTGGTTGTCGGGTGGCTGCAGCCCAATTGTTTGCTTCGCCTGTTTAAAGAGTTTGTGTTAACAAAATGGATTTTGGTTCTCGGGTGGCTGCAGCCAAAATTGCTTGCCTTGCCTTTTTTAAAAATTGTTGTGTTCACAAAATGTTGTGATTTTGGTTGTCTGGTGTCTGCAGCCAAATTGTTTGCCTCGCCTTTTTGAAAATTGTGTTCACAAAATGGATTTTGGTTGTCCGGTGTTTGCAACGCAATTGTTTGCCTCGCCTTTTTAAAGAGTTTGTGTTCACAAAATGAATTTTGGTTGTCGGGTTACTGCAGCCCAATTGTTTGCATCGCCTTTTTAAAGAGTTTGTGTTCCCAAAATGGATTTTGTTTGTCGGGTGGCTGCAGCCCAATTATTTGCCTCACCTTTTTAAAGAGTTTGTGTTCACAAAATGGATTTTGGTTGAGTGGTGGCTGCAGCCCATTTGTTTGTCTCACTTTTTTAAAGAGTTTGTGATCACAAAATGTGTTTTGGTTGTCCGGTGGCTGCAGTCAAATTGTTTTCCTCACCTTTTTAAAGAGTTTGTGTTCACAAAATGAATTTTGGTTGTCGGGTGGCTGCAGCCCAATTGTTTGCCTCGCCATTTTAAAGAGTTTGTGTTCACAAAATAAATTTTGGTTGTCGGGTGGCTGCAGCCCAATTGTTTGCCTCGCCTTTTTAAAGAGTTTTTGTGTTCACCAAAATGGATTTTGCTTGTCGGGTGGCTGCAGCAAAATTGTTTACCTCACCTTTTTAAAGAGTTTGTGTTCACAAAATGGATTTTTTGGTTGTCGGGTGGCTGCAGCCAAATTGTTTGCTTTGCCTTTTTAAACATTTTGTGTTCACTAAATGGGATGTTGGTTGTCAGTTCGCTGCAGCTCAATTGTTTGCCTCGTCTTTTTGATAAATTTGTTCACAAAATGGATTTTGGTTGTCCGGTGTCTGCAGTGCAATTGTTTGCATCGCCATTTTAAAGAGTTTGTGTTCACAAAATGAATTTTGGTTGTTGGGTGGCTGCAGTCCAATTATTTGCAACACCTTTTTAAAGAGTTTGTGTTCACAAAATGGATGTTCGTTGTCGGGGTCGATGCAGCAAAATTGTTTATTTTGCCTTTTTAAAGAGTTTGTGTTCACAAAATGGATTTTGGTTGCGGGTGGGTGCAGCCAAATTGTTTGCCTCACCTATTTAAACATTTTGTGTTCACAAAATGGATTTTGTTTGTCCGGTGGCTGCAGCCAAATTGTTTTCCTCGCCTTTTTAAAGAGTTTGTGTTCACAAAATGAATTTTGGTTGTCGGGTGGCTGCAGGCCAATTGTTTGCTCGCCTTTTTAAAGAGTTTGTGTTCACAAAATAAATTTTTGTTGTCGGGTGGCTGCAGTCCAATTGTTTTCCTCGCCTTTTTGAAATATTGTTCACAAAATGGATTTTGGTTGTGTGGTGGCTGCAGCCCAATCGTTTGCCTCGCCTTTTTAAAGAGTTTGTGATCACAAAATGTATTTTGGTTGTTTGGTGGCTGCAGCCCAATTGTTTGCCTCGCCTTTTTAAAGAGTTTGTGTTCACAAAATGAATTTTGACTGTCGGGTGGCTGCAACCCAATTGTTTGCCTTGCCTTTTTAAAGATTTTGTGTTCACAAAATGTATTTTAGTTGTTGGGTGGCTGCAGCCCAATTGTTTGCCTCGCCTTTTAAAGAGTTTGTGTTCACAAAATTAATTTTGGTTGTCAGGTGACTGCAGCCCAATTGTTTCTCTCACCGTTTTTAAGAGATTGTGTTCACAAAATGAATTTTGGTTGTCGGGTGGCTGCAGCCCAATTGTTTGCCTCGCCTTTTTAAACATTTTGTGTTCACAAAATTGATTTTGGTTCTCGAGAGGCTGCAGCTCAATTGTTTGCATCACCTTTTTGAAATATTTGTTCACAAAATGGATCTTGGTTGTGTGGTGGCAGCAACCCAATTGCTTGCCTCGCCTTTTTAAAGAGTTTGTGATCACAAAATGTATTTTGGTTGTTTGGTGGCTGCAACCCAATTGTTTGCCTAGCCTTTTTAAAGAGTTTGTGTTCACAAAATGAATTTTGGTTGTCAGGTGACTGCAGCCCAATTGTTTCTCTCACCGTTTTTAAGAGATTGTGTTCACTAAATGAATTTTGGTTGTCGGGTGGCTGCAGCCCAATTGTTTGCCTCGCCTTTTTAAACATTTTGTGGTCACAAAATGGATTTTGGTTCTCGAGAGGCTGCAGCTCAATTGTTTGCATCACCTTTTTGAAATATTTGTTCACCAAATGGATCTTGGTTGTGTGGTGGCAGCAACCCAATTTGCCTCGCCGTTTTAAAAGAGTTTGTTCACAAAATGAATTTTGGTTGACAGGCGGCTGCAGCCCAATTGTTTGCCTCGCCTTTTTAAAGAGTTTGTGTTCACAAAAAGAATTTTGGTTGTCGGGTGGCTGCAGCCCAGTTGTTTGCCTAGCCTTTTTAAAGAGATTGTGTTCACAAAATGAATTTTGGTTGTCGGGTGGCTGCAGCCAAATTGCTTGCCTTGCCTTTTTAAAAATGTTGTGTTCACAAAATGGATTTTGGTTGTCTGGTGTCTGCAGCCAAATTGTTTGCCTCGCCTTTTTGAAAAATGTGTTCACAAAATGGATTTTGGTTGTCCGGTGTTTGCAACGCAATTGTTTGCCTCGCCTTTTTAAAGAGTTTGTGTTCACAAAATGAATTTTGGTTGTCGGGTTACTGCAGCCCAATTGTTTGCATCGCCTTTTTAAAGAGTTTGTGTTCCCAAAATGGATTTTGTTTGTCGGGTGGCTGCAGCCCAATTATTTGCCTCACCTTTTTAAAGAGTTTGTGTTCACAAAATGGATTTTGGTTGAGTGGTGGCTGCAGCCCATTTGTTTGTCTCACTTTTTTAAAGAGTTTGTGATCACAAAATGTGTTTTGGTTGTCCGGTGGCTGCAGTCAAATTGTTTTCCTCACCTTTTTAAAGAGTTTGTGTTCACAAAATGAATTTTGGTTGTCGGGTGGCTGCAGCCCAATTGTTTGCCTCGCCATTTTAAAGAGTTTGTGTTCACAAAATAAATTTTGGTTGTCGGGTGGCTGCAGCCCAATTGTTTGCCTCGCCTTTTTAAAGAGTTTGTGTTCACAAAATGGATTTTGCTTGTCGGGTGGCTGCAGCAAAATTGTTTACCTCACCTTTTTAAAGAGTTTGTGTTCACAAAATGGATTTTGGTTGTCGGGTGGCTGCAGCCAAATTGTTTGCTTTGCCTTTTTAAACATTTTGTGTTCACTAAATGGATGTTGGTTGTCAGTTCGCTGCATCTCAATTGTTTGCCTCGTCTTTTTGATAAATTTGTTCACAAAATGGAGTTTGGTTGTCCGGTGTCTGCAGCGCAATTGTTTGCCTCGCCATTTTAAAGAGTTTTTGTTCACAAAATGAATTTTGGTTGTCGGGTGGCTGCAGCCCAATTGTTTGCCACACCTTTTTAAAGAGTTTGTGTTCACAAAATGGATGTTCGTTGTCGGGTGGATGCAGCAAAATTGTTTACCTTGCCTTTTTAAAGAGTTTGTTTTCACAAAATGGATTTTGGTTGTTGGGTGGCTGTAGCCAAATGTTTGCCTTGCCTATTTAAACATTTTGTGTTCACAAAATGGTTGTTGGTTGTCTGGTGGCTGCAGCCCAAGTGTTTGCCTCGCCTTTTTGAAATATTGTTCACAAAATGGATTTTGGTTGTGTGGTGGCTGCAGCCCAATTGTTTGCCTCGCCTTTTTAAAGAGTTTGTTCACAAAATGAATTTTGGTTGACAGGTGGCTGCAGCCCTATTGTTTGCCTCAACTTTTAAAGAGTTTTTGTTCACAAAATGATTTTTGGTTGTCAGGTAACTGCAGCCCAATTGTTTGCCTCGCCTTTTTAAAGAGTTTGTGTTCACAAAATGAATTTTGGCTGTCGGGTGGCTGCAACCCAATTGTCTGCCTCGCCTTTTCAAAGATTTTGTGTTCACACAATAAATTTTTGTTGTGGGGTGGCTGCAGCACAATTGTTTGCCTCGCCTTTAAAGAGTTTGTGTTCAAAAAATGGATGTTGGTTGTCGGGTGGCTGCAGCAAAATTGTTTGCCTCGCCTTTTTAAACACTTTGTATTCACAAAATGGATTTTGGTTGTCGGGTGGCTGCAGCCAAATTGTTTGCCTCGCCTTTTTCTAATATTTGTTCACTAAATGGATTTTGGTTGTGTGGTGGCTGCAGCCCAGTTGTTTGCCTCACCTTTTTGAAGAGTTTGTGATCACAAAATGGATTTTGGCTGTCGGGTGGCTGTAACCCAATTGTTTGCCTCACCTTTTTAAATAATTTCTGTTCACAAAATGAATTTTAGTTGTTGGGTGGCTGCAGCGCATTTGTTTGCCTCGCCGTTTTAAAGAGTTTGTGTTCAGAAAATGGATTTTGGTTGTCAGGTGGTTGCATCTCATTTGCTTGCTTCTTCTTTTTAAAGAGTTTGTGCTTCCAAAATGAATTTTGTTTTTCAGGTGGCTGCAGCCCAATAGTTTGCCTCGCCTTTTTAAAGAGTTTGTCCTAACAAAATGAATTTTTGTTTTAAAAAAGGAACTGCAGATGCTGGAAAATTGAGGGTACACAAAATGCTGGAGAAACTCAACGGGTGCAGCAGCATCTATGGAGCAATGGAGATAGGAACCGTTTCGGGCCAAAACCCTTCTTCAGACTGCAGAAGGGGGTGGGGGGAGGTGGGGGGAAGAAAGGAAAAAGGAGGAAGAGGAGGAGGAGCCCGAGGGCTAAGGGAGAGGTAGGAAGGGGAGGAGACTGCAAGGGTTAACAGAATTGAGAGAATTCAATATTCATGCCAAGAGGATGCAGACTCCCCAAGTGGAATATGAGGTGCTGTTCCTCCAATTTGCGGTGTTGCTCACTCTGGCCGTGGAGGAGGCCCAGGACAGAGAGGTCAGATATGGAATGGGAGGCGACTTGAAGTGCTGAGCCCTTGGGACGTCAGGTTGGTTATTGCGGACCGAGCGGAGGTTGTTGGGTGACTGCAGCCCAATTGTTTGCCTCTCCTTTTTAAAGAGTTTGTGTTCACAAAATGAATTTTGGTTGTCGGGTAGCTGCAGCCCAATTGTTTGCCTTGCCTTTTTAAAGAGTTTGTGATCACAAAATTGATTTTGGTTGTCGGGTGGCTGCAGCCCAATTGTTTGCCTTGCTTTTTTTTAATTTTTTTTATATAATTAAAGGCATGTACATATCCTAGTCTAAACCATTACAAACTTTGTTAAACGGTTACATATTAAATATTCAGCATTCCAAGGACTCCACTTCGAATGTAGCAGGAGTCTACATTTATTGGTAACACATTAACATTGACTCTAATTATTATTATTATTTTTTTAATTGGTAGAAAAAATTAAAAAAAGAAAAAAAAACTTAGAAACATAAAATAAACTATCCATAATACAACTTCGGAGATAGGTCCGTAGGTAAGAAAACAAAACTATTCGTCTAGTCCTGGGTTCAAGCTTCCATCAAGCCTCAGCGCTGGCCCATTCTACCCCTTCAAATAATCTATGAACGGCGACCATATTCTAATAAATAATTCTGGTTTGTCAATTAAGGCAAATCTAATTTTTTCCAGGTTTAAGGTCTCCGACATCTCCATTATCCACATTTTAATTGTAAGGGATGCAGGGTTTTTCCAAAATTTTAATATTTATTTTTTCCCAGTTATTATACTATAATCCAGGAAATTTCTTTGGTTTATTGTCAGTTTTAGGTATTGTTCAGATATGCCCAATGTTATTAATTTAGTATCGGGATCCAGTTGAATATTAACCACTACGGAAATAATTTAAAAAATATCCACCTAAAATGTTTTAATTTTTATGCAATTTACCAAGGTATGGGTTAAATTAGCCTCAGAGTATTGACATTTATCGCAGATAGGAGAGATATTAGGAAAAATTCTATTTAAATTTGTTTTAGAATAATGCAATCTGTGTAATATTTTAAATTGTATTAAAGAATGTCTGGCGTTTAACGAACATCGATGTATATGTTGTAGACTTTCATCCCAAATATCTTTCGTTATGGGTTGAACTAATTCATTTTCCCATGCTTGTCTATGTGATTCTGTCGACGGATTCTCGCTATCTAACAGAATATTATAAATATATTTTGGGACTGTGTTGGGACGTTTATTCAAACATTCATCTAGAATCTCTGGCTCTCTAATTCTATATTCTTGTGTATGTGATTTAACATAATCTTTCAATTGTAAATATCTAAAAAAAATTATTTGAATGTAATCCATAATTCTGTTGTACCTGCAGAAACGAGAGGAACACATCATTTCTATAAAGATGTCCCATCTTTTTAATTCCATAGTTTTTCCATTGTGTAAAGCCTTTATCCAATACCGAAGGCTTAAATGAAGGGTTATTTGCAATAGGGAGTGAAAGTGATAAATTATCCAATTTTTATGTCTTTTTTATTTGTTTCCAAATTCGAATTTGTTTCCAAAATCGGGCCAATTTCAAATGGCAGACAATCCTCCTTTTCCATCTTTAACCAGTCTGGTTGTTGATCCATATCTTCCAACCAGAAATTTAAGTTTTTGACATTGACTGCCCAGAAATTTGGTAAGACTAATCCTCCATTCATCTTAGATTTACATAAGTGTGTTTTACCTATTCTGTGATTCGTATAATTCCAAATAAAACTTGTTACAATAGAGTCAATTTTTTAAAATAAATTTTTAGGGACGTATATTGGAATTGATTGGAAGAGGTATAGAAGTTGAGGAAGGAAAATCATTTTAATTGCATTAATTTTAGCGAGCATTGAAATAGGAAGCATTTTCCAATATTGAATATTCTTATGCAATTTATTAAGTAAAGGCACAAAATTAGATTTAAATAAAGAAGTATATTTCTTGGTCATATAGATTCCTAAGTATTTAAATTTTTCATTCACTATTTTAAAAGGTGATTGTTGCAATATATATAAATTAGGTTCCATTATTGCAATAATCTCACTCTTCTTCCAGTTGATTCTATATCCCGAGAATAAACCAAATTGAGTTATAAGATTTAACAGGTTAGGAATGCTAATTTCTGGATTTGTAATATATAGTAATACATCATCTGCATATAGCGAAATTTTATTAACTGTATTATTAGTATTAAAATACATATACATATACAAATATCATATATTTCTGGATGAGCTCGAATTCTTTCTGCTCATGGTTCTATAACATGGGCGAATAGTAACGATGATAACAGGCATCCTTGTCTACAACCTTTAGATAAATCATTTTTTTTGATAACATTTGATTTGTCATTATTCTGGCTGTTGGATTGGTATATAAAAGCTTAACCCACGTACAAAACTTCTCACCTAATTGAAATTTTTCCATCACCGAAAATAAATAGGGCCATTCAGTTTGATCGAATGCTTTCTCAGCGTCTAGTGAGATGACTGCTAAGTCTTCATTAGCTATTCGATTTGAGTATATAATGTTGAATAATCGTCTCAGATTATAATATGAATAACATTTTGGAATGAAGCCAGTTTGATCGGGGTGTATTAATTTATAAATCACTAAGCTTAATCTGTATGCTAAAATTTTGGTTAAAATTTTCTGATCGATGTTTAATAGAGCAATTGCTCTATATGAACCTGGATCTTCAAGGTCCTTATCCATTTTTGGAATAAGTATTATAGTTGATTCATTTAAAGTTTCTGGGAGTTTCTGTTGCATGAATGCTTGAGTATATAATGTCTGTAGGCGTGACAAGATCAGTTAGTTACCTAATTGTAGCTAATTACAAAATTCAATTACTCGATCTAAACATCTATCAATTTCTTAAGAAAAGGTTAACATTTTTTAATAGCCTAAGAGTCCAAATAACATTCACACAAGAATTCACAATATAACATGATTTTTAAATCTCATTGTCATGAATTTATAGGGCAAATGGAAGGAATTTAGTGTTTAATTCCCGTAAATTAATAGCCATTTAAATCATCTTGCGAGTGGGATTTTGTGGAACGCGATCGTTTGGAATGTTACGGTTGCGGTGAATTTGAACCCCATATCGGCAGGAAAAATACTGCTGGTTCGTATATTTACAAAATCACCTTTTCACAACGTGAAATTTTGATTAAAGGCATCCTAAGAAGCAAGTTTATATGTAAAATAAACGGCTTTCTTTTACCTGTCCCGTATGTGAAATCTGTCCCCGTTGTCGGCGTTGACGGCTTTAGAAGATGCTTTTTAATTTACTCCAGCGATTAAATTGTCCAGTGCAGTTTAAACAAAAATTAATAAAACCAATGTCAGAGCGATTATTCTTCAGCAGCTAAACAGCCTGTTCAAAATCGATTTGAACAGGCTGGAGAAAAATCGCATTTTAAACCCGACCCCCTCTCAAAGGCGCCCCCCTCTCAAAGGCCAGTGACAGAACTGCAGCGCCGCTGAAGGTAAGTTTTGTAACATACCTACTTAAACTATGTGTAGATTGGTTAGTGCATGTGCACCAATCAGAGTAATGTACTAACCCTAGCTCCACCTTACTGTACACTTTATATTAACAGTCACTTCCCATATTATGTAGTTACACCGGTGGTAGAGATGAAATAACAACGTATTGTACTGCACCACCATGACTGATGATTAAAGCTGACTTTGAACACCAGACTGTGTCTGTACAGTTCTCTACATGGTGTCAGACTAGATGGAAATTACCCATTGCTTCTGTCTATCGGGTTTTATTTGCATTTTATTAGTCTTGATCTTTTACTATGATGGCTCTCTCGTGCCGCAAGCCAACCCAGCTCATCTTTGATGCAGACATAGGCGAGCGATGGAGGCTCTTTGAAATTGACTATGAGCACTACATCAATATTGTCCATCGCAACGATCCTGATGAAGTCAAGGCATCGCTCCTGCTCAACCTTGCTGGACCCAAGGCTATAATTTACGCACAAACCTTCGACTTCGCACCAGCTGTACTCGCCGGGAACTGCCAGGTGGCGGTCCCAGCTGAGACGATGCGCAACCCTAAAGTGCTGCTACGTAAATTCCTTGAGCTATGTGACCTGCCATCGAACCGCATTCTGGAGAGAGCAAAGTTCTTCACATGCCAACAGCATCCTGACGAACCTGTGGAACGTTTCATTTGTGATTTGAAGTACATGGCCCCGCGATGTCACTTTGGTGAGATAACTAATGAGTTAATACACGACAAAATCGTTAGTGGCATGTGTGATCGGAAGCTCAAAACAGAGCTACTCCGAAATGCTGACATGACTCTTGAACAGGCTGTGCATGCCTGCCGTATGTTGGAGGTTGTAGCCCCACTGGGTGATTAGCTTGGCACTCAGAAACATGATGTTAATCTGACTGGTTTCAGTAACCGCACCGTGTCAGCTGGCACTAAAAGATTTGTGAATGAGCCACCGCAGAGGTGCGCTAACTGCAACTATTTCAATAATAGAGGTCGCCAGCTTTGCCCAGCAAATGGCAAATCATGCAATTACTGTAAGAAAATGAATCATTATGCTGCATGCTGTCATTCTCGTGGGAACCCTAGTGCAAATTCAAAGTCTAATCTACATCTGCTGCGGCAAGACCCAACAGTCTCTGACTCCCATGAACAGTTTGAAGCTGCCCACGAGAATGAACCAATTATCTCATATGATAGTTCTGCTGTTCACACTCTCCTCCGCACATCTGGTAAGTTCGTGGACCCTGCTGTTAACGTGCACATCAATAACAAGTCTGTTATTGCTAAAGTGGACACGGGACCATGGTCGTTACAAAAAAGATAGACAAAGATGAATTCCGTGTGTGCATTAACCCAAGAGACCTGACCACAGCTATTAAATGCCCATACTACCCTACGAGAACCATCGAAGACGTTGCAGCTCAAATCGGTCGTGCAACAATGTTCTCAGTACTAGATGCCAAAAGCTCGTTTTGGCAGATACTTCTAGCTGATGCTTCCTCAAACCTCACTACATTTCCACACCATTTGACAGATTCAAGTTCCTCAGAATGCCATTTGGAATGAACTCGGCCAGCGAGGTCTTTCAGAGAGCTATGGAACAGCTGTTCACAGGTTACCCATGTGCTATCATTGTTGTTGACATTCTGGTGTACGGCCATGACTTAGCAGAGCACGATTCTAATCTAAAAATGATTCTGCACAGGGCACGTTAGATCAACCAAAAGTTCAACCCCATGAAGTGCAACTTTCGTTTCTCAGAGGTTACCTACGTCGGACATGTGTTCACAAGTGAAGGGTTAAAGCCGGACCTTAAGAACACTGCAGCCATCAATGAACTGCCTGCTCCCACAGATGTCCACAGCCTTCAGCGTTTCCTGGGTATGGTTAACTATCTGGGCAAGTTCATACCCAACCTCAGCGAACTTATCTTGCCACTGAGACAGCTCACTCACAAGGACACTGCCTGGACCTGGTACCAGCAACACCAACAAGTATTCGACTCTTTAAAACTTCAGCAAGCCAGCACCCCCACCTTGACATATTTCGATCTCAAGCTACCAGTCACTATCACCTGTGATGCCTCACAATATGGTTTAGGCACAGCCTGCCTGCAAACATCAGCTGATGAGACTGTGCTACCTGTATCGTATGCCGCTCGCACCATGACAGAGCAGCGCAATGCCCAAATTGAAAAGGAGCTGCTAGCGTCGTTTTTTGCATGTTCCAGGTTTAGAGACTTTATCTTTGGGGAAAACTGTTACAATTGAAACTGACCACCAACAACTGGTCACCACCCTGAACAAGCCTTTTCACACAGCGCCTGAACGATTAACCATATAACCATATAACCATATAACAATTACAGCACGGAAACAGGCCCTCTCGGCCCTTCCAGTCCGTGCCGACCATTTGTTTTCCCCTAGTCCCATCTATCTGCACTCAGACCATTCCCCTCCATTCCCTTCACGTCCATATACCTATCCACTTTACTTTTAAATGTTAAAAACGATCCTGCCTCCACCACTTCTGCCGGAAGCTCATTCCACACAGCCACCACCCTCTGAGTAAAGAAGTTCCCCCTCACGTTACCCCTAAACCTCTGTCCCTTAATTCTCATGCCATGCCCTCTTGTTTGAATCTTCCCTACCCTCAATGGGAAAAGCTTATCCACGTCAACTCTGTCTATCCCTTTCATCATTTTAAAGACCTCAATCAAGTCCCCCCTTAACCTTCTGCGCTCCAAAGGATAAAGACCTAACTTATTCAACTTTTCTCTGTAACATAGTTGCTGGAACCCTGGCAACATTCTAATAAATCTCCTCTGTACTCTCTCTATTTTGTTGACATCCTTCCTATAATTAGGCGACCAAAATTGTACACCATACTCCAGAATTGGTCTCACCAATGCCTTGTACAATTTTAACATTACTTCCCTACTCCTATATTCAATGCTCTGATTTATAAAGGCCAGCACACCAAAGGCTTTCTTTACCACCCTATCTACATGCGATTCCACCTTCAGGGAACTATGCACAGTTATTCCTAGATCCCTCTGTTCCACAGCATTCCTCAATTCCCTACCATTTACCATGTACGTCCTATTTTGATTTGTCCTGCCAAGATGTAGCACTTCACACTTAACAGCATTAAACTCTATCTGCCATCTTTCAGCCCACTTATCCAAATGGCCCAAATCTCTCTGTAGACTTTGAAAATCTACTTCATTATCCACAACACCACCTATCTTAGTATCATCTGCATACTTACTTATCCAATTTTCCACCCCATCATCCAGATCATTGATGTACATGACAAACAACAGTGGACCCAACACAGATCCCTGAGGCACCCCACTGGTCACCGGCTTCCAACCTGACAAACAGCCATCCACATTACTCTCTGACATCTCCCATTCAGCCACTGTTGAATCCATCTTGCTACTCCGCCATTAACACCCAAAGATTGAACCTTTCTTAACCAACCTTCATGGGAACCTTGTCAAAGGCCTGCTGAAATCCATAAGACCTTGTCAAAGGCAAAAAATTCAAGAAGGTTTGTTGACCTCCCAGGAATTTGACTGTTCTGATCACCCTGTTTATCCAGAGCCTTATTTATTATCTCTAAGTACAACCACTGACCAAACTAATAGGTCTATAATTGCTAGGTTTATACGTTGAACCCTTTTTAAACAATGGAACAACATGCGCAGTACGCCAATCCTCTGGCACTATTCCCATTTCTAATGACATTTGAATTGATTCTAATGACATTTTATTGATTGCAGTGCATGATGGCAGTGTGAACTGTGTTAGGAAGTTGCAGGGGGACTTGGACAGGTTGAGTGAGTGGGCAGATGTGTGGCAGATCCAGTATAATATAGATAAATGTGAGGTTATCCACTTTGGCGGCAAAAACAAGGGGGCAGATTATTATCTCAATGGGGTTAGGTTAGGTAAGGGCGAGGTGCAGCAAGACCTGGGAATCCTTGTACACCAGTCACTGAATGTTGGCTTACAGCTACAGCAGGCAGAGAAGAAAGCTAATAGAATGTTGGCCATCATAACAAGAGGATTTCAGTACAGGAGTAAAAAGGTTCTTCTGCAGTTGTATAGGGCTCTGGTGAGACCACATCTGGAGTCTTGTGTACAGTTTTGGTCTCCTAATTTGAGGAAGGACATCCTTGTGATTGAGGCAGTGCAGCGTAGGTTCACAAGATTGATCCCTGGGATGGTGGGACTGTCATATGAGGAAAGATTGAAAAGACTAGGCTTGTATTCACTGGTTTTTAGAAGGATGAGGGGTTTTCTTATAGAAACATATAAAATTATAGAAGGACTAGACAAGCTAGATGCAGGAAAATTGTTCCTAATGTTGGGCGAGTCTAGAACCAGGGGCCACAGTCTTAAAATAAAGGGAAGGTCATTTAAGACTGAGGTGAGAAAAAACTTTTTTCACCCATAGAGTTGTGAATTTTTGGAATTCCCTGCCACAGAGGGCATTGGAGGCCAAGTCACTGGATGGATTTAAGAGAGAGTTAGATAGAGGTCTCGGGGCTAGTGGAGTCAAGGGATATGGGGAGAAGGCAGGCACGGGTTATTGATAGGAGCGATCAGCCATGATCACAATGAATGGCGGTGCTGGCTCGAAGGGCCGAATGACCTCCTCCTGCACTTATTTTTTATGTTTCTATGTTTCTTTGAAGTAGCTCCAATGTTTTGATCTCCAGATTGTTTAATGACTGCTTCGCTTTGCGCAGCACACAGCTGCTGACAGAACATACAGCTGCTCTCCTCCATTATCAAGAGTGGTTGGCCCACAAATCAATCCAACACACCACAATACAGCCATTCTTCTTAGTTTGCGATGAACTGGTGATACAAGATGGGATCATTGTCAAGGGTCACAAAGTTGTGATTCCCTCATCCCTGCAAGATGAATACTATAAAGATGTCCACAGTGGCCACCCAGGTACAGAGGCTACGCTTGGCCGTGCCCAAAGCATATTTTATTGGCCAGGAATGACCAAATGCATATGTGAAAAAATGCTATCCTGCTCCATTTGCAACAGCTAAGCGCCCCACCATCAGATACAGCCTCTCCTGCAACAACCCACTCCAGAACTACCATGGACATCTGTCGCTGCGGATATTTTTGAATGGCATGGTAAAGACTGTCTAGTTCTGGTCGATTCATATTCCAATTGGTTTGAGCTTGATCTACTGCCTACCATTACTACCATATAGTCTGAGATGGTTATACAAAAGCTTCAGAGACATTTCTCTGTACACGGTTGTACCAGTTTGACTGCAAACTGAGAATGGGAGACAGTTCACCGGCCATGCATTTAAAAACTTTGTCAAATGTTGGAAATTTCAGCATGTTACCAGCAGCCCTGAATATCCAATCAATCACAACTGTCAGGAGTGCTAAACAGTAAATGGAAATGTTCGCATCTTGCCAAATCCGACATTTTTCTGGATCTGTTAAACCTCAGAAACATTTCCAGGGATTGTGTTCTAGGCTCTCCCGCCCAGCGGCTAATGCCTCGCACGACACAGCCCCAGCTCCCCGTCGCCCAGCAACAGCTGAAGCCACAGGTGCTCAAACCAGCTGCGGTCCAGAAGCGCATTCAGGAGAAACATGATGTCCAGAAGCGCTCATATGACAAGTCGAGAAAACCCCTTAAACCGTTACTGCAAGGTCAAGTGGTTCGCCTGCAGACTGCAGTTGGACATACCCGACTGGGTTACATTGAGGGGCCAGCCAAAGAACCTCGTTCCTACCTTGTCAACGTCAATGGTGTTATGTACTGGCGCAGCCGTCAACATCTCCTGCCCGTGAACGAACCGTGGCCAGCTACTCCCTGTCCTTATGCACCACCGTTGGTTTTCAAGACACCTGCTGCTATTATCTGTCCCAGACCCCCTGACCCCAGCATGTACTCCCTGCGTCGTTCGGTTCCCTCATCCCCGTGCCATTCGGTTCCCTCATCTCCCAGTGCCCCTAGTCCTGCATGCTCGCCCCGCTGCTCCTCTTCAGGCTCCCTGGCTGCGTTCTCCTTCTTCTGTTCTCCACCACCCAGTCCTACTAACTTTTCCGGAACGGAGGGGGAAGGGTTTGTCCGCACGCGCTCAGGTCGGGTTAGCAGACCACCCGACAGGTTCGGTAGGTATGTTTAACCGCATGTGTTTTAACAACTGCTCAACAACTCTTTTCTCTATGGGGAAGGATGTAGATTGGTTAGTGCATGTGCACCAATCAGAGTAATGTGCTAACACAAGCTCCACCTTACTGTACACTGTGCTCTGCCTGCAGTCCGCCCTTTCACCCTTTTTTATTTTATATTTTAGTCCTGATAAAAAACAAAATGTTAGTTGGAGGTCTTTTATGTGGTGCGTGGGGGAGGGGAAGGGGGAAACTTCATTTCCTACTCCCTACCTGGCTGGGACTGCAGCTTCGGTGGCGGCGCAGTGCTGGGACACCATCACGGAGCGCGCGATGCCTTACCGGATCGCCTTGCGGTAAGCTCCAGGGTGCTGTGACCGCCGACTTCAACATCGAGGAGCTGTGGCTGCGGGCGTTCAGCCGCGGGCGGCGCTGGATTTGGAACACCGCTGAGCCTGGGATCGAGGGCGCCAGGGTCGGAGCTCCAACTGGCGCAGCCTGATGACTTCAGGAGCCGTAGTCTCCGGGGAGGAAGCGGCCGCTCCAGACTTTCCAAGCCGCTGAGGAATGTTCACCCGACGCCGGAGTTCCAGCTTCACGGCAAGAGGGCCTGAAAACATCGGACTGGCATGGACTGGAAGGGCCGAGAGGGCCTGTTTCCGTGCTGTAATTGTTATATGTCTGCAAGGCCACAAATGGGCCCCGACCTCGAGTGATCACAAAGGAAGAGGACTAAACTGTCTGGTGTCTTTCCGCATAGTGGAAAATGTTGTTTCTGTTGTGGGGGGACGTTTGTGTTGAACTCTATAATGTGTTGTGTCAATTTTTTTAAAAATCTTTTTCTATGGATGAACGGAAACTTATTATTTATTTTATGTAAAGCACGTTGGTTTCAACACAAGTTGATTTAAAACGTGCTATATAAATAAAACTTACTTACTTTATATTAACACTCACTTCCCATATTACATAGTTACACCGGTGGTAGAGATGAAATAACAACGTTTTGTACTGCACCACCATGACTGATGATTAAAGTTGACTTTGAACACAATACTGTGTCTGTACAGTTCTCTACACTATGTTTTATAAAATGTCATGGTAATATATTTGCTCAAATAGTTTATCTCTGTGTAAAGCCCACAATTTTTAATGACCAATGTACATTGGATGGATGCACAGAATCTCTTGTCCAGAATAGGTGAATCGGGGACCAGAGGACATAGGTTCAAGGTGAAGGGGAAAAGATTTAATAGGAATCTGAGGGGTAACTTTTTCACACAAAGTGTGTATGGAACAAGCTGCAGAGGAGGTGGTTGAGACTGGGACTATCCCAACGTTTAAGAAACAGTTAGACAGGTACATGGATAGGACAGGTTTGGAGGGATATGGACCAAGTGCAGGCAGGTGTGACTAGTTTAGCTGGGACATGTTGGCTGGTGTGGGCAAGTTGGGCTGAAGGGCCTGTTTCCACACTGTCACCCTATGACCATGACTATAAACTTTGAGTCCTCTCCGTTCGTGTATTTTTCTTTGAAGTATGGCCTCTAGTTTATATCCCTGGGGACGAGAGGTCAGAGATATCAGCTTTTCTGATTTTGGGGTTTGTTTTTGCTTGTCTTGGCACAACTGGATAAAATGTTAGATACACACAATGTGCAGGAAGATTCTGATAAAATGTTTTTTTGAGTAATCATTAGAAGAAAAAACCCCAAAATGCATTAAGACTATCGGATCTGTACCAAATCCGCCAGAAAACATTTTAAGCCGCAATTCCCTGCAGATAAAAAACACTCTCCTGGCCTGATTAGCCAACCTCCACAATCTTTGAACAAATGCCTGTTACATGTGAGTTGTATTCATTACCCCTGAGGAAGGACCTAAACTTAAATTTTTGGAACCGGCTTCCAACCTCCTCAATAAATATATTAAATGCCTCATTGTGTAAATAGTTCATTAATCTTGTTTACACAGACTTAGAATTTCATCCTGAAATACACATTTTCAGAGGAATCTTTCAGGACAGATTATTTTGTAATGCAGAGTAGCGTATGGGAAAAAAACAAGATAATGGAAAATAGATTATAGGATTGAATGCACAAAGGAATCATAATGGGTTTAAAAAAGCATCACAAGCATTACACCAACTCTGAAAACATTAGAAAAAAATATCGATTGACATGTCACTAATATTTAAAAAACACTTAATAATTTGAAAATGGAGATCTGAATAAAGGAACAAATATTGGAGAGTCTTGCATTGAGGGCCATTACCAGCCTCTGGAATTCCCCATTCATTTCAGGCACCAGAGAGGACATTCTATGAAATGGACTTTATTTAAAAACTTGTGAATAAATTGTTTATTTAAAAAGGCTGGCATTCAACCCACTGTATTGTGTACAGTTCCTGTTGCTCCATTACAGGAAGGATGAGAATGCTTTGGGAAGGGTGCAGAGGAGATGGCTGGATTAGAGGATATAAACTACAGGGAGAGGTTGAACAGACATGTTTTCCCTGGAATGCTGGCAGTTGCAGGGAGACCTGATAGAAGTTTATAAAATTAAAATAGGTCTAGATAGGATAGACAGTCAGAACCTTTGCCCAGGTTCAAATACTAGAGGGCATAGTTTTAAGGTGAAAGGGGAAAAGTTTACAGGAGATGTGCGGGGCAATCTATTTACACAGAGGGTGGTGAGTACCCGGAACACTCTGCTGGGAGCAATGATTGAGGCAGATACAATAGGATGTTCTAAGATGCCAGATTTTATCATAAAGTTAGATGAGCTTTAAATCAATAGACAATAGGTGCAGAGCAGGCCATTCAGCCCTTCGAGCCAGCTCCGCTGTTACTGCAGAATGAACTAGCTGCTAATCACGGCCTACGCGGGGATTCACCAAGAACTATGAGAAACCTTGGTGGATCTCCTTGATGGATCTCCTGCAGGAAGCTGCCATTTTTGTTGGTCCTCATTGATGTCGGACACTGCAATGTCTATACTCTGTTCTTTTCATCTTTTAGCTAGGCACAGCAATGTGTCTTTTACCTTAATGATCCATGCCACAGCTTTCTTCAGGCGTGTCCACGATGAGTAGTGCTCTATCAGTTGCTCCACTACATCCTTTTTTTTAATCTACTGCAACAGCACTGATTGTTGCATTTTTCTTGGTCTCAGGACCTGCTGCTGTGAGGTCTCTCATGTGATCAGGGTTCTCAGGCCAGCTGTCAGCTGACTTTGTGAGGAAGTCTGGTCTGGAAATCCAGACTTGGTTTTGCACAAAGTAGTCTACCTTCTGTCCTCTTGATGCACAATCAGCAGGACTTAAGTGTGTACTGACATGCCTCCACTGTGATGCAATAGACACTTTCAGTATTTCTGACACTCTATGGGCCACAAATGTGTGGAACCTTGTCATCTCATTGTTAACATACTTTGGCACAGCCGTGCTATCTGTCCAGAAAACTGAGTCCACAAGCTGCAGCTTTAGTTCTCTCCTCAACACCCTGTCAGCACCCTGCCAGGTTGCGGCTGTTAATTCCAAGCGTGGGATGGTGGTAGGTTTGTTTGGGGAAACCCTTGCCTTACCCATCACAAATGTGCTATGGACCTGTTTGCTGCTGTTCTGCTGGACTAAGTAGGTAACCGTGCCATAACCCTCATCACTAGCGTCACAGAAATGATGTAGCTGAGCGAATGTAGGCTCTCCAAAATGTGCTGTCAACTCCAAATTCATTGAGCAGCTGCAGTTGCTTTATCCAGTCCAACCACTGTTGGACAAGATGAATTGGAATGATTTCATCCCAGCAAAGCTTTAATGTGCAGAGCTCTTGCAAGATTTATTTTGCTAGCAGAACCACCAGCGCCAAGATTCCCAAGGGATCATAGGTCGAACTCACCATGGAAAAGATGTTTCTTCTGGTGGTCAGTTTGTCTTGAATGACAATTCTGAACTTGAAGCGGTCAGATTGGACGCACCATTGTACTCCCAGTGCTCTTTCTATGGGGAGTGTGTCTTGATCCAGGTCCAAATCTTTAACTTATTTTGCCTTTTCCACCTGCGGTATGGCTACAAGCACCACTCGACTATTGCTAATCCACTCCATTAAATTGAAGCCCCCCTGTTGGCATATTGCTTTCAGGTTGTGGCACAGCTGCACTGCCTCTTCCTCGGAGCTGACTGACTTGAGGCAGTCACCAACGTAAAAGTTGTGCAACACTGTGTTGACCACTGCAGTGTCAAACAGGTCTCTGTAGTCTTCAGCACATCGTTTAAGGTCATAGCTAGCACAGCTCGTTGATGAAATAGCACCAAATAGGTGCACAACCATCCTGTACTCCACCAGATCTCTGTTTATGTCTCCCTCCGACCACCATAGAAAACCTAGCAACAGGTCAGCATCTTCTGGTGAGACTTTTACCTGGTGGAACATAACTTCCACCTCAGCCATAACAGCCACAGGTTCTTGGCAGAATCTTGTGATGACTCCAATCAGAGTGCTGGTGAGGTCCGGCCCCTGAAGAAGTTCCCCATTCAGTGTGGCTCCCTGATAAGAAGTGCCACAATCAAATACCACATGGATCTTGTGTTTTTTAGGATGGTACACTCTGTGATGGGGAATGTACCAAACCTTACCATAATTGCGGCTGAGGTCTGCATCTGGAACCCTCATTGCATAGCACTTGTCAATCATGTCAGTCATGAAGGTGATGTAATCTTCACGGAATGAATGATTCTTGAGTAGATTATTTTTCAGGTTCAAGGCATGCTGCTCTGCTATCACCCGGTTGTTGGGCATTTGACGTTCTTTGTTCTTCTGTGGTAAACCAATACATTTGACGTTCTTTGTTCTTCTGTGGTAAACAATCCTCTACCAGCCTGGTGAACTGTGACACACTGTCCATGAACTGAAGGTCTTCTCTTGACATCTCCAGCTTTTCTTCTTGGCCACCTTCAGGAAAGTCATATTTAAACTGTTGATTCCATAGTTCATCCAGTTTAGCCACATATATTCTATTTGATATGGCATTTTCCACACCACCTCTTGTAGCTTTGCAGTTACCCTCCCTTAGGGGTCCATTCACTGTCTATCCAAGGATTGTCCTTACAGCGTAAGGCCCATCATTTACACCCCTGATGACCTCTTCTGGTTCCATTGCTTTAGGCACATTTGTCCCAATCAGCAGGCCTATTTTCACATTGATGTGAGGGATTTGCACTCGTTCCAGATGAGGCCACTTATCCACGTCCTTTTGTAGTGGGATGTTACTTTTATTAGCTGGAATAGTCTTTTGCGAAAACACTTCTTGCAGCTCTATAAAGTTGCAGCCCTCTAGACAGCTCACTTCTAGGCCTGTTACAACATGGCTGCAACCATGTCATTTGTTCTCCCATGGTTGTGAGAAGAAGGTCAATTTTCTTTCCTCGCAGATTGAGCTCATCCAAAAGCTCATCAGTGCAAAAAGTGGTGATGCTGCCTGTATACGAGAAGATATATGATGTAACCACATTGTTGCTCTTTTTGACCTTCACTTGGATTGGAACGATGGCTAAGATACCGTCTGGGTCACTGACCCCAGTACCGGAGCAGATTTTGTTAGCCTTGTTCACAAAACCACTGATTACAGATTGCTTCTCCCATCCTCTGATGATTCTTCCTTATGTGTAGCCTTATCCTCGCTCTTCATGTGCAACACAGCGGGATGTGCAAGTGAACACACTTCACAGTTTAGTTTCTCTTGACAAAACTTGCTCATATGCCCCTGTTCCAAGCAACTGAAGCATGGTCCTTTTCCACGGAGAAAGTCTAGTTTCTCATTGTGAAGAGATTTTCTAATTTTCTTACATTGTTCCATGCTGTGTTCACCCTGACAGAAGAGACAGGGCTTGGTGAAAGCACTGACAGAGCCGGTAGCAGCCTTCTTGTTTGGCCTAATCTCTGTGCTTACACCAGCTTGGTTGTTCACTGGTGTAACATTGGTGGTGAAAATTGTCTTAACACTCTTCCTTTCTGAAACAAGGTTTACTGGATACTTGGCTTGACCCTTGCTGTTGTCCTTTATATCTCCAAACAAAGGATGTACTGCCTCCTTAGCCTGAGTGTTAATAAACTTAACTAGGTCTTTGAACTTTGGTCTTCGTGCCTTGTTCTCCTGAATATCAAAGGCTATGCTTCTCCACCTCTCCTTCAACTTATATGGAAGCTTGTTGATGATAGCTCACATGTTGGCAACATTATCTAACTCCTCCATATACTCCATATCTGTCATTGCATTACAGCAGCTGGTGAGGAAGAGGCAGAGTGCATTGAGAGCTTCACCATCTTCTGCCTTGATTGTAGGCCAGTTTAAAGGCCACAGAAATCTTATATTAATTTCCAAAATGTTCCTTTAAGAGTTTCTTTGCCTCCTTGTAACCCTGATCTGGATCCATATGTAGACAACTCCATATTAAGTCCCTTGGCTGGCCGCTGGTGTATTGTTCCATGAAGTTGTTGTTCCTGAGATTCAAAGAGGAGGAAGTACTGACACTTTTGAAAAATATAAAAGTGGATAAGTCTCCAGGTCCTGACAGGATATTCCCTAGGACATTGAGGGAAGTTAGTGTAGAAATAGCAGGAGCTATGACAAAAATATTTCAAATGTCATTAGAAACGGGAATAGTGCAGGAGGATTGGCGTACTGCGCATGTTGTTCCATTTGTTTAAAAAGGGTTCAAACAATAAACCTAGCAATTATAGACCTATTAGTTTGACGTCAGTGGTGGGCAAATTAATGGAAAGGATACTTAGAGATAATATATATAAGCATCTGGATAAACAGGGTCTGATCAGGAACAGTCAACATGGATTTGTGCCTGGAAGGTCATGTTTGACAAACCTTCTTGAATGTTTGAAGCGGTAACTAGGGAAATTGATGAGGGTATTAAAGCAGTGGATGTTGTCTATATGGATTTCAGTAAGGCCTTTGACAAGGTTCCCCATGGAAGGTTGGTTAAGAAGGTTCAATCTTTGGGTGTTAATGGCGGAGTAGCAAGATGGATTCAACAGTGGCTGAATGGGAGATGTCAGGGAGTAATGGTGGATGGCTGTTTGTCAGGTTGGAAGCCGGTGACCAGTGGGGTGCCTCAGGGATCTGTGTTGGGTCCACTGTTGTTTGTCATGTACATCAATGATCTGGATGATGGGTGGAAAATTGGATAAGTAAGTATGCAGATGATACTAAGATAGGTGGTGTTGTGGATAATGAAGTAGATTTTCAAAGTCTACAGAGAGATTTGGGCCATTTGGAAAAGTGGGCTGAAAGATGGCAGATGGAGTTTAATGCTGATAAGTGTGAAGTGCTACATCTTGGCAGGACAAATCAAAATAGGACGTACATAATAAATGGTAGGGAATTGAGGAATGCTGTGGAACAGAGGGATCCAAGAATAACTGTGCATAGTTCCCTGAAGGTGGAATCGCATGTAGATAGGGTGGTAAAGAAAGCCTTTGGTGTGCTGGCCTTTATAAATCAGAGCATTGAATATAGGAGTAGGGAAGTAATGTTAAAAATTGTACAAGGCATTGGTAAGACCAATTCTGGAGTATGGTGTACAATTTTGGTTGCCTAGTTATAGGAAGGATGTCAACAAAATAGAGAGAGTACAGAGGAGATTTACTAGAATGTTGCCAGGGTTCCAGCAACTATGTTACAGAGAAAGGTTGAACAAGTTAGGTCTTTATCCTTTGGAGCGCAGAAGGTTAAGGGGGAACTTGATTGAGGTCTTTAAAATGATGAAAGGGATAGACAGAGTTAACATGGATACGTTTTTCCCATTGAGGGTAGGGAAGATTCAAACAAGAGGGCATGACATGAGAATTAAGGGACAGAAGTTTCGGGGTAACGTGAGGGGGAACTTCTTTACTCAGAGGGTGGTGGCTGTGTGGAATCAGCTTCCAGCAGAAGTGGTGGAGGCAGGATCGATTTTAACATTTAAGAGTAAAGTGGATAGGTATATGGATGTGAAGGGAATGGAGGGGTATGGTCTGAGTGCAGGTAGATGGGACTAGGGGAAAACAAATGGTCGGCACGGACTGGAAGGGCCGAGAGGGCCTGTTTCCGTGCTGTAATTGTTATATGGTTATATGGTTATAAGTAGAGTCAAACTTTGCTGCTCTCTGTTTTACTCTCCACGCCACATTCAAGTGCCCTGATAAAGAGTCTGTATTCCAATGGATCCCCTTTGAGGATGTGAATGTTTTGTGGTGGTAGAGAAGAAAGACTTTGTTACCTTACCAGGAACTATGTAATATCATTTTGACGTTGCATCACAGTGAACAAAGTCTCTGGCGAACCAGGATTTCCTACATCAGGTGTAGCTGAGTGATTTGGCTGAGCGCTGTTATTGGAGAGTGGCAAAGGATTATGTTCAGTATTCGTGTTGTCCTGAATCTCGGTATGCACGTTTTGGATTGTCACAAATGAGACGGACCCTCCAGGATTGTTCGCTTCATTTCTCACAGCTGGCTGATTCTCATGTGACTCAGTGTGTTCATCATCATTTTGTGAAGCATTTGATCCTTCAAACATCTGCAAAACCTTGAGCTTAGCATCTGCAGCAGCTAAAGCAATCCGAATAGCAAGCTCTTCCTTTTCCGCTTTATGCTTAGCTTCTTGATCCATCAAAGCCTGTTGTTGTTTCAATGCTGCCGCTTTAAGCTTAGCTTCTTGTTCCTCCAAAGCCTGTCGTTGTTTCAATGCTGCTGCCCGTGCCAACAGAGCAGCCTTTTCCAACTCCGCTTTCAAGCGTGCACTGGAAGCAGAGGATGTTGAAGAGGTTGAAAAAAAACTTGCCTTAGACCTTTTAGACTTCCTAGATGCTGTCTGAAGGAGAGACATTCTCGTTGACTTTCTTTGCTTCCTCCATACGGCTATGGACATCTATAATCCAAGTGTTAACTTACTCGATGAAGTCTCTAAATGATTTTGCCTTTGGTTCAAACCAATGCTGCTGATCATTGTTCATGTCTTCTTCTGACACAATCTGCTTAAATAGCCTTTTAACAGAGTGATTCAGCTCACAAAACTCTCCAAAGAGGTGATTAAACTCCACAGTCAACTTGGTTTTAACCATCTCCAAATTGCCATCATCATCCATCAAATGCAGTATCTCATTCTTTTTCATAGTAATTTGGCCCGACTTAGCTTTCCTTGAACCGATTTCCCTTTGTAGTGTGTCTTCCATAGCTGCAGCTGTAGGTTTCACTTGCCATTTTTCCAATCTAGCAGAATCTTCATCAACCTCCATGATTAAAGATTAGCCTTTTCCATTTGTTAGCCGCTGCTAGCTCCACAGCAAAATACCACAGTGTGTCTTAAAGTAGTCACAGAAAGGAAAGCCGTTCACGTGTCGTTAGCGGGTCTTCCGTCGCTAATTAGCATAACAATGCGCCGATAATAGTTCCGTTTTCAGTCCAAACATTCCTCTTATCTGCCAGAAAAGCAGACAGATGTTAGTGCATTCACTTTTCTCCAAATCCTTTCCTTGTGTTCCAAATCCAGGGGCTCCGAAGTACATTTCCAATCCAAGGGGGTAGACCACGAGGAGCAGGTTTTCTTACTAATGTTAATGCAGAATTAACTAGCTGCTAATCACGGCCTACATAAGTCTTACCGATGTACCGTAATTCCAGTGATCCACTTGACTCCGTGGTTAAGTTGAACAAACACTGATTTATTTCCAAAACGGACAGAAATGATAAAACACGGTAAAACACGGTCCGACACGGTAAGAAAACCATGTGACTCCACAGCTAGCTCTATGATTCTCACTCTGACTACACGTTTTCACAGCACTACCGACCGAAATAAACAAGGAGCATACTATACAGGACATACTATACATTTATAAAACATGATAAACCAGTCTGCTCTAGGCACAACAATGCAACAAAAAACAGTAATTAAACATTATTAAACTCACTAAATATGCTTATTCTGGTAATAGATTAAAAGGAATTACAATTAATTCTTGCCCCATACAACCGTCATTCACTGTGATCATGGCTGATTATCCAATCAGTACCCCGTTCCTGATTTCTCCCCATATCCCTTGACACCGCTATCTTTAAGAGCTCTATCTAACTCTCTCTTGAAAGCATCCAGAGAATTGGCCTCCATTGCCTTCTGAAGCAGAGAATTCCACAGATTCACAACTCTCTGGGGGAAAAAGGTTTTTCCGCATCTCTGTTCTAAATGGACTGCCGCTTATTCTTACACTGTGGCCCCTGGTTCTGGACTTCCCCAACATCAGGAGTTTGTTTGTCAAAAGTTTTTTTGTCAAAATGAAATTCAATGATGAAGCAACTGATAATAATTAGACCAGAGAAGCACTTACAGCAATTTCCCAGGGTTGCATTGATTTCTTTTTAACATCACAGACAGTGGCTACAGAGAATTGAGTATTCTATGGTGAGTGACTCACCTATTGTTTTCCTAATCCTTGGGACTGAAGTCATTATGATTAAATAATGCAAATTTAAAGAAACAATGCAAAAAGGAAAAAATAAGAACAGACTTCTTTAAAGATCCCTTTCATTTTGTGATCCCTGAAAGCCTCAAAAAAGGAGGTTGAAGGACACATCAGAACCATCCACACTGATGAGTTTAAAGATTAAGACACATCAGAACCATCCACACTGATGAGTTTAAAGATTAACTGATTTTTGTCACCGCTGACATCCCACCAATCTCACCCCCACAACATCAATCTGACATCAGCCCTCCCAAGCTGAGTGAGGTAAAAGAAGTAGTGAGGAAGGCAAGAAGGGCCTTTCCACCAGGCCCTATTGTGTCTACAAGAATGCCCAGGATATTCTGAAATTCCTCTGGAGGAACATGAGGGTTGCGTGGGAAAAGCAAGTTATCCCCAAAGCCTGGCGAAGAGCGGGAGGAGTGCTGAGCCCAAAAGAAATAATTGTGTCCACTATTGCACAGTTTCTTAACATAGAAGGCAAGATCTTTTTCAGTGTGGTGACAAAAATACTTACGAAGTATCAGAAACAAAACCATTTCATTGATACGTCAATCCAAAAGGTTGGCATAGCAGGCTTCTTGGGAGGCCTTGAACATACCAGCGTCATATGGCATTGAATCCAGACTGCTAAGAAAGAACAAAATAATCTGCATGTCTTGTTCCTCGACCTGGCCAACGCCTATGGATCAGTTCCTCATTCGCTACTGTGGACTGCTTTTGAATTCTTTCAGGTGCCTGCAATAATAATAAATCTGGTAAAAAACTACTTCCAAGATCTGTAATTTTACTTCGGAGTCACGTGAGTGACTACGTGAAGACCCCGCCAGCACGCATGCGCGACATATCGTCGAATGCATTGCGGAAGCGACAGTCGGGAGGAGCGCTGCTCCTCCAGCGCAAGTTTTGAAAAATTACTGAAGGTAAGTCTTACCTTTTCTGGTGAGCGTGGCGACTCGGTGTAATTTCTTTTTCAGGAGGAAGCACCATGGAGTCGCGCAGGGGAGAGCAGCAGCTGATACCGCTGCTGTGGAAGCAGCCAGCAGCGTGCCGTCTCTCCAGAGCTGCAGGTGCTGCCAGCAGCTCCCGGCTTCTCGCCGCTACAGACCGCAGGTGCGCCGTGGTCGGTGTCAAAACCACCCGGAAGGCGGACAGGTCCGTTGACTCGGCTGGGTCCAGACCTGAAGACACCCCGTTCACGGATAGCGACGTCGGGCGTCTTTCCCGCAGGAGCGGATGGGGAGCAGTGCTCCAGCGTGACCTGCTTATGCAGGGGCAGAGTCACAGTGGGTCTCCTCGCAGACCCACGGCAGCATCCTTTCAAGGACTGCCAAATGTCTCACCCTCTTCGCAGGGGAGCATTAGGGGTCAGAGCTGGGCTGACCCTGAAGAAGGGGCAATGGCGAACAGTCAACTGTGAGGGGTGCAAGAAGAGAGAGCAGCAGAAGAATTGTGGGAACACATGCTGTACCAACTCAGGAAGGACTGCCTATACAAAGCTGCAAGCCAGTACAAAATACATGGCTACAAAACCAGCTACAGGAGCAAGCCATTAACTTTATGGCTGGGAAGTACATTGCTCCAGAGAACTCCATTCTCTTAAAGTACCAGCAGTCTATGACCCATCTGGCCCATCTATAAGGAGCCAGGAGGGGAAGCTCCAGAGGAAACTGCTGGCTGCTAAAATCACAGCAGTACCAGGACAATTGATGGGGTTGATTTGCCTGAAGAGTTACTAGATGCTCTAGCACACTGTGTAATACTCAGTGGAGATTAACAGTTACAGGAAGAGCATCATCAAGAAGTGCGGAATTATGCAAGACAAGTAGCACACAGGCGCCAAAATTGCTGTTGGGGGACCTCCCGAAGCAGGTGAAAGACCTGCATGAGGAAGCCAAGGCTATAGGCCTGATCAAGGTGCCAAGCACCGCTAAAACCCACTATCAACAGCGGCAGCACCCCTACACACCCACCAGACATCGGTGCTATGGAAGACCATCTGGTGGTGAAAGCTCGAAGGCCGGCCCACCTGCACAGCGGTCTTTCAGACCATGGCCCAGCCCGGCCTTCATGGAAAATGCGCCAACCCCACAACGCAGCAACACAATACCAGAAGAAACAACTGCGGAGACAACCCACACAACACCAGTAACCATGGAGGTAGGTGGGTTTGGTTGTCTTAAAAAACATTGCATGTCCGATTCATCAAAAGTTGGGGGACGGTTGCACTTGTTTCATCATGTGTGCTTTTACCTCTGAACTTTTACCTCCATACTTTTACCTCTGAACTTTTACATACTCGGAAGTATTCAGAATTACAAAATTGAATTTGTATACGAACTACCGTCCCAGTTCAGCATACGCCTAGCAGGAAGTTCATACTTCACAAAAAGAGAGAACAGCAGGCCATGCTGAACTGTTAAGGCTAAACACAAAAGGGATTGAGAAAACAATCAGAGAATTTCAAGAGTTCGTATCAAATATATTTATAAAAAACTAAAAAGATGGTGGTTGCCGTGTCATTACAGATTTGACCGAACTAAATACTCCCGTTCAGTATGCCCATTTCAAAATAGACACATTTGTCACACACAGGATCATCGTAAATACCTGAAATTTATCTGGATGGGACAGCTATGGCAGTATGCCTTATCCAATGGGTTGTCATCAGCACCCAGGCTATTACAAATTTATTAAAACCAGCTTTAGCATACTTAAAGAAACATAACCATATCGTCATGGCTTACCTTGATGATATTCTCATTGTAGGTGAAAATTGGAGCTGGCTACATTGGTGGTATCAGCCACAACACAGAGATTTAACGTACATCCAGATAAATCAAAATTGGAACCCTCCACTACCATGGATTATTTGGGGTTCACTATTGACTCTGTTCATATGTCTATCACCTTGCCACCAAACAAAGTGACAGACTTGATGGGAGTATGCAAAAGCCTCACTGGCATCAGGGAACCATCCATTCGGCAAGGAGCAAGAGTGATTGGGAAATTGGTGGCTGCGTTATTAAAACCTGGAAGAGGGAAATTTTAGCTCTCAAAAATCATGCAGGCCATTTCAATAGGCCTATGCAACTACCAGGGAAAGTAAATCAGAATTAAACTGGTGGATAGAAATGTTCAACATTATCCTAACCCCATCACCCCATTCTATATCCCTAGGGTACATTACAGACTGATGCCAGTGCTAAAGGTTGGGGAGCAACTAATACCACCGCAAGTTGTGGTGGCAGATGAGTGCACAAAAATTATTCTGTTTAAAGCACTAGGAATTAATTATCTAGAAATGCTGGGAGCATTTCATGGACTCAGGGCCTACTGCTCAGATGAGCACCAGTTGCATGTACGGTACAAATTGATACCATAATGGGGGCCTATATATAATCATATGGGTGAAATAAAGTCGATATCATGTGATGAATTGGCTAATAATATCTGGCACTGGTGTCTGGGAGAGAGATTTGGATCTCAACCACTTACCTTCCAGGTAAAGCTAAATACAGTAGCGGACACCAGGTCACGTAAATTCAACGACAACATTAAATGGATGTTGGATCGGAAAATGTTTACAGATATTATAGACCGGTATGGGACACCAGATATCGACCTTTTTTCCATCCAGACTAATTCACCAACTACCAACATATGTTGCTTGGGAACCAGACCCAGGGGCAGCAGCGATGGACGATTTCTCGCTGCATTGGGGGGGGGGGATTTGTTTTGCTATGCATTTTCCCCTTCTGCCTCATCAGGCGAGTCTTACAATAATTAAACAAGACGCCGCAACGGGTACCATGGTTCCCAACAGTACAAAGATGGTCTCAGAACCCTGCATCTGGATCAACAACGGCCAAGGAGGTTGGCACACCCCGTGCGGGACAGTATCCGTGCCATGACTGTATGAACTTGTTGATCTGCAGTTTCTGAACAGGCCATTTCTGGGATACGGACTCTCCGATAGGACGATCAATGCCATCTCAGCGTCGTGCAGGGAGTCCACGAGAAGACAGTACCTGACATATGTCAGGAAATAGGAAGTGTTCTGCACCAGGACGAACACTACATATGACTCAGCCACCAACACTGAAGTGCTGGAGTTCTGGCCACCCTTCATTTCGATGAAGGATTGAGTTAGAGTGCCATTATTGTGCAAGGAGTGCCCTATCTAATATCTGGGCAGAGGGAGTGATCACCTGGCTATAGGATCACACCCACTAGTACCTAAACGAATGAGGGGTATTTGTACTCAATCCCCCCCAGGCCCAGATACACCCATATATGGGACATAGATTAGTACACCATGTTACGAGGATGGACACCAATATCGGGGCTCACTCTGGACAAACTAATATCCTAGATGGGAATGATTATGGCACTTGGATCAGCACAACGGGTCCAGTCCTTACACAAGCTAGTATAGGACGTCATGTCTGGCACAAATGGCAGATAACCTGCTACATACAGGGGGTACTTAAACAAGACTGACCCGGTTCCTCTGGCCAATATTAGAGTTCTGGCCTATCCTGCAGATAGTCGGCCCTGCATAGTGACACATATTTCCAATATATAGTCACCAAGACACTTATGGGCACGGAGAGAGCTTTCTCATTAGCCATAAATGCCCTCACCTAAGGTCACAGTGCAAACCATATCCAGATGGTTCGGGTGGTATTACGTGCAGTGGTGGATACTAATGTTTCAAATCTCACTCCAACAGGGCTGCATCTACATCGGACGCTAGGATGATGGGAGTTCCTATGGACCACATCCTTGCCACAGCGGGGTGGAGCAATGAACGCATTCAATGCTTTATAATAAACCCGTGGCCGATCCTGAGACGTTTTGCAGGGAAAAATTAAGTTCTGTAAAATAAATTACCCAATGTGGGGCATATTATTTTAGGTATGAATAATACCTTTATTGTTTTTCAGCACAGTGTCGTGTGTGAAATACGTTCATCCTCCTTCCCAGAATGGCAGTGTGTGAGCATAGTCTCGTTCCAGGGCATGAAATCACAGAGCTTTGAAATCTTCACGTAGTCACTCACGTGACTCCGAAGTAAAATAGTAAGATTAAATGAGAACTTACCAGTTTGAAGTTTGATCTTTATTTTATGAGGAGTTACGATGAGGGATTACGTGCCCTCCGCTCCCAAAACCCTCTATTATAAAGTTCAACTGGTATGGAAGTTCTCTCTTATCTTACTATATTAGTCTACTCTGGTATCTGTGATTTCACACCACTGCTTTGAAGAATGTCGCGCATGCGTGCTGGCGGGGTCTTCACGTAATCCCTCATCGTAACTCCTCATAAAGTAAAGATCAAACTTCAAACTGGTAAGTTCTCATTTAATCTTACTATTTTGTCTCACAACATCAGACTTTACCACAGTGTTGCAACCACTGGAAGTAGGCATCATGGTGGGGAGCACCATCTCTCTATTGACCTTCACCATGGCAACAGAGCTCATTTTCAGAGCATCAAAATGGGTTGTGGGAGGAAAACCGCTACAGTGTGGTCAGCGATCGCCACCTATATGAGCCTATAATGAGGATATTACAACACTAATGACAACTGTCCCCTGCACCAAGAGACCTCTGGAAAAATTTCATCAAAACATCACATGGGCAAGGATGAAGATTAAACCCAGCAAGTGCAGAAGCATCTCCATTGTCAAAGGTCAAGTCAATGATCAAAGATTTCATATTGATGGAATGCCCGTTCCAACTGTTTCAGAAATGCCAGTGAAGAGCTTGGGCCAATGGTATGATGCAAAGCTCAAGGACATCGAACAACTCAAAAAATATACCATCACGCACATAGCTCGCATCAACAAGACCTTGTTACCAGGAAAACTCAAGCTGTGGTGCTTTCAATTTGGCATACTGCCAAGAATCATGTGGCCTTTAACTATGTATGAAATCCCCATCAACAGTGGAAAAGCTGGAAAGAATGATCAGCACACATGTGAAACAGTGGCTTGAACTTCCACAATGCTTAAGTGCTGTTGGACTGTACGGGAGTGGCAAATTGGAATTACCCATTGCAGGTCTTGTGGAAGAGTTCAAATGCACTAAAGCGAGGTTGGTCATGACCCTCACTGAATCTGAAGATTCGTTGTTCGTGTGGCAACGGGGAGGAAGTGGACCCCATCTGAAGCCGTTCAGAGAGCTAAGTCTGCTCTTCATTTCCGGTATGTGACCAAGTCCAACATGGGAGAGCCGGGCTAGGGATCGTCCCAAAAGCTCCTCAATGGCACAAGGCAACATCAGTGCAGAAGAGACGGCTCGTGGTGGAGGAGGTGAGAAGACGAGAGGAGGCAGAGTGATGCACCAAGGACGTCTCAATGGCCAAGCAAGGCCAATGGACTAACTGGGAGAGCATGGAAAATAGGAAACTCAGCTGGCATGACATCTGGCAAATGGAAGGATCTCGGCTATGTTTCGTCATCAGAACCACTAATGATGTTCTACCATCACCCCAGTACCTGAAGCAGTGGTTCGGAGAAGACCTCGCTTGCTCCTTTTGCCAAACACATGCATCGCTAAAGCACATTTTAACAGGATGCACTACGAGCCTCGCCCAAGGGCATTATACTTGGCGGCATAACCATGTTCTGAGACAACTGTCATTAATCCTGGAACAGAGGCGAACGATCGCAAATAATTCCCCACAAACATCGGCAGGAAATGTCCACTTCACAACATTTGTACCAGCAGGCCAACCTCCAGAGCACCAGACAACATCAAACAGGCCCGTATGAAGCTTTCCAAAAAGGGGGGTGGCATGATAGGATTACAAAAATAATGTGAAATAATGTGCGCCCTGCGCACATCATGAGCGTGAAGCATAAATTCTCTCTATGCCAGGGTCCAGGGCCCTTTAGCGGGCCCTGGAAGCTCTGGGGTTTTAGATGCTCTCTGATGCATTCTGAGCCTCATTTTGGAGCATTTTTGCACCATATTTATGACCAATATTTGAGAAATTAACAGGAATCTGAGAGATAGCTTTTTCACACAAAGGGTGCTGGGTGTATGGAACGAGCTGCCAGAGGAGGTAGTTAAGGCTGGGACTATCCTAATGTTTAAGAGACATTTGGACACGTACATGGATAGGACAGATTTAGATGGATATGGGCCAAACGCGTGCGAGTGGGACTAGTTTAGATGGGACATGTTCGTCGGTGTGGGCAAGTTGGGCTGAAGGGCCTGTTTCCACACTGCGTCATTCTATGACTAAAACATTAAGAAGAAAAATGCATGTAGATAAGTAGATAAGTAGAGCAGAATTGAAATAGGAGTGAAATGTAAAGCAGAGAGAGGTTTATGGTGGAAAGGAACATAGGAAAGGAGGGGGGGAGAGTGGGCTTGGGCAGATGGGTGAAGGGAAAATAGACACAAAGTGCTGGAGTAACTCAGCGACTCAGGCAGCATCTGCGGAGAATATGAATAGGGGACGTTTCACAGAGTGCTGGAGTAACTCAGCGGGTCAGGCAGCATCACTGGAGAATATGGATAGGTGACATGTCACAGAGTGCTGGAGTAACTCAGTGAGTCAGGCAGCATCTCTGGAGAAAAGGTATAGATTATATTTTGGGTCAAGTCCGTTTTTCAGTAATATTCATGATGTGACATGCATATACATTCCTGAATGCTACCCAAACCATTGTGAGCTAATTTGTTATGATGCTTGCCCTCTCCGATAACGTCTCTGCTGCCTTGGGTGATGCAGGACAGGGCACAAGCTTTGGGACACAGTGTGAAGCTGTTGTCGTCTGTCCCAGCCTGCTAAAAACCTGGATGGAGTGGTTGTGGAGAGGATGTTTCCACTTGTGGGAGAGTCTAGGACCAGTGGTTACAGCCTCGGTATGAAAAGACATTCCTTTAGGAAGCAGATGAGCAGGAATTTCTTAAGTCAGAGGGTGGTGAACTGTGGAATTCATTGCCAGATACAGCTGTGGAGGTCAAGTCAATGGACATTTTTCAGGAGGAGATTGATAGATTCTTGATTGATTCGGATGCAGGCCCGGTCCGGTGGCGATGTGGGGTAGGTCCGGACCGGCGGCGATGTTGGGTAGCCCCAGTACGACGGCGATGTTAGGTGGGCCCAGTCCGGCAGCGATGCTGGATGGGCCCGATGCGCCGGAGATGTTTGGCGAGCCGGGTGCGGCTGTGATCTTCGGCGGACCCAGTGCGACGCTGGATGGGCCCTGTGCGGCGATGAGGTTAGGTGGTCCCGGGGGGCGGCAAGGATCGGAGGTCGCATTGGGGTGGCGATAGGCGGAGGAACCGGGGGGGGGGGGGAGATAAGCAGAGTTACTGGGCAGGCAGCGCGGCTGGGTGTCATCGGTAGGCAGGTGGAGATTTGCGGCGCCAACTCTGGGCCTGAGCCGCTGGCCCGAGTCCCGCGACACGCCCACAGGCCCCAACTCTGGCCTGAGCCGCCGGCCCGAGTCCCACGATGCCATCTTGGCCATGAGGAACGCCTCCAGTACTCACCAGGACGCCGCATTCACCGACCTCCACGCCGATGCTTCCGCCGACCACCACCTGGACTCTGCAGCGGGCCTGAAGCCTGTCTCACTCCAATCTCTCCCACCCCCCCCCCGAACATACTGCCATTGACTCACTCCGCAACAACCCAGACTGGGTTATCAAACCGGCCGACAAGGGAGGTGCCGTGGTAGTCTGGCTTGTCGATCTCTACAAAGCGGAGGCCGCACGCCAACTTTCGGACACCTCCTCCTACTTACCCCTGGACCATCACCCACTGATGAGCACCAGGCTACCATCTCGAGCACCATCACAGACTTCATCGACTCCGGCTCCCTGCCCCTCCGAGCCTCCAACCTCATCATTCCCCAGCCCCGCACGGCCCGATTTTACCTTCTCCCCAAAATCCTCAAACCTGACTGCCCCAGCAGACCTGTGGTCTCGGCCTGTTCGTGCCCCACCAAACTCATTTCCACATACCTTGACTCCATCCTATCCCCCTTTGTTAAATCCCTCCCCACCTATGTTCAAGACATCTCAGACACTCTCCGTCATCTCCGAGCATTCCATTCTCCTGGCCCCCATCCTCTCATCTTCACCATGGACGTCCAATCACTCTACACCTCCATCCCCCACCAGGATGGTCTCAATGCCCTCTGGTTCTTCCTCGACCAGAGGAGCAACCCATACCCATCCACTGACACTCTCCTCCACCTAGCGGAGTTGGTCCTTACCTTCAATAACTTCTCTTTTGACTACTCCCATTTCCTCCAAATACAAGGCATAGCTATGGTCGAACAATCCTTGTTCTCGGCGTACCAGGGCCCCATCCCCGACCTCCACCTCCGTTACGTCGACGACTGCTTTGGTGTCACCTCCTGCACCCACACACAACTGACTGACTTCATCCATTTCACCACCAACTTCCATCCGGCACTCAAATACACCTGGACCATTTCCGACACTTCCCTACCATTCCTTGACCTCACCATCTCCATCACAGGGGATACACTCCTGACCGACATCCATTATAAACCCAAAGACTACCTGGACTACTCTTCTTCCCATGCTGCTTCCTGTAAGGACTCCATCCCCTATTCCCAATTCCTCCATCTACGCCACATCTGCCCCCAGCATGAGGTGTTACACATCAGAGCATCACAAATGTCCTCATTCTTCAGAGAATGGGGATTGCCCTCCCCCACTATAGTTGAGGCTCGCACCAGGGTCTCCTCCGTACCCCACAACACCGCCCTCTCTCTCCATCCCCCCACTCGCAACAAGGGCAGAGTCCCCCTGGTCCTCACCTGTCAACCCACCAGCCGGCACATACAACACATAGTCCTCCGCCAGTTTCGCCACCTCCAACGTGACCCCACCTCTCACCACATCTTCCCATCTCCCCCCCGTCTGCCTTCCACAAAGACCGCTCGCTCCGCAACTCCCTTGTCAATTCTTCCCTTCCCTCCCACTCCACCCCTTCCCCAGGCACTTTGCTTTGCAACCACAAGGGATGCTACACTTGTCCCTTTACCTCCCCCCTCCACTCCTTTCAAGGACCCACGCAGTCCTTCCAGGTCCGACAGAGGTTCAACTGCACCTCATCCAACCTCATCTATTGCATCCGCTGCTCTAGATGCCAGATGATCTATATCGGTGAGACCAAGCGGAGGCTTGGCGATCGTTTCGCCGAACACCTCTGCTCGGTCCGCAATAACCAACCCGACCTCCCGGTAGCTCAGCACTTCAACTCCCCCTCCCATTCCGTATCCGACCTCTCTGTTCTGGGCCTTCTCCACGGCCAGAGTGAGCAACACCGCAAATTGGAGGAACAGCACCTCATATGGGGAGTCTGCATCCTCTTGGCATGAACATTGAATTCTCTCAATTCTGTTGACCCTTGCTGTCTCCTCCCTCTCCCTCAGCCATCGGGCTCCTCCTCCTCCTTTTTCCTTTCTTCCCCCCCGCCTCCCCCCAACCCCATCCGTCTGAAGAAGGGTTTCGGCCTGAAACATTACCTATCTCCTTCGCTCAATAGATGCTGCTGCACCCGCTGAGTTTCTCCAGCATTTTGTGTAAACTCATTCAGGTTCCTCTTCTCGGCTCTTTATCGATGAGGCTATCTTTTAACTCTTTAACGATTAGGCTATCGGCTTCTTATTTGCCCCCACCCCCCGATCTCGAAATGGAAATGTTACATCTGTATATAATGATCCCATTAAAATGTATATTTATGCCACAAACTATGGAATTCATATTTTTCAGTATTGCTATAAAGGAAAAGAAAGCAGTTCCAATTGTTTGATATTGTTTGATATTGTTTAAAATTATTCAAATGGAGGTGAAAATATAATAGCTCTAAAACTTACCTTAATTTTGCAATCTCACTAAAGATAATCCCCCTTACCCTCTTCCCTCCCCTCTCTCTCCCCTCCCTTCCCCTCTCTCTCTCCCCCTCCCACACACCCCCCTCTTTCTGGCAGTGGGGGACAAAGATGAAGGTGGCACGAGCCCAGCGGGAGGGGGGCGATGAAGGTGGCGTGGGTCCCAGCGGGGTAGCGTGGGCCCAGCGGGGGTCCAGCGGGGTGGCGTGGCCCAGCGGGGGTGGTGTACGGGGAAAATGGCTTGGGCCCCGGTGGTGGGGGGAGGCGAGGGGAGCGGGCCCCACCGCAGCGGCGTCTGGTGTTGGGGTTACAGCCGCTGGGTTCAGATTCAGCCACTCCCGCCTGGTGATGGGCGAACGTAGAACGGCCGTTGGTGAGGCTCCGCCGCCCGCGGATGGAGATGCTGGACCGGCGGGCAGACAACTCACCCCACACCTCCGCACCTCCCGGGCCCGGAGAAATGGGGCATCCCTTATCCAGCGGGCCAGATTAGACCCCCTCATGGGTAGTTTGAACCGAGGATAAAAAACAGACTCCCCCTCCTGCAACGCAATATTCCATTACTTACCTGGAGTAGACGACACGAGGCATCGAGCTCATCGAGTGCAAATGGCAGTCGATCCCGCCCGGGCCCACTGCGCATGCGCGGAGAGACGGCGTGCACAGTGACCTCCCATGACCTATCAACTTCTATACAACTGCGCAGGCGCGGATGGTCACATTTTTTTCTTCCCAAATCATCCAGCGGCCGGAGCCAGAATTTCGGGCGCTTTTCCCGACAAATTGGAAACGCTGATTTTTTTTTTTCCGATTAAAAAAAAATAAAAAATCTGTATGTTTTTTTCTGTTTTATTTTCTCTCAGGATTTTTTCTTACTCTGGGGAAAAAAAGGGGGGTGTGGTCGCACCCAACGTACCCCCCCTTCGAACGGCCATGATCAAAGGATGCAAGCATTCTGCAGCCTGCTCGAGATTGGAAAATGGAAGTGGACAGAAAAAAAGATTGTTTCCCCCAGACATTGTGGCTACAACACTCCGACCAGACATGGTCCAGCTGTGGTCCACAACAGCCAAATTGGCATACGTTGTGGAATTGACAGTTCCATGGGAAGATGGTGTTGAAGAAGCTGATGAGAGGAAAAAGACCAAGTACTTTGAACTGGCAACTGAAGCTGTCCAGATTGGCTGGAAGACTAAGATTTTCTCTGTGGAAGTGGGATGCTGGGGATTTGTTGTTACATCTACGACCAGTTTATTAAAGAAAATGAGGGTGAAGGGTCGCTCCCTCCAACAAGCAATCAAGTCATTATCAAATTCTGCAGAAAAAAGCAGCAATTGGCTTTGGATCAAAAGGAAAGATTGGGCTGCAAGATGAAGACAGGTGGGTATGGAATTGAGGAGGGTATACCTGGGACACCAGGTATCACCGTTGAGCACTCTGGAGACGTTGTGGGCTTATCAATGAAACATCAAAGAAGGAGGGTGTCCACCTGATGACCCCGATGACGTACCTACCCAACCTTTCACCACTCCAATCCCACTGCAAATATCAAGAGTGCCGACTTATTACAGGGATTGAAACATCAAGTCCTATTAGCTCTACCACCAACCTGGTTGAGTTTGGCTCAAACAACACTTGAGAAGCTTAACAGCTTCTATGAGAACACAATCTGCTGAATTGATATTCCATTTAGTATTGTGTATAGTCTTGAACACCCTGCTAGATAAAGGACATCATTAAGCTGGAAAAAGTGCAGAGGATCTCAGATATCAGAGATTTATGAGGACTCAAGGGTCTGACCTATGGGGAGGTTGAGCAGGCTAAGACTTTATTCCTTGGAGCATAGGAGACCGAGGGGTGATCTTATAAATGTGTATAAAATCACGAGGGGAATAGATTGGGTGAATGATAGCGTGAATGCATGCAGTCTTTTACTCGGAGTAGGGGAATCAAGAACTGGAGGACATCGTTTTAAGGTATGAGGGGAAATAAGCGGTGGGTATATGGAACAAGCTGCCAGAAGGAAAGTACAATATCAATATTTTAAATACATTTGGACAGATACACGAATAGAAAAGATTTAGAGGGACATGGGCCAAACGCGGGCAGGTGGCTTTAGTGTAGATTGGGCATATTGGTTGGCTTGGACAAGTTGAGTTGAAGGGCCTGTTTCCATGCTGAATGACTCGATGACTCTGCCATTTTGAATGACAAGGACACCATGTGCTTGGAAAGCTACTGTCTGCATGTTCTGTTCTATACTATATACTTTAACATTGTGGAGCTCGCGGTCTCTAGTTGGAGACCGACTTCGGGAACTCCAAGCCGCAGAGGCATCGATCGCCCCGATGCGGGGGCTTCGTCCGCCGGTTGCGGGAACTTTGATTGCCCCGACTGCGGATGGTTCGACTACCCCAACCGCGGGAGAATAAAAGAGGAAGAAGATTGGACTTTATTGCCTTCAATCACAGTGAGGAACATGGGGGAATTCACTGTGGTGGATGTTTCTGTTAACTTTTTATGTAGTTTGTGTGTCTTGTTGCTTTTGTTTAGTATGGCTGGAAGGTAATTCGAATTTCACTGTACGTTATTGATACATGTGACAAAACTCACCTAGAAACTTTGAAACCTATATCATACTGATTTGGAAATTCATTGCATTTCCATCATTACATTCTTGGAATACCTACCACCCGTGGCACAATAGGCTGAAACAGGAAGTTGCCACAAAGATGTGGTCATTTGCTCAGGAATGGAGTTTGCCAGAAATTTCCTCCAACTAACTCGGAAGACTGTCACCTGTCTATCACAAACCTCAATCCGCAATAACAGATGTCATCTGTTTGGTGTTAAAAACAGCTAAGGGAATTTTAATGAGAGTCAGTAGAGGTCGAGAATTGGGGCTTGGAATTAATTTGGGCATAGAAGAGCTTTGGTTGACATGTAAATTATACAAAGGATTACTGCCCAGAAGTGCATTGTGGTGGCAATCTCGACTAAACAAAGGCATGGGCAAAGGTTTCAACAGAAATGAGCTGAAATAGATGCAGAATCAGGGAAATTATGAAGATGAAGCTTATTGAACTTACATTTGATCTGAGATACAAAATTAATATCTGGTTCAAATACCATACATGGTTCCCCTAGAATCGATTTTAGATTTCATATAGGAAGTTGCTATAGAGATGTGGTCATTTGCTAAGGAATGGAGTTTGTGCCTTCAGAGAAACACTTTTGGTCTAATCTGGAGAATGAGACTGATGTTTGTCCGCTGTGGCGGGGTTTACGCTCTCTCGTCCTGCAAGGTGAAACTAAATGGTAACTTAAGCAACAGAGGGCATCACTCCTGGACGAGCTCAATGCTCCGACCCTGATGAATATACCTAACCACATTCCTTAAAGCCTGCTCAAACAATTTGGCTGGAGGTTTTGTAGACATCTTCAATTTTTTCATTGCTCGGTCCAAGTTTTCTACCCGCTGTAAAATGACAACAAGAAGTGTAAGGCGACATGCTTCAGTGACTATTGACTGGTGGCACAAACGTCCACGGTGAAGTGCTGTGAGAGGTTGTAAGGCTGCCTTAGTAATGACCTGGACCCTCTACAAATTCACCTACCACCAAAGTAGATCAACGGGAAATACGATCTCGCTGGCTCTCCACTCTGCACTGGTCAATAAGAACATGTACGTCAGGCCATTGTTCATTGGATTCAACTTAGATTCAAAACATCATCCTCTCCAAATTTCTTATCCAACTCAGGGTGCTGGGTCTCTGCTCATCCCCATGAATAAATGAATGAATGAATAAATAAATGATACTTTATTATCACATGTGACATGTCACAATGAAATTCTTTGTTTTGCATACCATTCACAAAGTGTGCAAAGCACCAACAAAGTCACAGTGTTCAAGGTAGTCCCATTGATTCCACTTCTTTCTCAGTGGATCCCTCTTTGCTCTGACCATGTAATTAGATCCCTGACTTCCTCATTGGCAGACCACAATTAGTGCAAAATGCCAACCTCTTCGGTGAGCATTTACACAGGAGCATCTCAGGGCTGTTCTCAGTCCTCTGCTCTACACTCTATACCCATGACTATGTGGTTAGACAGCTCCAATGCCATCTTTAAATTTGCAGACTAAACTACTGTTGTTGGACGAATAATGGGCAATGATGAATCAGACTAAAGGAGGGAAAATGATAAACACAATGAATGGTGCCCGAACAACAGTCTTGCTGACCGAGCTGATTGTTAACTTCAGCAGGGGAAAGCTGAGGATCCACAAATCAGTCTCCATCGACCAGACGGCAATGGAGTGAGTCAAAAAACTTAAGGTTCCTGTGCGTGTAATCTTTCACTACTTTCAGATGCTGAATTTGCCGCTAAAAAGGTAATTGCAGAAAAAATGTGAACAATGTGCTATTTCCATCAACACAAGAGCTATAAATACATTCCCTAACTCACATGTTGTAATGGTGTATTTAATTGTAAAAGTTGAATCTAACTGCTGCACTGAAGCCATTTAATGGTTTCCCAAATGACACCTTGTGTGATTCATTAAGCTTCAATACCATTTACCTTCACGCTTGAGAGCAGAAGATATTAACATGTTATTCCATTATGTAGACGACTAAGCTGTTTTGGTCAATCAGTTAAGTGGTTAATGCAAAGGGGAGAGAGATACATCTTTGGAGGTGCTTCCTTTCATAAGGGATCAATATGTTTATTTGAGTGTACAGTGTTACCTTGACGATCAGCAGATGACTTCTTCCTGTTGCACTGGCCAACAGTTATTTATCAAATAGTGTAGGATCACTAAATTCTCAATGATTCGCCGAGTCCAGAAGAAGCATTTTAAAGCTTGATACTCAGGCACAATGGGTATATGGCCGCAGAGCAAAGCATCAAATATTTGCAGACCTTAACTAATAACTGAACATATCATAACTAACAAAACAAACAAACGATGAAGTTGCAACTAAAAAGATTAAAGTGAATGAAACTAATGGACAAAAGATACTGGACATTGACACAGAACTTTCACACAGAAACACACTGCTGAAAAACTGGCTTCCTTATCTATATAGGTGCACCAAGCACTCTTGCATCATAAATAGCCACAAAATGCTGGAGTAACTCAGTGGGTCAGACAGCATCTCTGGAGAAAAGGAATAGGTGACGTTTTTGAGTCGGAACCGTTCTTTAGACTGAAAGATAGAGGAGACCAATACAATACAAGGCCGCCAACAGATGACCTTGGGAAGAGGGGAGTCCATAATGGCCCGTTATCGGCTGGGAAAGATGTGCTAATGACAAGGATACAGGGATGCGACCAGTGGAACTGGTAGGATGACTAGGATGGAGGAGGGGGAAAGAAGGGGGAAAGGAAAGCATGATTTACTTGAAATTAGAGCAATCAACCTACTGTTGCAGTGCTTCCACACCTCAACATTTTTTTCCTGAAATAGAATTCCAAATTACCTGGAATTTGATGGTATTTCCAGGCCCGGTAAGCCTTCCTCAACTGCACATGTGCGACTACCGCCCCAACTGAGCACGCGCGGATACTGGGCCCACTGCGCATGCACGGAGTGACAGCGTCACTACTGCATCACCGGCGCCATTTGCAATTGTGACGCAGCTGATGGATCTCCCCCAATTTCACAGGCGCGGATGGTCGTAAATATACAGGTACATACTTTTTTTTTTTCCGCAAATCATCCCGCGGGCCTGATTGGACCCTTTGGCGTCTCTCTGCGCGCGTGCAGTTGGGGCGGCAGTCGCACACGCGCAGTTGGAGAAGACTTACCGGGCTGGGAAATTTCCCGAAATTATTTAATTTCCATAAAATTACCTGAAGATAACCAGAATTTCCCGAACTTGAAGTAATTTCCTTCAAAGTGGAAACTCTGTACTGTTGAGTTGTAAGCTGCTTAAGCGAAATATGAGATGCTGTTCCTGCAATTTGAGTGTGACCTCACTCTGATAGTGGAGGATGTCCAGGACAGAAAGGTCAGTATGGGAATGGGGATGGGGGAAAAAAATGCTTGGCAAACGGGAGATTGCATCGGCCAAGGCAGACTGAGTGTAAATGTTCAGTGAAACGATCACCAAGCCTATTTTGTTCTTGTCGACATATAGAAGCCCACACCGGGAGCACCGAATACAGTAGATGAGGTTGGAGGAGGTGCAAGTGAACCTCTGCTTCACCTGAAAATAATGTTGTGGTCCCTGGATGGACCGAGTGATGTGGTATAAGGACAGATGTTTACATCTGCGGTTGCAGGGGATGGTACCTAGGGAAGGGGTAGTTTGGGTGGGAAGGGATGAGTAAACTAGAGAGTTGCAGAGGGAACGGTCTCTGTGGAAAGCGGAAAAGAGTGGCGATGAAAAGATGCGACATGGTGGGACCCTATTGGAAGAGATGAAAATGTCAGATAAGGATGTGTTGTATGCGACGGCTGATGGAGTGAAAGGCACGGACCAAAGGGACTTTATCCCTATTGCAACTGGGGGAAGCAGAACTATAGGATACTGAGAAGACACGTATGAGGGCCTCATCTATGATAGAAGGGTAGAACCCCCATCCCTAAAAAATGGGGATATCTCAGATATCTTGGTATGGAATACCTCATCTTGTGTGCAAATGCGGCAGAGATGGAGGAATTAGGATTAGGGGATAGAGTCCTTGCAAGAGGCAAAGTGTAAAGAAGTGTAGTCCAGATAACTGTGAGAATCAGTAGGTTTGTAATAGAGTTTTAAAGAAGGAACTGCAGATGCTGGAGAATCGAGGGTACACAAAAGACTGGAGAAACTCAGCGGGTGCAGCTGCATCTAAGGAGCGAAGGAGATAGGCGAGGTTTTCGGTTCGAGACCCTTCTTCAGACTGGTCACGGATCAGGGATGTGGAGAGATAAAGAACAATGAATGAAAGATATGCAAAAAAGTATCGATGATAAAGGAAACAGGCCATTGTAAGCTGTTTGTAGTGTGAAAATGAGAAGCTAGTGTGACTAGGGTGGGGGAGAGATAGAGGGAGAGAGAATGTCAGGGCCCGAGGGCTGAGGGAGAGGTGGGAATTAGACGTCAGTTAATAGTCTATCTCCTGTGATGGAACACGTGTCTCCTCTACATCCCACAGTTCTGCACTAGATCCCCCTCCCCCCAGTCGTACTTTATCTCACACATTTTGTCTTTTAATCTCTGGCCTTTGTCCAACCACCTTCCTATTAAAGGTGGTCGGACAATCTATCTCACCTATATCCACGTATCTCTTTCCATGCTTTGTCCTGAGCCCGCTTTTCTTCCAGCTTCCCCCCCTCCCCCAACACCACAATCAGTATAAAGAACCAAACTGGACCAAAAATGCTTAGTCGATACCAGAGACTAGGTGGTTGGATAACATCATAATGCCACCATGGCCCTGAGACATTACACAGTGGAATAAACACCCCATTCCTGTTTCCTATGTTCTTCCTGATAGATATTACTCACTCTAAAATTCTATTTATTCTTCCTTCATATGGTTTGAATATTTTCACCTCCTTAAGAAATACGTTCACTACTTCACCTTCTGCTTTACTCAATGTCTCGCCATCTTTAAATAGCTGCTGCGATTCCCTGTATCATCTCCATCTTCTCTCTCAGCTGTTTGAATTCTTCACTTAGTCTTGCTACATCCATCATATTAACTGTGGAAAGCCCTGCAGCATATCCTACAAATCCTCTTCAAATTCTAAGTGTTTTTATCCGTTTTCCCAGTAGCTGCTCCTTTAACAAATACTGAAATAATTCCCTTGTAGGTGTAGAGCGCCATTCCAGAATGTCCAACCGCATAAGGTTACCTGAATATTACCTGAATTACCTGAATATGATGGTAATAAAAGCCAAAGGTTAATTTTCTTCCAACGCTAACCCATGAAAATCCACCATTCTAATACCCTCATCACAGAGGGTTGTGTATTTACATTTTACCATACGCATACTGAACTTCAAGCACTTACACATTTGCAATCTAGGAAACTAGAATCCTGGCTGCTCATTTGCATTTTACAAGACAAACACTGTGATTGCATCAAAACAAGTATTTACAAAATAACTTATAAACTCAATATCAGTAATCTGTAACTCTTGAGCATTATCTTTCAAACCCTTCAGAAATACATTGCTATTGCGAAAAGCAATAGTTAAGATTTCTCCCATTGTTCCAATCTATCTACCAAAATAAAAATTTAAAATAGAATAGGAAACCCAGAAGAAGGGTATTGACGCAAAACGTCACCTATTCCTTTTCTCCAGGGATGCTGTCTGACCCGCCAACTTACTCCAGCTTTTTGTGTCAAGAGTCAAGAGTGTTTTATTGTCATGTGTCCCAGATAGAACAATTAAATATTTACTTGCACAACAGAATATGTAAACTGAATATATGTCTATCTTCGGTTTAAACCAGTATCTGCAGTCCGCTGAGTTACTCCATCTTTTTGTATCTATCTTCGGTTTAAACCAGCATCTGCAGTTCCTTCCTTAACAACTTCAAATTTCTGGTACAAATGTATATATAAAACACAATTTCCTCAAATGCCAATCTCATGTCCGGAATAGAGACAATCACATTTCTAAAACTTCAACCTGGATTCCACATGGCTAATGTGGAATCTGGGTCTCTCTGAAATCAATTCAAATGGAAGGAATTAGGAAGAAACAAACAGACTTAAAACACAGACTAGACAAAAAAAATGCATCTTTGCACCTTTCCTTTGTTAAAACCTTTGCAAGAAAACAAAGAATAAACAGTTAATTTCCACATTGAAAGCTTCTAACAAATAACCAAACAATAGAAGACGAAAGGGTTGGAGCAGCCATATTTCACATGCAGGAATAGAATCATTCAGTCACATTCTATTCCACCTGGACTATCGAATTAATTCAACAATCTCCCAGAAACGATCTAACAAACAATTTACAATCTTTCCACTCACATAATTCATGCTTTTCCACCTATTTCCATGCAAATCAAAAATAGCTAGCCAGTTGCCACACCCTCATGCAATAAACTGAATCTGCCAGTCATTCACACACACATTCACACACACTCATTTCCCTTAACCCTAACCAGTATCAAGAAGGGTCTCGACCCGAAACGTCATCCATTCTTTCTCTCCAGAAATGCTGCCTGACCCGCTGAGTTACTCCAGCTTTTTGTGTCGATCTTCGGTTTAAACCAGTGTCTGCAGTTCCTTCCTACACATTCATGCACTTATTATACTCGCAATTGCCCACATCTCCTATTGTGCTGATTTTGACCTTTATTCACAATTTAGCCTCAGCTCTCAAAGCCCAGGTCAATCTCTTATTAAATTTGTTGGAAATGACAAATATTGGTATCATACCTATATTGTTTCCCACCAGGAGCCACATATCAAATATGGTCTTTAAATGAGGCCCCATTACATCCTGAAATAATTTCAGGAACGTGTTATCATTTCTATCAGGGTTCACCAGCCCTGAATGTTCAGCTTAAGCCACAAACTTTATTTCTGCATAGCCTTCTACCTTTTTGCTTGGCTCCAGTTTACCAAGGTTATCCTAACCCAGTTTAGTGTAACTCTTCAGAGATCATTTTTTAAAAACTGCCTTAAAAAGTTCAACTTCCAGTCATTAGGTAATCCCTGTTGTGTGACCCAAGACCTGTCTTGGGTATTCTGTGACAAAGGCACCCTCACTGCAATTGTTACCTTTATCTTTACTATTTAATAGTAAGATTAAATGAGAACTTACCAGTTCGAAGTTTGATCTGTATTTTATGAGGAGTTACGATGAGGGATTACGTGAAGACCCTGTCCAGCACGCATGCGCGACATTTCTTCAAAGCAGCGGTGTGGATTCACAGAAAAACACAACAATTGAAATAAATATAGTAAAGAAAAAATAAGAACTTAATTACCAGTTGATCTGTATAATAGAGGGTGGGAGCGGAGGGCACGTAATCCCTCATCGTAACTCCTCATAAAATACAGATCAAACTTTGAACTGGTAAGTTCTCATTTAATCTTACTATTTTACTTCGGAGTCACGTGAGTGACTACGTGAAGACTTCAAAGCTCTGTGAATCCGAACCGTGAACCAGCTCATGCTTCACTCACTGCCTGAAGACCTTAGAGGGAGGAAGCATGTTATACAATCAACAATAACCTGTTTGTGAACAATAAAGGTTTATTAATGATAACAAAAAACAGAGAGCTCCCCGGCTTAAATTAAATATTAGCTGCAGACTCTAAAATTCTGTCTGCAAATGTAGCAGGTTCCGCCAGCGGCTTATTATAAAACCTTTGGAAAGTTCTCTCTGAGGACCATCCTGCTCTGGTCCATAGGCACATCCATTCGCCTAGCCGCCGACGTAGATGCAGCCCTGGTGGAATGAGATTTGTAAACATTAGTATCGACTCCCGCGGACTTAAGCACCTGCTTGAGCCATCTTGAAATGGTTTGGCTCGTCACCTGACCATGAGGCTTCTTGTGGCTTATCCATAAGGCTTTTTCTCTCCCTCTTAAGTTATATGTTGTGTCTATGTAATTGGCGAGATGGGTCTTGGCACACAACCGTGGGTCAGGTGAATATGCCCGGAACTCCATTACTGGAGGCGTGGTACCTGGTCTAGTTTGTTTGACCAGTCCCTGAATGTGAAATGTGATACAGTCCCAATGACTCTGTCATGCTGTCCAGCCTCAGAAGGTGGAGGGACTGTACCCTTTGAGCTGACACTAGTGCCATGAGCATGACTGATTTCAGTGTAAGTTGTTCCAGCGTGAGTGACCTGGGTGGTGGCCATCCCCTAAGTACGTCAGTACAATGCTTACATCCCAGATCTGAGTGTACCTAGGCCTAGGGGAATTGGTGTTAAAAATGCCCCTCATGATTTTGACCACTAGTGGATGTGACCCCAAAGTCAGTTGTCCTGCTGCTGGAACCAAATAAGCTCACAACACACTCCTGGCTGTATTAATGGCGCTGTAGCTGAGTCCTTCCCGATGTAATCCAACCAGAAACTCCACAACACTGGTGGCTGTAGCTGTAGTGTAGGTAGTTCCTGTTTTGGAGCAATACCGTTCCCATTTTGTTATGTTGGTCAGGTATTGTCTCCTGGTGGACTCCCGGTGGGATGCGGTCATCATGTTGATGGCGTCCTCAGACAGTCCCCAGGCCCAGTAGAGGTCTTTTTAGAATCTGCAAGCCAGGAAATTGACTCTGTCATGGCACGGGTGACTAATGCCTGACACTGGGTGGATTAATAACTCCTCGACTGCTGGGGAATTCCAACGGTGTTTTCAACAGCCATGTCGAAGGCCACTGGGAACCATGGCTGTGTAGGCCAGTCGGGTATTATCAAGATTCCTGAAGCGGAATCCAATTGAATCTTGCGCAATACCCGACTGATGAGGCAGAAGGGAGGAAAAGCATAAAAGAACATTTTCCCCCAATGCAGCGAGAATGCATCAACTGCTGCTGCCTCAGGGTCTGGTTCCCAAGCGACATACGTTGGTACCTGGTGATTCAGCCCGGATGCAAATAGATCGATATCTGGTGTGCCATATTGCTTTGTAATTTCAGCAAATATTTTGGGATTTAACATCCATTCGATGTTATCATTGAATCTGCGTGACCTGGTGTCTGCCACTGTATTTTGCTTACCTGGTAGGTAAGTTGCTGATAACCAAATATGTCTTTCAACACACCATTGCCAGATTAGGTTGGCCAAATTGTCACACGATATCTACTTTACACCACCCATGTGGTTGATATAAGCCACCACCGTGGTATTATCTAATTGCAACCGGACATGTGCATGATGCGTATTAGATGAATATGCTTTTAACCCATAAAACGCACCCAACATTTCTAAGTAGTTGATGCCCCGTGTCTGTAGGCAAGATGATTCAAATTTAGTCCATCTGCCCCCTGTGCTGGATTTTGCTCCCCAGCCCAAAGCACTGGCATCTGTTTGAATGGTTAATACTGGGTTGGTGATTATTATGGGACTGGAGCTGAGCCTTACGTTCCTTGCCCACCATTGTAACTCTGAATGGATTCAGCAGTTTAAACTCATAGCTCGGTCAAAGTGACCTGAGTTTTGCTTTAGTGCTGCACTTTTGCTCTTTGCAAATTTTGATAGTGCAAAGGCCCAAATTGTACAGCTGGAAAGGCTGCTACCATTTTGCCAATAACTCTAGCTACCTCCCGTATGGTTGGCTGATGTTTATTCATGAGTTCGTTGCATGATAGTGCCAATTCTGATGCTTTCCCCTTCGGCAGAGTTACAATCATGCGAACAGTATCAATCGTAAATCCAAGATAGTCCATGGCAGTGGACGGTGTAAAATTGGATTTATCTGGATGTATGACAAACCCCAAAGTTTCAAACAAACGTTTGGTGGCTGCTACTGCCAAAATGGCTGTCTCCAAGGTTTTCCTACTATTAAAAATGTCATCTAAATACGCCATGACTATATGCTTTTGTTTCCTCAATAATGCCAAGGCAGGTTTTAAGATTTTAGTGAACAGCCTTGGAGCGGAGGTTACCCATTTGGTAAGGCTTTAAAATTGCCATAGCTGTTTCATCCAGATAAATTTTAAGAATTTATGATGCTCCTTGTGTATGGGTACTGAGTAGTAGGCATCTTTTAAATCAATGCTTGCTAGAAAGTACCTCTAGAAACCAATAGTCTGGCTGTTTCAAAAGTATCCATCTTGAAATGTATATACCTGACAGACTTGTTTAAAGTAGTTAAGTCAATGATGATGCGACGTCCACCATCTTTTTTGATTTTAGTGAAAATATTAGACACAAATTCCAAAGGTTCAGGTTTTGTTCTTTCAATGACACCTTTTGCTTGTAACCTCATCAGTTCAGCTTGACCCTCTTGTTTCTCTTTGACTGAGAGGGTGAATACCCTTTTGGGTATATGCTGAACTGGCGGAATGTTTTCATGAACAAAGTCAATTTTGTAGCCATGAACGCTGCTGAGTATATACTTGTCATTAGTGATGGATTCCCATGCATCCAAAAACAAGTGCAATCTCCCCCCTGTTAGTATAGAGCCCCTACTGCTCATATGCTGAGAGGAACCAGACCCACCTACCTCCATGGTTATTGGTGCTTCTTCTGCCTCTTCGCTGGGCGATGAGGCGTCTGCTGGGCTGTAGAGGGTTGATGTTGATGTTGATGTTGTTGGGGGTGGCGCATTTTCCATGGGGTCCGCTCTGCGGCCCTGGCCTAAAAAAGGCTTACGGGGGAATGGTTGCGGACCCGAGCTTTCACCAGTCCCATAGTGTGGTCGACGACTGGTGGACGCCATGGGGTACTGCCGCCTGGGTTTGTTAGGTCTGCTCGGTCCCAAACCTGCCCTCACGAGACCAAAGGTCTTGGATTCTTCCTCTAGGTCTTTCACCTTTTTTGGAAGGTCTTTCCCAAAGAGCAGAATAGGAGGTTCTGAACCCGGTGTTTTGCATAGTCCCGCAAATTTAGGGTTGAGGGCAGGCTTGATAATTTCCTTCCGTAAATTGTTTAATTCATATTGAGTGGTGCACAGCAGAGCTAATGTGTCTTGCTGATTTGTGGAGATGTCCGCACCATCAATGGACCGAGCATAAGATGTTATTCCTGCAGTCAGGAGTTTAAGGATTTTCTGGAGCTTCAACTCCAGGTTCCTGATGTTCTGCCCCAAATGTCCCCAAATTTGGCTGTTTACAGTGATGTACAATTTAATGATGTACAATTTACTGGGGCTGTATATAGTTCAAGAGCCTCATTGACCACCTGTTCTTGTAGGGGTTTTGAGGACAGGTGGTTAATGCTGGCTGCAAGTTTCGGCTCTAATGGCCGACCCGCTTGTGGAATGGCCACGTAGTGGTTGACCACACCCAGCAGCTCTTCCTGATCCTGTACACCTGCGTACTCCCGATATCTTCAGCCAGTGACCCCTCTTCTTGACCAGCCCAGACCTGGTCGCCAATGCTGCCTTCAAAAGAAGGGTGAAGCAATGGCCAGTGCCGTAAAGGGCACTGCGGGAGTGCCTGAACTCCCTTGGCGAGTCTGCTGCTGCTCTCTCAGCAGATCTCGCTGGAGCAATTGCCCCATAAGCCGTTCCATGCGTGTGTCGCTCTCGAGCGGTGAGGCATTTTCATCCGAATCGTCGGACACTACCGCCCGGTTCTGGCTGCAGGTACCTCCAGACCGCTGCTCAGGCAGCACGAGCGGTGCTGGGCTCGGCTCGGTAGTTATACCCGCCGCCTCTTGCCCCCCCCTCCAAAGAGCATTCCTCAACGGAGGACGAACGGGGGTGAGCTGCAGACTTCTTTCCTCTGGTCTTGCTCATTCTTTCTGGAAAACAAGCAGACCACAGAGAAAAAGACACACGGCCACGGTAAAACTTACCTGTCGGCCCGACTTTTCAATTTGTAGCGGGAGCGCCTTGAACTCCCGTTCGTCGCGGGTGCACTGCATGAACGCTAATGTCGCGCATGCGTGCTGGACGGGGTCTTCACGTAGTCACTCACGTGACTCCGAAGTAAAATTAATATTATCATTAGTAAGCCTATGAGCCTCCTTTACTTCATCTAACTTATCCCAAAATAACTAATTGATATTGTTCCTCTTTAAAACAGGCAGTTCATTTTAAAATTATCTGTTTCTCTGAGGCTGTCAAAGGTTCCTCATAGACTGTGTAATTCATCATCGTAATTGTGTCATTCTGACCACTGTCTGAATCAGAACTACTAGGACTGCAGCTTATTTATTTACATCTATGTCTTGGGATGGGACAGTCCATAATCCTCATCATGCCTATGATTTTTTATATCTCTTTGTCTAAACATCCCCAGTCAATGCCGTTTCTGACAACAGCGGGGCAGTAGGCAATACAGCCACCACCATTCTTCCACATGAGTATTATGTTACTCCGACAGTGCATAATCTAAAGGGCCGGTCCCACTTATCTAAAGGGCCTGTCCTAAATAATCGCCTAAGTGGGACAGGCCCTATGCTGCTATTTCACCTTTTGTTGTTCTTTGACATGGCTGCGAATATAATGACTCCTTTTTCATATGTTCCCTCTTCTTATCATTGACACCAATTTTCTTCTCACCAAGGGGTGCTTCTGGATCATTTTCTTTCTCTATCATTTTCCTGATTATTTTTCATTTTAATCAACTATAATTTGTACTACGGATCCCTCGGGCCCCATTTGATGTTAGCGTGCTTCTTATCAGTAGCCAACTCAGCATGTCGAGTGCCCTATTTATACTTTATATTATTTTACACAACCTTCACATTTCTCACCAACACAAGCTGTCCATGTGTCTTACTACATTGCACCAGTACCAATCTCACTGCAACAGTACTTGAAGTAACTCACGGCGTTATTGCTTGTTGTCCTGCGCATCTCATCGCCACATAACCCAATGTCTTCCGCCACTGCATTAGTATGTGTTGTCTTACACGTCTCATCGTAATTTCAATCAATCAATCAATCAATCAAAGACTTTATTGTCATTCAAAAATACACCAATAAATGCAACTGTATGAAATTTTGGTGCATCTGGCTCACCGTGCAACATAAAATAACAAAAGGGTAAAATAGATAACAAGATAGAATAGATAAAAAGATAAAATAAATAATAGTGGCGGCACATTACATGGAATTCAAGAGTCTGATGGCTCGGGGGAAGAAGCTGTTGCAAAACCTGGCTGTTCTGCTCCTCATACTGCGATACCTTTTGCCCGAGGGCAGCAGAGTGAACAGTCCATGAAGGAGATGTGTGGGGTCTTTTATAATGCTGTTGGCCTTGGACAAGCAACGTTTGCACGCAATGTCCCGGATTGAAGGTAGCAAAGTCCCGATGATTTTTTCAGCTGTCCTCACCACTCTCTGCACGGACTTCCAGTCAGAGGCTTTGCAGTTCCCAAACTGGACAGAGATGCAGCTGGTTAAAATGCTCTCTATGGTGCCTCTGTAGAAAGTGGGTGAGGACGGGAAGGGGGAGGTGAGCTCTTCTCATCCGGCGCAGAAAGTGCAACCACTGCTGTGCTTTCTTAACAAATTATGCGATGTTTTGTGACCAGTTCAGACTGTTCATGATCTGCACCCCCAGGAACTTAGTTCTACTGACCAACTCCACATCAATGTCATTAATGTGTAGCCAACCTTTTACGTACCCGCCGCATTAGTGCCTGGCATTTTTCACATCTCACTGCAACAGTATCTAATGTCTTATGCCATCGCATTAGTACCTAATATCTTAGATCTGTGGAGTCAATTTAAAACAAAAATGGACTTAGTTGTCCTTCCAGAATGGGCAGCTGTACTAAAGTTGTGCCAAGATTTGAGAATAAGGCTGACATTGCAAAATTGACCAATAACTTGTTATTGGATTAAATTATACATGGGTTCAGCCTCCCTTGTTTCCCTTAGGCTACAGATTTTTCAGTCAGATTTAGAAGGTGTGTTTATTGAAAAGGAATAAGTATAATTGTACTAACTTTTCTTAGTTCGGAGAGTTTGCGACAGGGAAGCTAAGGTATATGGCTTACAGCACACTCCCGCTAGCGAATAAAAGAATATGGCCTTACTTTGTGTTTGACTTGTCTGTGATAAGTAATTAAACTTTAAGAATATCAGTTAATTGGACCCAACGGTTATCAATGATGCTGGGGATTGTTCGCTCTTGGCCAGTCAGCCAGTGATAGGGATCAGAACGGCATCTGAGGACGAGGATGTTGCCACGGTACATAGTTCCCTGAAACTGGCAGCACTGGAAGATAGGGTGCTGAAGATGGATTTTGGCATACTGGCCTTCACCAGTCAGGGAGCTGAGTATAGAAATTAGGGATGATTATTTTATAGCTGTATGGGATGTTGGTGAATCCACATTTTGTGTATTGTGTTCCTAGTGGTCAGCCTGCAACAGGAAAATGCCATTAAGCTGGAAAGGGTGCAAAGAAGATTTATGAGGATGTTGCCAGGACTAAAGGGCCTGAGCTATAGGGAAAGGTTAAGCAGGCTAGGACTTTATTCCTTGGAGCACAGGAAGCTGCTGGGTGACCCTACAGAGGTGTATAAAATCATGAGTAGAATAGATCCACCACTCAGCCTCCTACATTTCCATGAGAATAAACTCAGCCGATCTCTGTGTAGCTATAGCCTGTGGTGAGGACTGGCAGGAGTCCAGCCAAAAACTACTCGGACACAAGTTGTGTGCTCTAGACGTGTTTATTCTTCTGCATACAGCTCCCTACAACTCAGCTGACACGGGCGTTGCCCGGCCTTAAATAACAACTCAGATACCGACCCCGTGACTTGCGCCTCCCCCACCAAGACGGCGCCCTCCAGAGCCGATGGATCATCGTGACCTTGGGTTACTATCAGGTGCCTCCACATGACCCCCCCCAGAACCAGAGGCACCGAACCGCACAGGACGTCGCAAGAGGCGGTCCGAACGCATAGATACAATCCCGCACCCCGGGGGCTTGCTCGGCTCGGAAGAATCTCCGGGAGCCCGGGATGGCGGACGCCTGCGACGGGGAGGTTGAGCCACATGGACTGACTTGCTCAGGTTTCAAATGAGCCACAGACACCGTTTCACGCCGGCCTCCCATGTCCAAATCAAATGTAGTAGGCCCGTGCCGCAGCACGCAAAAGGGACCTTCATAAGGGCACTGCAGGGGTGACTTGTGGGAGTCACGGCAAAGAAAAATGTACGGGCAGCCCATCAGTGGCAGTGGCACATGGGAAGGGGCCACTCCAGGACGCGACGTTGGGATGGGCGACAGAGCGCCGACCCTTTCTCGCAAGAGGATCAGCACCAATGATGGGGGTTCCTGGGACCCATCAGCAGCAGGACAAACTCCCCGGGGACAGTGAGCGGAGCACCATATACCAACTCCGCGGAAGACGTTGACAGATCCTCCTTGGGGGCTGTGAGACGAGCCTCCAGGGCGGCCTTCAGACAATGGTGGAACCGCACCACCAACCCATTTGACATGTCCCCAACAGGCGGGCCATGGCGGACCACAGTTTTAGATGTAAACTGGGTGCCCCGGTCGGATGTGATGTGCAGTGGAACCCCAAAGCGGGCATTCCTGGCTGCTACGAGGGCATGAGCACCTGACTGCGCTGAAGTGTCCATGAGCGAGATGGCCTCCGGCCACTATGTAAAATGGTCGACCCACTGTAATCAGGTCCTTAGGATGGAGGCAGCGGCCCCACGATGTCCTCGTGTATGTGACCGAACCACCGGCATGGCACTGAAAATTCTTGAACGGGCGCCCGGACGTGTCTAAGCACCTTTGATGTCTGGCACGCGATGCACGTCCAGGCCCAGCGAGCAACCTGCTTCCGAAATCCATGCCACATGAACCTTACGGCTACCATAGCGATCGTGGCCCGGATGGCTGAGGGGACCAGCCCATGGATCACCTCAAACACGCGACGGCGCCAGGCCGCCGGAATGATAGGCCTTGGCTGACCCGTGAATACGTCACAGAGGATGGAACCTGAGGAACCCAACGGCACATCCTCAAGCACCAGGCCAGAAATCGCGGTGCGGTACGCCGGCATCTCAATGTCTGCCAGCTGGGCCACCGCCAAGGTTGGGTTCAGCACGGCTGCAATTGCCAGATGGGATAAAGCATCCGCCACGAGGTTGCATTTCCCAGCAATGTGCTGGACGTCCGTCGCATACTCCAAAATAGCCGCCAGCTGGCGCTGCTGACGGGCGGACCAAGGATCCGAAACATTCGCAAACGCAAATGTGAGGGGCTTGTGGTCCGTGAAGGCTATGAAGGAACGTCTCTCGAGGAAGTACCGCAAGTGCCGCACTGCTGAGGTGTAAGGCGAGCAACTCCGGTGGAAAGCGCTACTCCACAACCCTCAGGTGGTGGCTAAAGAAGGCGAGAGGCCGCCAACGGCCATTAATGGACTGTTCCAAAACGCCGCTGACTGCAGAGTCCGAGGCATCCACGGTAAGTGCTGTGGGCGCATCGGCCGACGGATGCACGAGCATAGTCGCCTGAGCCAAGGCCTTCTTCGCCCCTTCAAACGCCGCTTTGGCGACAGCACCCCACTGTATCTGCCACTGCTTGCCCGTCAGCAACTGAAAAAGCGGCCGCAAAAGTTCACCAGCTGCCAGAATGAACCGGTGGTAAAATGTGACCATCCCTATGAACTCCCGGAGGCCACGTACCATAGCAGGCCGTGGGGACTGGTGGATTGCCTCAACCCTGTCTGGCAGAGGAACTGCTCCATGCCGTGTCACCCAATGACCCAGGAAGTTGAAGACCCGAAGACTGAATTGGCACTTGCCGGGGTTAATAATGAGGCCATGTCACTGAGGTACTGGAAGAGTAGACGGAGTTGGGCGCAGTGTTCCTCATGCGAGCGACGTGCCACGAGGATGTCGTCCAAGTAAACAAACAGGAAGTCGAGCCCGTGCACAACAGTGTACATCAGGTGCTGAAAGGCCTGCGCGGCGTTCTTGAGGCCGAAGGGCATCCACAGGAACTCGAACAACCCGAACGGGATGATAATTGCCGTCTTGGGGACATCCTCCGGTTGCAGGGGGATCTGGTGATATCCCCGGACTAGGTCAATCTTGGAGAACAACCTAGCCCTGGCCAGATGGGCTGAAAGTCCTGTATGTGGGGAATAGGTTAACGGTCAGCGGTCGTGGCCTCGTTAAGGCGGCAGTAGTCCCAGCATGGCCTCCAATTGCCGGACACCTTTGGCATCATGTACAGCAGGGAAGCCCATGGGCTGTTGGAGCGTCGAACGATACCCATGGCCTCCATACTCCGAAACTCCACCTTTGCTATGAGTTGCTTGTCAGGAGCGAGCCTACGGGCGCGAGCGTGGAGCGGAGGACCCGATGTCAGAATATGGTGCATGACACCGTGCCTCAGGCTAGCCGAGCCAAACTTAGGGGTGACGATGTCCCGGAACTCAGCCAGTACCTGGGCGTAGACATTGTCCACCGTCGCTACAGAGTGGCAGACCGGCGCTGTGGGCGCAGTGGAGTGCAAGGAGATCTTCTCAAAAGTTGACGCATGGATGAGACTTTGGTCCTTCACGTCCATGAGGAGCGACTGCGCCCGCAAGAAATCTGTGCCCAGCAGTGGCTGGGCCACATCTACGAAGTTGAAAGGCCAGGTGAAATGACACGCTGCAAAAATAACAGGAACTGTGCAGACGCCATATGTGTGGATTGAACTGCCATTCACAGCAGTTAATGGGGGGCCCCTCTTACCAGCACGAAGGTCGAGTCCAGATGGGGGCAATACGCTGACCTCCGCCCCCGTATCCATCAAGAATCTGAGCCCTGAGCACCAGTCCCAGACATACAGTCGATGGATCCTGCCGCCCACGGCAGTAACTATCCACGGCCGGCGCTGCCGTTTCCCCGAAACAAACATGGCTGGCAGCATTTGCGGGCTGCTGAACCCCAGCGCTGGTGGTAAAAACACCACATTCTTCTCCTTGGATCTCCTGGGTCCTGCTCTGCCATCCTCCTCTCCTGTGCCACTTGTCTGATCTGTGGCTCGGCCATCCTCCACTCCTGTGCCACTTGTCTTGTCTGTGGCTCCTGTGGGCATGGCCGTCTTGTGGGCATGGTCCTGGGTGTCTGGGCCTGCCAAGTCATGGTCCTGGGTCACTGGGCCAGCCTGGTCATTGAATCAATCCGGTCCAGCGATTCCGGGGATTCCAGCGGCTCCAGGTATTCCAGCATGCCCACCTGCTGCAGGTCAGAGATCCACAGTTCATCAGCGCGGGCCGCTAGCTGGATGGTACCTTCAAAGCTCTCCCCCACGAGCAGCTGGCGGAGGTCTGGTGGCAACTGCTGCAGGTAGGTGAATTCAAAGAGCAGACAGGGCAGGTGGTTGCCCATGAGCATGAGCATCTCGCTCATTGGGGCCGAGGGCATCCGGTCGCAAGCCCGCCCATGTTAAGGATCTGACAGGCGCGCTGAATTCAACTCGGCCCGTGGATCCGGAGCAACAGCTCCTTAAGGCCAGTGTAGTTCCCCATGACCGGCGGGTTATCCAGGTAAGGAATGACCCGACCGGCCGTCTGATGGTCAAGGGCGCTTACCACATAGTGAAAGTGAGTCTTGTCAGCTGCAATGCCGCGGATGTGCAATTGGGATTCAGCTTGTCAAAAGCAAACCCTCGACTGCGAGGTCCAAAATGTAGCAGCTTCAGGGAGACCGCGTTGAGTTCGGCCTCGTCGGCCTTGTTGGCGGCAGCAGCAGAATGCATTTTTTAAAATTTCCCTTCCAGGATTACACTCCTGGGCGTCTGGGGTCACCAATTGTGGCGGGGACTGGCAGTAGTCCAGCCAAAAACTAGTCGGACATAGGTTTGTGTGCTCTAGACGTGTTTATTCTTCTGCATACAGCTACCTACTCCTCAGCTGACACGGGCGTTGTCTAGCCTTAAATAACAACTCAGATACCGACCCCGTGACTCAAGCCTCGCCCACCAAGACGCTGCCCTCTAGAACAGATGGTTCATCATGACCTTGGGTTGCTATCAGGTGCCACCACAAGCCCTCCAATTCAGACCAGGTCTCCAGACACCTCACACACCCTTCACCTCTTCAATGACTTCCATTTTCCAGGCCCCCACTCCCTCATCTTTACTATGGATGTCCAGTCACTCTACACCTCCATCCCCCACCAGGATGGCCTTAAAGCCCTTTGTTTTTTCCTCGAATGCAGAACCAGTCAATTGCCGTCTACTAATGCCCCTGTCTCACTGTGCGAGTTGACCCACGAGGTACCCCGAGTGATAGACTCGTGGCTGCGCACGAGACTGCAAGTGTATGATCAAGTGTGTGGCCGAGTTCCCACGGGTATGTAATTGCTGCGATGTTGCAAGTTCCTCTCCCGAGTTAGCAAGTTCCTCTCCCGAGTTAGCAAGTTCCTCTCCCGTTACTCTTGAGCCAACCGTGAATGAAGGTATGGTTTAATAAAGCAACAATGTTAAAATACATCTCCATCCTGTGGTTTTGAGTTATTTCAGCGCGGCCGCATCTATTGATATGACCTACAATGGGAAAATGCGCATTCTACCAAGCATTTCTTGTTTTTTTATGTTTTTAAATACTTTTTTTGCAATGGATCTCTATTTTAAATAATTTTAAAAAAGGAAGCAGCCCGGGTGACTGACATTGAGCGGGCCGTTGGGACCCGACAGCAGACGCAGACACACACACACACACACACACACACACACACACACACACACAGAGAGAGAGAGATACACACAGACAGCAGCTGGCCACCACTTCAGAGGAATTAAGCAGCTCGGGTGACTGAGCGGCCGCAGGGACCCCGACAGTACACACACACACACACACACACACACACACACAGAGATAGACAGAGAGGGAGAGAGAGAGAGACACACACACACACACACACACACACACACACACACACACACACACACACACACACACACACAGAGAGAGAGATACACACAGACAGCAGCTGGCCACCACTTCAGACGAATGAGGCAGCTCGGATGACTTTGAGCGGCCACCGGGACCCGACATCAGACACACACACAGATACACACAGATAGACAGAGAGGGAGAGAGAGAGAGAGACACACACACACACACACACACACACACACACAGAGAGAGAGAGAGAGATACACACAGACAGCAGCTGGCCACCACTTCAGAGGAATTAAGCAGCTCGGGTGACTGAGCGGCCGCAGGGACCCGACAGTACACACACACACACACACACACACACACACAGAGATAGACAGAGAGGGAGAGAGAGAGAGACACACACACACACACACACACACACACACACACACACACACACACACACACACACACACACACAGATAGACAGAGAGGGAGAGAGAGAGAGACACACACACACACACACACACACACACACACACACACACACACACACACACACACACACACAGAGAGAGAGAGATACACACAGACAGCAGCTGGTCACCACTCAGAGGAATGAGGCAGCTCGGATGACTTTGAGCGGCCACCGGGACCCGACATCAGACACACACACAGATACACACAGATAGACAGAGAGGGAGAGAGAGAGACACACACACACACACACACACACACACACACACAGAGAGAGAGAGAGATACACACAGACAGCAGCTGGCCACCACTTCAGAGGAATTAAGCAGCTCGGGTGACTGAGCGGCCGCAGGGACCCGACAGTACACACACACACACACACACACACACACACACAGAGATAGACAGAGAGGGAGAGAGAGAGACACACACACACACACACACACACACACACACACACACACACACACACACACACACACACACAGAGAGAGAGAGATACACACAGACAGCAGCTGGTCACCACTTCAGAGGAATGAGGCAGCTCGGATGTCTTTGAGCGGCCACCGGGACCCGACATCAGACACACACACAGATACACACAGATAGACAGAGAGGGAGAGAGAGAGAGACACACACACACACACACACACACACACAGAGAGAGAGAGAGATACACACAGACAGCAGCTGGCCACCACTTCAGAGGAATTAAGCAGCTCGGGTGACTGAGCGGCCGCAGGGACCCGACAGTACACACACACACACACACACACACACACACACACACACACAGAGATAGACAGAGAGGGAGAGAGAGAGAGACACACACACACACACACACACACACACACACACACACACACACACACACACACACACACACACACATACACACACACACACACACACACACACACACACACACACACACACACAGAGAGAGATACACACAGACAGCAGCTGGTCACCACTTCAGAGGAATGAGGCAGCTCGGATGACTTTGAGCGGCCACCGGGACCCGACATCAGACACACACACAGATACACACAGATAGACAGAGAGGGAGAGAGAGAGAGACACACACACACACACACACACACACACACACACACACACACACACAGATACACACAGACAGCAGCTGGCCACCACTTCAGAGGAATTAAGCAGCTCGGGTGACTGAGCGGCCACCGGGACCCGACAGTACACACACACACACACACACACACACACACACACAGAGAGAGAGAGAGAGATACACACAGACAGCAGCTGGCCACCACTTCAGAGGAATTAAGCAGCTCGGGTGACTGAGCGGCCGCAGGGACCCGACAGTACACACACACACACACACACACACACACACACACACACAGAGATAGACAGAGAGGGAGAGAGAGAGACACACACACACACACACACACACACACACACACACACACACACACACACACACACACACACACACACACACACACACACACACACACACACAGACAGCAGCTGGTCACCACTTCAGAGGAATGAGGCAGCTCGGATGACTTTGAGCGGCCAACGGGACCCGACAGCAGACACACACACAGATACACACAGATAGACAGAGAGGGAGAGAGACACACACACACAACTCAGCGGACCAGGCAGCATCTCTGGAGAGAAGGAATAGAGTCGAGACCCTTCTTCAGACTTACCCGAAATGCCACCCATTCCTTCGCTCCAGAGATGCAGCCTGTCCCGCCGAGTTACTCCAGCATTGTGTGTGTCTATCTCCGGTGTGAACCAGCATCTGCAGTTCCTTCCCAATCCCACACTCTCGGCCCCGGGGGGGTGGATGGAGCATCACACGTGGACACATCCCACCCACCACCCCAGACTTGCCCCTACGGCAGGTCTTTAAGCCGTTCATTGAGACAGAGTGAAGCCACGGGGACAAGTGGCAGAAAGGCCGAAGATAGACACGAAATGCTGGAGTAACTCTGCGGGACAGGCTGCATCTCTGGAGCGAAGGAAAGTCTGAAGAAGGGTCTCGACTCTATTCCTTCTCTCCAGAGATGCTGCCTGGTCCGCTGAGTTATAAACTCCAGCATTTTGTGTCTATCTTTGGTTCAGTCTTACGAGCAAAAGAACAGATTATTAAAGTTCCCACGGTACACTCACGAGACACTAAGATAAACGCACGGGGCCACTACGTTATTACAACGAGTTAAAATGTTTCCATTTTACACTTGAACAGTTAATTTGACTCGTGGAAAAAATCAAACATGTTTGATTTTTTTCACGAGTTAACAAGTTTCCCGAGTACCTGCCGTTAGCGCCACGAGTCGATAAGTTGCTCGTGCGAGTTCCGACGTTCCCGCTACGTGATCACCACGAGTGAAAACTCGGGGTCACTCGTGGGCCAACTCGCACAGTGAGACAGGGGTTTAACTCTCCTCAGCCTAGGGGAGCTGGTCCTTACTCTTAACAACTCCTCCTTCGACTCCCTCCCACTTCCTCCAAATCCAAGGCGTAGCTATGGGCACTCGCATGGGCCCCAGCTATGCCTGCCGCTTTGTAGGGTACATCGAACAATCACTGTTCCAGGCATATCCCCAAACTCTACCTCCGCTACATTGATGACTGCACCGGTGCTACCTCCTGCACCCATACAGAACTCACTGACTGAATCAACTTCACGACTAATTGTCACCCTGCACTCATATTCACTTGGTCAATCTCTGACATCTCCCAACCGTTTCTAGATCTCACCGTCCTCCATCACAGGAGACAAATTATTGACACAACTATTACAAAGCCACAGTCTCCCATAGCTATCTAAACTATACCTCTTCCCACCTTGCTTCCTGCAAAGGCTCTATCCCCTGCTCCCAATTCCTCCGTCTATGCCGCATCTGCACCCAGGATGAGGTTTTCTATGCCAAGTCATCAGAGATGTCCTCATTCTTTAGGGAACGGGGAATTCCCTCCTCCATTACAGATGAGGCACTCACAAGTGTCTCCTCTATATCTTGCAGCTCCGCTCTTGCTCATCCTCCCCCCATTCGTAACACGGACAGAGTCCCCAGTTGTCCTCACCTTCCACTCCATCAGCCGGTGCATGCAGCATATAATCCTCCCACATTTTCATCACCTCCAACAGTCTTATTGTCTCCGACTACTTTTTATCTCTGTACCGCCCTCCCCTGACATCAGTCTGAAGAAGGGCCTTGACCAAAAATATCACCCATTCCTTCTCTCCAGGAATGCTGCCTGTCCCACTGAATCACTCCAGCATTTTGTGTCTACCCCAGACCAAGTGTCTTCTGCACTCTCTCTGTTGCTACCACAACATTTCCATAGTGTAGCGACCGAACTTGTACAATATTCCAAGCAGAATAGAAACATAGAAACATAGAAAATAGTTGCAGGAGGAGACCATTCGGCCCTTCGAGCCAGCACAGCCATTCATTGTGATCATGGCTGATCGTCCGCTATCAATAAACCCGTGCCTGCCTTCTCCCCATATCCCTTAACACCAATAGCCCCAAGAGCTCTATCCAACTCTCTTAAATCCATCCAGTAATTTTGCCTCCACTGCCCTCTGTGGTAGGGAATTCCAAAAATTCACAACTCTCTGGGTGAAAAAGTTTTTTCTCACCTCAGTCTTAAATGACATCCTCTTTATTCTAAGACTGTGGCCCCTGGTTCTGGACTCACCCAACATTGGGAACATTTTTCCTGCATCTAGCTTGTCCAGTCCATTTATAATTTTATATGTTTCTATAAGATATCCCCTCATCCTTCTAAAATCCAGTGATTACAAGTATTTTCAATCTTTCCTTATATGACAGTCCCGCCATCCCAGAGATCAATCTCGTGAACCTACGCTGCACTGCCTCAATTGCAAGGATGCCCTTCCTTGTGATGTAACCAATGTTTTTTTTTTACTTTGCCAAACATGTTCTTCATTTTCTGGAAAAAAGTTGATCGAGTATTTTGAAACAGAATTATGATGGTGCATATTTTTAAAAATAATGTGGGGACTAAAGAAAAAAGCTGGATAGATTTTAGAGCTGCACATGACAGATGCTAATGCATATTTAATTAATGGAATAGAACATTGTGATATAGCCTCACTTCATGAATTGGTATTGAAATTTAGGATCTGTTTATGAGAATGAAAAATACAGATTTGCATATAAATTCATGTTGTTGTAAAACTGACAGTTTTAGCCTTTACCTAAGCTATAATGACCATCGTAACGTTTGATGTTTGCTGAAAAGGCCTGGTGATTCGTTATTCATAGCGCTCTGTGAATACTGCTTCCCAATGATGCTGAAATTCATGCTGAAATTGTACGGTTTCAAATAGTAACCTTTTAAGTACCACAGCAGCATGTTAGCTTGTATAAACTCATTGTTTAACTAAAACTATGTTTATGCCAAAGCACTTTAAGCTCAATTGGCAGGATCTAAAGTAAATAGATGTATAAACAGACTAAAAGCTATTGTGCATGAATGCTTTTATTTCATATCCTCTAGACGAAAATTATATCCTTTAGAAGTCCTTTTGAAATCTTCCTGTTAATGCCTTGGGCAATTTTTCATTACTTGATTTCACTTTCTGACTCTAAGTAACTTATGAAAGAAATTCATGAATTTATATTGTAACTAGACCAAGGGGGACCTGTTGGGTTGCGGGGGGGGGGGGGGGGGGGGCTTTGGCATCACACACACATACACACTAACCCCCCCTTGATATTATATTAATATTATTCAATCCATCCTTTTACCCCATTCCCCACCCTATCCACTCATGCATAAACCCGCAACTACGCAGGCGTGGCTAGAAGGGGGGGGGGGTGGTGTTGGAGAGGGAGGGGAATAGAGGGGAGAGGGGGGTAGAGATTGAGGAGGAGGGGCGCAGCATCACAGCATCACAGGGGAGGGCTGGTTCCCGAACGCAATAATCCACCACTCATCCATAAGTCCCAATATTCACCACCTCCTAGAGAGGGAGGGGGGGAGGCAGAGAGGGAGGGGAGCAGAGAGGGAAGATGGGGCAGAGAGGAATGGGGCAGAGAGGAAGGGGAGGCAGAGAGGAAGGCGGGCAGAGAGGAAGGGGGGGCAGAGAAGAAGGGGGGGCAGTGGAAGGGGGGGCAGAGAGGAAAGGCCCCTCCCCCCACTCCTCCTCCCTCTTCACTCCCTCTCCCCTCCCCCCTCTTCCCCCTCTCCCCCCTCTCCACCGCCCCCTCTCCACCCCCTCCACATCCCTCCCTCTCCACCCCCTTCCCCCCCTCCCTCCAGTCACCTCCCTCCCCCCTCTCTCTTTCTTTCTCTGCCCCAGGTGTGGTCTCACTAGTGCTTTGTACCACTGCAGAAGGATCTCTTTGCTCCTATATTTGATTCCACATGTTTATAAAGGCCAAAAACCCATTCGCTTTCTTCACTGCCTGCTGTACCTGCATGCTTACTTTCATAGACTGATGTACAAGGACCCGCAGATCACGTTTCTTCCCCTTTTCCCAACTTGATGCCATTTAGATAGTAATTTGCCTTCCTGTTTTTCTACCTAAGTGGATAACCTCACATTTATCCGCTTTAAATTTCATCTGCCATGCATTTGCCCACTCCCCCAATCTGTCCAAGTCACCCTGCATTCTCATAGCATCCTCCTCACAGTTCACACTGCCACCCAGCTTTGTGTCATAGAAACATAGAAATATAGAAATTAGGTGCAGGAGCAGGCCAATCGGCCCTTCGAGCCTGCACCGCCATTCAATATGATCATGGGTGATCATCCAACTCAGTACACTGTACCTGCCTTCTCTCCATACCCCCTGATCCCTTCACCCACAAGGGCCACATCCAACTCCCTCTTAAACATGGCCAACGAACTGTCCTCAACAACCTTCTGTGGCAGAGAATTCCAAAGATTCACCACTCTCTGTGTGAAAAACGATTTTCTCATCTCGGTCCTAAAAGACTTCCCCCTTATCCTTAAACTGTGACCCCTTGTCCTGGACTTCCCCAACATCGGGAACAATCTTCCTGCATCTAGTCTGTCCAACCCCTTAAGAATTTTGTAAGTCTCTATGAGATCCCCCCTCAATCTTCTAAATTCCAGCGAGTACAAGCCGAGTCTATCCAGTTTTTCTTCATATGGAAGTTCTGCCATCCCAGGAATCAGTCTGGTGAACCTTCTCTGTACTCCCTCTATGGCAAGAATGTCTTTCCTCAGATTAGGAGACCAAAACTGTACGCAATACTCCAGGTGTGGCCTCACCAAGACCCTGTACAACTGCAGTAGAACCTCCATGCTCTTGTACTCAAATCCTTTTGCTATGAATGCCAACATACCATTCACTTTCTTCACAGCCTGCTGCACCTGCATGCCTACTTTCAATGACTGGTGTACCATGACACCCAGGTCTCGTTGCATCTCCTCTTTTCCTAATCGGTCACCTTTCAAATAATAGTCTACTTTCCTGTTTTTGTCACCAAAGTGGATAACCTCACATTTATCAACATTATACTGCATCTGCCATGCATTTGCCCACTCACCCAGTCTATACAAGTCATCTTGCAGCCTCCTAGCATCCTTCTCACAGCTTACACTGTCCCCCAGCTTCGTGTCATCCGCAAACTTTGAGATGTTGCATTTAATTCTCTCGTCCAAATCATTAATATATATTGTAAATAGCTGGGGTCCCAGCACTGAGCCTTGCGGCACCCCACTAGTCATTGCCTGCCATCCAGAAAAGGACCCGTTCACTCCTACGTTTTGCTTCCTGTCTGCCAGCCACTTCTCTATCCACATCAATACTGAACCTCCAATACCGTGTGCTTTAAGTTTGTATACTAATCTCTTGTGTGGGACCTTGTCGAAAGCCTTCTGAAAGTCCAGATATAACACATCCACTGCTTCTACCTTATCCACTCTACTAGTTACATCCTCGAACAATTCAATAAGATTCATCAGACATGATTTACCCTTCGTAAATCCATGCTGACTTTGTCCAATGATTTCACCACTTTCCAAATGCGTTGCTATCCCATCTTTAATAACTGACTCTAGCAGTTTCCCCACTACCGATGTTAGACTAACTGGTATGTAATTCCCCGTTTTCTCTCTCCTTCCCTTTTTAAAATGTGGGGTTACATTAGCTACCCTCCAATCCTCTGGAACTACACCAGAATCTAAAGAGATTTGAAAAATCATCACTAAGGCATCTGCTATTTCTGGGGCTACTTCCTTAAGTACCCTGGGATGCAGCCTATCTGGCCCTGGGTATTTATCGGCCTTTAATCCATTCAATTTACCTAACACCACTTTCTGGCTAACCTGGAATTCACTCAGTTCCTCCATCTCATTTGACACACGATCCCCTACTATTTCCGGCAAATTATTTATACCTTCCTTACTGAAGACAGAACCAAAGTAGTTATTCAATTGGTCTGCCATGTCATTGTTCCCCATGATCAATTCACCTGTTTCTGACTGCAAGGGACCTACCTTTGTTTTAACTAATCTTTTTCGCTTCACATATCGATAAAAGCTTTTGCAGTCAGTTTTTATGTTTCCTGCCAGTTTTCTTTCATAATCCATTTTCCCTTTCCTAATTAAGCCCTTTGTCCTTCTCTGTTGGTCTCTGAATTTCTCCCAGTCCTCTGGTAGGCTGTTTTTTCTGGCTAATTTGTACGCTTCATCTTTTGCTTTGATACTATCCCTGATTTCCCTTGTTATCCACGGATGCGCTACCTTCCCTGATTTATTCTTTTGCCATACTGGGATGAACAATTGTTGTAGTTCATCCATGCAGTCTTTAAATGCCTTCCATTGCATATCCACCGTCAACCCTTCGAAAATCAATTGCCAGTCTATCTTGGCCAATTCACGTCTCATACCCTCAAAGTTACTTCCTTAAGTTCAGGACCGTGTTTCTGAATTAACAATGTCACTCTTCATCCTAATGAAGAACTCAACCATATTATGGTCACTCTTGCCCAAGGGGCCACGTACAGCAAGGCTGCTAACTAACCCTTCCTCATTACTCAATACCCAGTCTAGAATAGCCTGCTCTCTCGTTGGTTCCTCTACATGTTGGTTTAGAAAACTATCCTGCATACATTCCAAGAAATCCTCTTCCTCAGCACCCCTGCCAATTTGATTCACCCAATCTATATGTAGATTGAAGTCACCCATTATAACGGTTTTACCTTCGTTGCATGCATTTCTAATTTCCTGTTTGATGCCATCCCCAACTCCACTACTACTGTTAGGTGGCCTGTACACAATGCCCATTAGCGTTTTCTGCCCCTTAGTGTTTCACAGTTCCACCCATATCGATTCCACATCCTCCAAGCTAATGTCCTTCCTTTCCATTGCGTTAATCTCCGCTCTAACCAGCAACGCTACCCCCACCTCCTTTTCCTCTCTGTCTATCCCTCCTGAATATTGAATATCCCTGGATGTTCAGCTCCCAGCCTTGGTCACCCTGGAGCCATGTCTCCATGATCCCAACTATATCATAATTATTAATAGCTATCTGCATATTCAACTCATCCACCTTATTACGAATGCTTCTCGCATTGAGACACATAGCCTTCAGGCTTGTTTTTTACAATGCTCTTGCCCCTTTTACAATTATTTGAAAGGTGGCCCTTTTTGTTTTTTTGCTCTGGATTTGTCTGCCTGCCACTTTCACCTTGCTACCTATTGTTCCTATCCTCATTTTACACCCCTCTGTCTCTCTGCTCACACATTTAAGAAACCCTCCACTTCTTATTCTCCGTTTATTATTTTTTTCTTCTTTCCCCCTTACGTGTTTCGTCTGACTGCTTCTCTTCTCTGCCTCCTGCCTCATAAACGGACTACTAGCTTTCTCTATTTGAGTCCCTCCCCCCAACCAATCTAGTTTAAAGTCTCCCCAGTAGCCTTTGCAAATCTCCCCGCCGGGATATTGGTTCCCCTCGGGTTCAAGTTCAACCCGTCCTTTTTGTACAGGTCACACCTTCCCCAAAAGAGGTCCCAATGATCCAGAAACTTGAATCTCTGCGCTCTGCACCAGTCCTTTAGCCACGCATTTATCCTCCACCTCGCTCCATTCCTACTGTCACTGTCGCGTGGCACAGGCAGTAATTCTGAGATTGTTACCTTTGCGGTCCTTCTCCTTAACACTCTTCCTAACTCCCTAAATTTTCCTTTCAGGACCTCCTCCCTTTTTGTACCTATGTCATTGGTACCTATATGTGCCACGACCTCAGGCTCCTCTCCCTCCCATTTCAGGATATCTTGGACACGTTCTCTCACATCCCAGACCCTGGCACCAGGGAGGCAAACTACCATCCGGGTCTCCTGACTGCGTCCACAGAATCGCCTATCTGACCCCCTAACTATAGTCCCCTATTACTGCTGACCTCCTCTTCTTTTCCTTACCCTTCTGAGCAACAGGGTCGGTCTCTGTACCGGAGGCCCCGTCGCTGTTGCTACCCCCAGGTATGCTGTGCCCCCCAACAGTACTCAAACAGGAGTACTTATTGCCAAGGTGTACAGCCACCGGGGTACTCTCTAGTCCCTGCCTCTGCCCCTTGCCTCTCCTAACCGTGACCCACTTTTCTGCCTCCTGTGGTTTTGGAGTGACCACCTGTCTGTAACTCCTCTCTATGGCTTCCTCACTTTCCCTGACCAGACGGAGGTCATCGAGCTGCTGCTCCAGGTACCGAATACGGTCCATTTGGAGCGCCATCTTGACGCACCTGGCGCAGATGTGGATGTCTGGAGAGCTATCTGGCTGCATGACCTCCCACATCCAGAACAGTAAACTGCCCTGGCACTCATCCTCCCCCTTACCCTGGATACAATACAATGTACAATACAAAGCAAGGATTTTAGCTGAAAGAAATCAGCAGGGATCTGACTGCCAATCAGCTGCTCCCTCGAGTCCTCTTCCACCAATCAGCAGCTTCCTCAAGCCCACTTGTTTTGAACTGCGAGCTGCGAATGGAACGTTACGGATTTAGGTTCCTCCCACTGCAACCGCTCCTGGGCCTCTGTGAAAACAAGTCCCGCGAACGGGTTTTTAAACTTACAGGTCGGACGTCGCTCCTCCCACTGCAACCGCTCCTGGGCCTCTGTGAAAACAAGTCCCGCGAACGGGTTTTTAAACTTACAGGTCGGACGTCGCTGCTCCCACTGCAACCGCTCCTGGGCCTCCTGGTGTCATCTGCAAATTTGCTATTGCTCTTTTTTCAAATGCAAATTTGCTTTTCTCTGAGCTGCAGCTTTGCCCCTTCCTCACGGCTTACCACCTGGACTGGAGCAACGTTTCCTGCCGGGACCGGCCAGAATCTTCCGCTTCGGCAGAGGCGCATCGCTGAAGCACCATCGTGGAGCGGGCAATGCATTACCCGGGTCGCCGTGGGGTAAGCTCCGGAGTGCTGAGACCGCCGACTCCAACATCGCAGAGCTGTGGGGTCTGCGGAGCATCCAGCCGCGGCGGCGCTGAACTTTAAATACCGCGGACCCCAGGATCTCTCGCCGAGATCACCAGTGTCAGAGCTCCGACCAGCACGGCCTGTGGACTTTGGGAGCTGTGGTCTCTGGCAGCAAGCTGCCGTTCCAGACACTCCAAGCCGCGGCGACTACGAGGTGAACACGAGGAGTGGACTTTGTTGCCTTCCCTCACAGTGGGAACCATTGTGGGTGGATGATCTTATGTTTTATGTTAAATTCTTCTTTATTTTTTTCACTTTAGTCTTGATTGGTTTTATGTACACACAAATAAAACACAAATATAACAACAAAACATATAACAATGCAGTGAAATGTACAACAGTGTAGCGGGGGTTCAGTTTACAATTAATGATGCAGTATACAGAACTATTTTCTTATTAAAACATTTTCCAATAACTTACATAATTGTCAATAAAATTATACAGTGTTGATGTCTTTATTTTTATACCTAATCTATTTTTCCCATTTTCTGTTAAACTCGTCTTCTTTCACTCTTAGAGAATATGTCATTTTCTCCATGACAAATATTTCCTGTACTATGTCTAACCATCGTCTAAGTCTGGGTGTGTCCGCTGCAAGCCAGTTTCTTGTAATGGCCTTTCTGCCAGCTGTGAGTAGGATTTTAACCAAGTAATGATCTTCCTTCAGCGCCACTATAGTTATATTACTCAGGTATAAAATGGAACACTTCTTGGAGACTATATATCCTAATACATCCTTTAATTCTGAATTCAGAGTGAATTGTGTCCCAAAATGGTTCTATTTTTGGGCAACTCCAGAAGATATGTGCATGATTTGCGTCTGTTTAGCCACATTGCCTCCAGCATGTTTGCTGCCTTAGAATTTGCTTGCTTTTTATGTTAGGCATAATAAAGAAACAAATCAAATGTTTCCAATTAAATTCTCTCCATTTTTGTGAATTAGTGGATGTCTGTAGTGTTACACACATATGATGCCATTCGTCTTCTGAGATTGTAATGTTCAATTCCTTTTCCCACTTAAATATTACATAAAATGCAGTTTTAGCTTGACATTCCATTAAACTATGATAAAGTTTAGAAATAATCCTTAATGTTTTTTGATGATACGCATTAACTATTACTTCTATCACTGGATTCTTTTTTTCTAGTGCCTCCCTTTTCACTTTTTTATTGTAATAATCTCTCAGTTGGAGGTATCTAAACAAGTCTTGGTTCCAAAGTACAAATCTATCCTTCAAATCTTGAAAACTTCTTAGGTCTCCATTTTCAATAACAGTACAAAAATGCAGTCGTTCTTTTCTTCATCCACTCTTTAAATGTTGAGTCATACATCCCTGGTTTAAAATCATTATCCAAAGCTATCCATCTTAAAACTTTTTGTCGTTTATTCAGTTTAAGTTGTCTGGTAGGAGTGAACCAGGTTTCTAAAGTAAATATCGTTATTGGGTCGATTATACTCCTGATATAACCATATAACCATATAACAATTACAGCACGGAAACAGGCCCTCTCGGCCCTTCCAGTCCGTGCCGACCATTTGTTTTCCCCTAGTCCCATCTACCTGCACTCAGACCATACCCCTCCATTCCCTTCACGTCCATATACCTATCCACTTTACTCTTAAATGTTAAAATCGATCCTGCCTCCACCACTTCTGCTGGAAGCTCATTCCACACAGCCACCACGCTCTGAGTAAAGAAGTTCCCCCTCACGTTACCCCGAAACCTCTGTCCCTTAATTCTCATGTCATGCCCTCTTGTTTGAATCTTCCCTACCCTCCCAATGGGAAAAACGTATCCACGTCAACTCTGTCTATCCCTTTCATCATTTTAAAGACCTCAATCAAGTCCCCCCTTAACCTTCTGAGCTTCAAAGAAATAAAGACCTAACTTGTTCAACCTTTCTCTGTAACATAGTTGCTGGAACCCTGGCAACATTCTAGTAAATCTCCTCTGTACTCCCTCTATTTTGTTGACATCCTTCCTATAACTAGGCGACCAAAATTGTACACCATACTCCAGAATTGGTCTTACCAATGCCTTGTAACAATTTTAACATTACTTCCCTACTCCAATATTCAATGCTCTGATTTATAAAGGCCAGCCACACCAAAGGCTTTCTTTACCACCCTATCTACATGCGATTCCACCTTCAGGAACTATGCACAGTTATTCCTAGATCCCTCTGTTTCCAAAGAATTCCTCAATTCCCTACCATTTACCATGTACGTCCTATTTTGATTTGTCCTGCCAAGATGTAGCACTTCACACTTATCAGCATTAACTCCATCTGCCATCTTTCAGCCCCACTTTTCCAAATGGCCCAAATCTCTCTGTAGACTTTGGGGGGAAATCTACTTCAATTATCCACAACACCACCTATCTTAGTATCATCTGCATACTTACTTATCCAATTTTCCACCCCATCATCCAGATCATTGATGTACATGACAAACAACAGTGGACCCAACACAGATCCCTGAGGCACCCCACTGGTCACCGGCTTCCAACCTGACAAACAGCCATCCACCATTACTCTCTGACATCTCCCATTCAGCCACTGTTGAATCCATCTTGCTACTCCGCCATTAACACCCAAAGATTGAAACCTTCTTAACCAACCTTCCATGGGGAACCTTGTCAAAGGCCTTACTGAAATCCATATAGACAACATCCACTGCTTTACCCTCATCAATTTCCCTAGTTAACCGCTTCAAAAAATTCAAGAAGGTTTGTCAAACATGACCTTCCAGGCACAAATCCATGTTGACTGTTCCTGATCAGACCCTGTTTATCCAGATGCTTATATATATATTATCTCTAAGTATCCTTTCCATTAATTTGCCCACCACTGACGTCAAACTAATAGGGTCTATAATTGCTAGGTTTATTCTTTGAACCCTTTTTAAACAATGGAACAACATGCGCAGCAGTATGCCAATCCTCCGGCACTATTCCCGTTTCTAAATGACATTTGAAATATTTCTGTCATAGCTCCTGCTATTTCTACACTAACTTCCCTCAATGTCCTAGGGAATATCCTGTCAGGACCTGGAGACTTATCCACTTTTATATTTTTCAAAAGTGGTCAGTACTTCCTCCTCTTTGAATCTCATAGTTTCCATAGCTACTCTACTTTTTTCCCCTTAACTCACAGAGTTCAATATTCTTCTCCTTGGTGAATACCGAAGAAAATAAATTGTTCAATATCTCCCCCATCTCTTTTTTGGCTCTGCAGATAGCTGTCCATTCTGGTTTCTCTAATGGTCCAAATTTTATCCCTCGTTAATCCTTCTGCTATTAATATAGCTGTAGAAACCCTTGGGTTTACTTTCACCTTTCTTGCCAAAGCAACCTCATATCTTCTTTTAGCCTTCCTAATTTCTTTCTTAAGATTCTTTTTACATTCTTTGGTACTCCTCTAGCACCTCATTTACTCAATGCCTCCTATAATTATTGTAGATATCTCTCTTTTTTCGAAACAAGTGTCCAATTTCCCTTGAAAACCATGGCTCTTTCCAATTTTTAACTATTTCCTTTCAACCTAACAGGGACATAAAAGACTCTGTACTCTTACAATTTTCCCCTTAAAAATGTCCTCCATTTCTCTTCTACATCCTCCCATGAAACAAAGTGTCCCAATTCACTCCTTTAAAATCCTTACGCATTTTCCTCAAAGTTAGCCTTTCTCCAATCAAAAATCTCCACCCTAGTTCCAGTTCTGACTCTCCATAATTATATTGAAACTAATGGTATTGTGATCACTGGTCCCGAAGTGCTCACCAACGCATACCTCCGTCACCTGACCTGCCTCATTTCCTAACAGGAGGTCCAGCACTGCCCCTTCTCTGGTCGATACCTCTATGTACTGCTGCAAAAAACTATCCTGCACACATTTTACAAACTCCAAACCATCCAGCACATTTACAGAATGTGTTCCCCAGTCTATTTTTGGAAAATTGAAATCTCCCACAATCACTACCTTGTGCTTACTACTAATATCTGCTATCTCCTTACATATTTGCTCTTCCAATTCACGCTCCCCATTTGGCGGTCTATAATACACCCCTAAAGGTGTTGCTACACCGTTCCCACTTCTCAGTTCCAACCAAATAGCCTCCCTAGACGAGCCCTCTAATCTATCCTGCCAAAGCACTGCTGTAATATCTTCTCTAACAAGCAATGCAACAGTGGGCCCCTCCCCCTCTGGTCCTCCAATTCTATCACACCTGAAGCAACGAAATCCTGGAATATTTAGTTTCCAATCACACCCTCCTTCAACCATGTTTCACTGATTGCCACATCATATTTCCAGGTGTCAATCCAGGCTCTAAGTTCGTCCACCTTACTTACAATGCTCCTAGCATTAAATATACACATTTTAGAAACCCACCATCCCTTATTCTCTGTCTATTATCTTTTTCAGTTTCTCGCCTACATTTTGGATCCGAGTGCTTCCCTTCTCTGCCCTCTTGCCCCACACCCTGACCCCCTAGCCCCCTCTACCCCGAGTCCCTCCCCCCAAGCCTTTTCTAGTTTAAAAAGTCTCCCCAGTAGCCTTTGCAAATCTCCCTGCCAGGATATTGGTCCCCCTCGGGCTCAAGTGCAACCCGTCCTTTGTGTACAGATCATGCCTACCCCAAAAGAGTCCCCAGTGATCAAGAAACTTGAATCCCTGCCCACTGCACCAGTCCCTCAGCCACGCATTTATACTCCACCTCATTTCATTCCTACTATCACTGTCACGCGGCACAGGCAGTATCCTGAAATTGTTACCCTTTTGGCCTTCTCCTTAACTTTCCCCCCAACTCCCTAAAATTCTCCCCTTCAGGACCTCGTCACTTTTTCTGCCTATGTCATTGGTACTATGTGTACCACAACATCAGGCTGCTCTCCCTCCCTTATCAGAATCTTTTGACATGTTCTGAACACATGCGAGACCCTGGCACCAGGGAGGCAAACTACCATCCGGGTCTCCCGACTGCGTCCACAGAATCGCCTATCCGACCCCCTAACTATAGAGTCCCCTATTACAATTGCCCTCTCTTTTTGTTACCATTCTGGAGCATCAGGGCCGGTCTCTGTGCCGGAGGCCCGGCCGCTGTTGCTGCCCCCAGCTAGGCTGGTCCCCTTCAATCGTTACTCAAAACCCGAGTACCTATTTTCCAGGTGTACGGTCACAGGGGTACTCTCTAGCCCCTGCCTCTGCCCCTTGCCCTTCCTAACTGTGACCCACTTGTCTGCCTCCTGTGGTTTGGGAGTGACTACCTCCCTGTAGCTCCTCTCTATGACCTCCTCACTCTCCCTGACCAGACGGAGGTCATCGAGCTGCTGCTCCAGGTTCCTAACACAGTCCTTTAGGAGCCCCATCTCAACACACCTGGCGCAGATATGTCCAGGAAGCGCTTTTTCTCCCAAGAGTGTTTGGATGGGGATGTCAAGGATATGTCTCAATCTCTTTCCACCTAGCTATATAGCTGTCCTCACACCTATTAATTAGTGGTCGAAGTTGGGCTGCATAGAAATATATCCTAAAATTTGGAAGTGCCATTCCTCCTTTGTCCTTTGGCAACTGGAGTGCAGTGTATCGAATTCTGGCCTTCTTTCCTCCCCAAATAAATCTAGATATTAATTTATCCATTCCGTGAATTGTTTTAATGGTACTCTATTGGCAGAGATTGAAACAAGTACAATTTAGCCTTGGCAAAAAATATTCATTTTCACCACCATTTATCTTACTACTAAAAATCCATTTGGGTAGGTGGACCATCTTTCTATATCCTTTTCTTATTGTTTTGGTTGATGTGATTATAATTGGCCCCATTACAACATTGATATATTTTTTCCTTATATGTACCCCTAGTATTTGATTTGATTTTGAATCCCATTTAATGTTATACTTTTTGTTTGGATTTCTTCTGGTAGGGAGGACAATTAAATAGGGAGAGTTTGAGTTTTTTAAAATTATTCACTTTATATTCCTGCATAAAAATTACATTTCTCTATGATCCCCATTATCCTTGGGAATGAGGTGTTACTTCCGTGAGGATACATCATTACGTCATCTGCAAAAAGGGTCAATTTTATGTTCTGTCTCTTATAGTTACTCCCCTCAGTTCCCTATCTTGACGAATCACTTGAGCCAATGGTTCAATATATATAGCAAACAGGGTAGGGCTAAGACAAACATCCCTGTCTCGTTCATCTTCCTAACACAAATCTCTGAGGTTAAGGATCCATTCAAATTTACTCTTGCAGTTAGGTTGCTTGGTAAATTGCCTTTAATAAAACTTGAATTGAATCTTCGGGTTAAAGTCAAATCTTTTAGTGTCTTGATATATAAATGCTTCTTTAAATGTGGTGTCTTCTTTTATTGGTGTGCTGTAAAATGGCCCAAAAAAACAAATTTCAGACTTGGCTCTGACAATAAGAGGTCACATGTATATATACATATATCAATGAAAATCAACCTAAATAATTTGTGTTTAAATGAATGGTAGAGGGCTCACAATCTGATGAAGATACAGGGAAATACTTCCTTTTTAATACTTCAGGTAGACTTATGGCTTGTTTAATAATAACCATAATATAAAGGGTAAGCAGAGGTTTAGTTTAGGTTTAGTTTTAGAGATATAGTGCAGAAACATGTCCTTTCGGCCACTAGGTCCGCAAGTCCCAGCGTTTCACGCATACTTACACTGTCGTACAGTATGACTTGACATAGTTGTTCAGCGAAAATGTCGGCAGAGTCTCGCTTGGTCTCGCGATGTACAGGAGCCTACATCGGGAACATCGGATGTAGTAGATGAGGTTCATAAGTTCTTAGGAGCAGAAATAGGCCATGTTTGGCCCATCAATTCAGCTTATCTCCTGTGTCTCCCCATAAAAACCATCGTCACGCTTACTATATGAAGAAATCTGCCAATCTCCATCTTAGACACCTTGCCCTCCACAGCTGTTCTGTGGCAATGAATTCTACAAGCGTTTCACCACCCTCTAACTAAATGCATTTCTCCTCATGTCCTTTTTAAAGGTGCCAATTTTTTTAATTTGAGGCTATGGAACTCTAGTTCCTGGACTCTCCCACTAGGTGGAACATCCTCACCGCAACTCCACTTTATCAAAAGCCTTTCCACTATTCAGTATGTTTTCAATCAGAGTCACCCCACATCCTTTCAATATTCAGGTCCATAAAAATGTCATCATTGTTTAAACCCAAACACTCATGGGATCCTTCTTGGTTACCTTTCTCTGGATCTTGGCAAATGCCAGCACAATCCATCCTCATATATTGTGGCTCAAAGCTGCTCACAATACTCCAAGTACAGTCTGAAACAGCATCTTGTAAGCCTTACTACCACTTCCCTGTTTTTTATATTCTACTTGTCTTGAAATAATGCTGGCATTGCGTTTGGACTTCGTTTACTACCAATTTGAACCTTGGAAAAAGTAACTTTTTCGGATCCTGCACCAGAACTCCGTTCCTTTTTCCAAACTTCGATTTCTGATTCATATCCCAAAGAAGAAAAATAGTCTACACCATATTCCTACTGCCCAAAATGCATGGACTCCACACTTTGCATATGTTCTATTCAATTCTGCCACCTCTTCAGGCCTGCTCTCCCAACCTGTCCAGGTCCTTCTGCAGAGTCCTTGATTTCTCTACTCTACCTGCCCCTCCACCTATCTTTGTATCACCCGCAAACCTTGGCCACCAAAGCCGTTCAATTACCAACTCTGGTGCCTTCTGCCCATCCAGCCAACTACTATCCATGCTAGTATCTTCCTTTATGTACCATGTGCTCTCATCAACCTTTAGAAAGCTCTCACTTGCGTGATACTTATCAAAGGCCTTCTGAAAATCCAGGTAAACTACAATGATTATCCTTTGTAAATCCCGATTTTTATTTCTTCAAAGAAATTCCACAGGGATTTATTCAGGCAAGATGGTCCCTTTCACAAAACATGCTAACTTTGGCTATTTTATCATGTTTTTCTCAGTAGTCAGAATACATCCTTTCTACTTCTTTCTTCTTCTTTCGTTGTGTTTGTTTGATGTGGCGTGCACAGCCTAACGTTGTTGGACAAACTTGTTCTATTTGATTCTTGCCGTTTTTGCACGTCAATGTTTGATTGCATTAGGTTGAAACCAAGGGGCACACCACGTGAAGGTTGCAATCTTCCACCCCATCTTTACTGATGCACTCATAAAAATATTACCAAAAAACCACTGAATCTAACTCACCGGCCCTATAGATTTCCACTGTTTCTGCTTTCGCTCATTTTCTTGAACAACACTTCTTGAACAACGGAGCAATATTATAATTTTTCCAAATATTCATTGAACCACTCCTGACTCTGAGTGATTTTGAATATCACAACTATTGCCTCACAATCTCTGAAGCCACCACTTCAAAAAACTAGAGGTTAGAGGGTTTGTGCATGTGAACCTGTCTTCACTTCGAAAGGACTAGTCAGGGTCCCCTGAGTGTAGTTGAGGGGAGGCGATATAAGGGCAGGTGTTTGCATCTCTGTGATAGCAATGTGAAAGAAAAGACCTGGGGAGGGCGGGTGGTTTTGTGGGGAATAGATCAGTGAACCAAAGGGAGTTGCTGAGGGATATGCGATACTGTGTATAAGCCGAGGAAAAGGGGAGGGATGGTGAAGATTGTGGATTAGTGGTGGGATATATATTGGAATGGTGATGGAAAATGTTGGGAGGATGATGTGCGTGGATGGCATGAAGGCTGGTGGGGTGAAAAGGGTGAGGACCGGGTGAGCTCTGTCCTTGTTGAGTCTGGGGGGGGGGGGGGGTGGGGGTGGGTTGGGGAGGGGTGAGCAAAAAGCAGAAACTATGGGTGTTAGGGCACTGCAAAAGCAGAACTATGAAGTGTAAGGGACCCAATCTATGACAGAAGGGTGGGGAGGGAAACCCACATTTGAACCCATTCTATGGTGGGATAGACACAAAATGCTGGAGTAACTCAGCAAGGACAGGCAGCATCTCTGCAAAGAGATGGTTTGATGTTTTGGCGTAAAGACCTTGTTGAAGAAAATATCGCTTAGAACGCCGTTTATTAGTTTTTATTAAAAAATTAGCGCTGGAAAAAATTAAAAAAAGCAGGGTAAATTAAAAAATGATCTATTAATGCCGTAACGTCGACAACAGGACGGATGTTACAAAGGGGACAAAAGAAGGTACACAGTTTAATTTTTACATAAAAAAAAACATTGCTTTCTTTAGGGAAGCCTTTATCATAATTTCATGTTGCGAAAAGTGTGACAAAAAAATATATACGAACAGCAGTATTTTCCTGCCATCTGGGGGTTAAATTCACCACAAACCGCAGATTCCAATCCATCGTGTTCCAACAAAAAAACCCAACTCGCAAGTTATTTAAATGGCTTTAAATTTACGGGAAATTAACGGACTAAATTTCCTTCACAAATTTTGGCTATAAGTTTCATGACAATGAGATGTAAAAATCATGTTATATTGTGGAATTCTTGTGTGAATGTTATTTGACACAGGCTTTTTAAAATGTTAACCATTTTCTTAAGAAAATGGAATAGATGTTTAGATATTTAGGAATTGTATTTAGTAAAATTAGTACAATTAGTGTAAAACTAATTAATTATATGCTTTAATTTCAGGTCATCAAGAAATTATTGTTAATATTTGTTTCAAGAATGCTTCAATTCTTTAAAAAACTAAAAAATTTCATCCAGTTCTCTTAAGTGTTAAGAAAGTTATAGGCTTGACTCTCCTTTGGGATCTCAGCTTTTCGTGTTGTCAATGGAAAAGCATAAATCGGGAAACAAGATGGCCTAATTTCTGAGTATGAAATGGGCCATAACATTTTTATACTGAAGGATATGAAGAGTGAATTATTTTTTTTAAATAATATTTTTATTAGAGTAATCCTTCGTGACAACGGATATACACTTTTCAAATTACACAACCAAAATTATTTCAATAAGTATATGGCTGTTACAAATATTCTTATCACTTCTATTTTTTAGAAAGGTAAAAAAATTAAATAATAGATTTTAATCATTAAAGAGTGGTGATTAAATAATAATTTTATTTATATATAGAGAGAAAGAGAAGGGAAAAAAAAGGAAAAAAAGATTATAGTATATATTATTCATCTTAATAGTGAATACACAATTTTCAAATAACGATTTTCAATAGAGGACATGATTTACAAATCCGAAAAAAAAAAAGAATTTATTTTTGATCTAATCCTGCCGGGTACCATTGTGGTTGTGATACCAAGGAACAGCTTAACCCTTCAAAATATTCTATATATGGGAGGGGACCCATATCTGTTCAAAGAGTTCGTATTTGTTCCTTTAGGACAAATCTGATCTTTCCAAATGCAATGTCTCAAACTTTTCCACTGGTTCCACATTTTAATTGTGGGGGGTGGATAAATGTTCCCTTCCAAAATTTCAAAATATTTATTTTTTTCCTAATTATTCAAACCAGTTAAATCAATAAAAAATTTCTTTGGTTTACTGTTAATATTAGATTTGACACCGGGAAAACTAAATATTATTAATTTTTGGAATCTGGATCCAGTTTAATTTTAAGAACTCAGGAAGGATAACTCTAAAGATTTCTGTCCAATAAAGTTGAGTTTTACACATGTTACAAAAAAACTATGCGTTAAGTTTAGCTTCCAAGTTCTTTACATTTATCACAAAATAGGACAAGGACCATGTTTAGGATAAATTCTATTTTTTAATTTTGTTTTTGAATAATGAATCTTGTTGTAAATAATTCTTAATTGTAATCAATATATGTCTAGCATTAAATGAGCAACGATGTTATACATTGTAGCTTTCTTCCCAAGTTTCCTTCGTTATAGATAAAACCCTATTTTCATTTTCCCAATGTTTGTCGATATATTTTCTGAAGTTGGGATTTTCCCTATCCAAGATAGTATTGTATATATACACTATTAATTTTTCTGTATTTGGGGTTTATTAAACAATTAATCTAATAATTCCTGGTTTTTCTATTTTTTATAGTCTTGGCGTATTTGACTTAATATAGTTTCTAATTGGTAAATACATAAATATGTTATTTGATTGCAATCCATAGATATCCTGTAACTCTGAAAAAGAAAGACAAAATGTTCCTTTCTTGTTAAAGGTTGTTCTTATTCCTTTTAATTCCTAATCATTCCAGTGTTGTAAACCCCTCTTCTTGTCAATACAGATGGCTTAAACAAAGGATTATTCATAAATGGCAAACAAAAGTGTGACAAATTATCATATGTTAGGGTCTTCTTAAACTATTTGTTTCCAAATACGTCATTGGCTATGAATTATAGGGTTATCACCATACGTTTTTTTTTTTTTTTTTACTTTCCTTAGTGCAAAAAGAATCAAACCTACATCAAAAGGGGAAAACAGTCTTCCTTTTCCATCTTTAGCCAGTTTGGCTCATAAATCTAAAATTTACAAAACTAATAAAAAAAATTCATTTTATTTATTTTAATCTGAACTGCCAGAAATAATAAATGGAAAATTTGTTAGTTGCTAGTCCACCATTTATTTTAGATTTACATAGATGTTTTTTTTATTATTTGATGATTTTTATTGTCCCAAATAAAACTATTAGAACAAAGTATCTTTTTTTTCAAAAAAAAACATTTTAGGGAGATATAAATCGAAAAGGGATGGCTTGAAAAAAATATAAACAATTGTGGCAAAAAAAATCAATTTTTAATAGCATTTATTCTACCCGATCATTGAAACTAGGAGTGTTTTCCAATATAAATTTTTTTTTAGTTTAATTTAACAATTGGGGTAATTTATTTAAAATAGACAGTTTATTAGGATTTAGATAACATTAATTCCTAGATATTTAAATTGTACCGTAAACTATTTTAAGGTGGGGAATTGTTCTAATATATTTAAATTTTATTCAGATAGGCCATAATTTCACTTTTATTCCCAGTTAATTCTATACCACAGGAAAAATGTGCCAAACTTAGTTATAAACCATTAAGTAGATTGGGAACTTACTAAAATCTCCGGTTTTGTGATATAATATTAAGATGTCATCTGCGTATATAGAGATATTTTAATTCGTTGTAGTTTTTGGTTTTTATATCCATATATTTCTGGATTCTGATCTAATCATTTCGGCCCTATTATAAGGGTTCTACTACCAGGGCAAATTAGTTTAATGGTGATAATGATGGCATCCTTGTCTACAACCTCTAAAGGATTAAATGTTGCTGATATCATTTGATTTTGTTAATATTCTTGCAGTTGTATTCGAGTATATGATTTTTTACCCATTTGGAAAATCTATCCCCCAGTTGAAATTTCTGCCACTATTTTAAATTAAAAAATATGGCCACATTCAATGGGATCAAATGCTTTTTTCAGCATTTAGGGAGTTATGACAGCTAGTTCAATATCATTCACTCTTTTTGAGTATTATGAATAATTGATAGAGCTTCTCAGATTAATAAGCTGAGCCGCGTTTTGGGATTGAAACCTGTTTGGTCATGAAAGTATTAAGGTATTAATCACTAAAATATTAGCCTCCAAAGATAAAATTTTAGTTTTGTATTTTTTTATCAGTGATTTTTTAAAAAGGGAGCTATTGCTCTGTATGACCTGGGTCTTCTAAATCTTTTATCAGCTTTAGGGATAAGTGTAAATTAGTAGATTCATTTTAATGATTCTGGGTAACTTTCTTGGTCATAAGCATATTTATCATATTATATGTAAAACGTGGAGAGATCAGATCATAAAAAACGTTCTTATAAATTCAAACACTTAAGCCTCAGGGGCCTGGGCAAGTTTTCCGTGTATTTAATGAATCCAATGATTCTTCAATATCTTTTACTGATATATCAAGCATTTAACCTTCCTTACCTTCCTGATCCAAACTATTAATATGACATTCTTGTAGGAATGTTCCTTCCATCTGGTTTTTCCTGCTAGTTTAGATGAGTAAAGATTTTGATAATATTGTAAAAAGGTATTCATTGATATTTTTGGCAAAGGTCAATATTTCTCCTGGTCCAGGGATCTAATTTTATGTAATCATTGTCTCCTCATCTAATTTTCTAAGCTGTGGCGGATTGCCAGTAATTTTTGTGGTTATCCCCAATATTCAAAGTGTACTTGTTTAGTCTTGTTGAAAAAGTTTAATCTGAAAAAGTTTTAATAATCCGATGAAATATATTTTATTTAGCTTATATTTAATGATGCAATTTTTATTACCTTAGCCCTTTGAAGGGATATTGCATTTTCAATATCTAATTGTTTTTTTATTTCATTTTCCCAGAACCTTTGTTGAGTCTTTAGATTTTCCTTATTAAGTATGGTGTGCTGTTTATGTATCGCACCACGCATTAAATGCTTAAATGTATCCCAAAGCAGTGATGGTGTTGAAAATTTCCAGGTGTTTGTAATTAGTTTCAAAAAAATAGTTTTAATCTGTTTTACCAAGTAAATCATAAAACAAAGCTTAATCATTTAATATTTGGTGGGGCTTGAGTCTCCAGGTTGGGTCCATTACGGTAAATGGGAATAGTTTTGAAATCTATTAAACAATTAGTCTATCCTTGAATAGGTTTCCAAAAATTACAGGGGGAAAAATTTAATGAAGTATTCTCGACAGATGGGTTATCTGTCTCCAGATATCCTAACATTTGCTTTTTTAAGGGTGTTTGTGGGGTTAAATAAAATTAATTTATAAGTGTTACTTGCCCTTAGAGTGGTTTCCTTTTCATTGATGATCTATCTAAAATAATTATCTAAAGGTACAAATTAAACATCACAGCTTCCAATTATTAGATTTGTTGAGTGGATATAGGATATTGTTAATATTTTCTTGAAGACTAATGGGTTTATCAAAATTAGGACCTATATTTCATAAGGATTACTTTTTTAGAAATGTAATTCACCTGTAATTTTTATTATATATCTACCCTCCAATATTTCTATATTGAGCTTTGTTAAAAAGGTATACCTTTACGAATAATTATTGCTCCCCCTCTAGACTTATGGTGTAAAAATGAAGGGTCAGAGTGATAATACCTTTGGGAAATCAATTAATTTGCTGTTAATCTATACTGCGCTAAACAAACCTTTACCTCTTTTAAATTGGTTCATTAATTTCCATTAACATTCCAACTACAGAAGGTGATTCATCACCCCCACAATCCTTAGTATTTATGTTATACCTGTTATTATGTTAAGGTATGTTTATAAATGGAGTAGATGTCTCAGCTCATTCTAAACCCAATTTCTATTACCCAAACATTCAGATCGATGAAATTTAATTTCTGTATCATTTGTCTTATTACACAGTCTCTTTGAACTAAAACTATATAATAAACAAATCCTACTTAAAATCCATATAATATATAATATGGAAAATAAAAATACATTAATATAAAATGTACTACATAAAAAAATGTGAGTTAAAGTAAGTGGATGTTAGTAGTGTAAGGGGGGAAAAAAAAAATGACTACAACTATAATTAGTTGTAGTTAGTATTAGTGTAAGCCAACTAGCGTGGCTATTAATCTACGGACTTGCCGTGAAAAAAAAAAGGATTTAGATTGTTAATAATTCCAGGGCTCCGTTTTTGCCTTAAAGGGCTATGATATTTCGGGAGGTGGCGTATTAAATGTATTATACTTAATAAAATTAAATTAAAAAAATACTACTAATATTCAAATTATAGTTAGTGTCAATGCATATATTAGGGAGAAGCTAACGTTACATTTTTTTAAGGGGTTGGTAATACAAATCTGTATTTATTAATAAATACATCCTCCCTCCTTAAAACCCCATAGATAAAGGTGCCATGTCCAATGTTCCTCCCTCCTTCATGCGGGTCCTCCTTCAGTGTGAATCTTCCTCCTTTTCTGTGATGGGCAGTCCTATCATCTGGTATGTCCATAAAGTGTATCAATATTATTCTGTATTGTTCATTCTTCATCTACTTCTTCCCTCTACTTCTTCCTCTTTCCAGTTTCTTCTGAATGTTTCGAGCGTCAACTCACAAGAGCTTCTGTATGTTTGGCGAAGGGTGGGTGGTCCTTGTTTTCATAGGTTCTTACTATTAATGCTGCGGGTACTTCAGGCCATATCGCAGCTTCTTTTGGTTTCATCAGGTTACTCTTGTTTCTGTAAATACTTAAAAGATCTTCTCTTGGGCACTTCTGCAGGGTTAATCTCTGAAGATACTGAAGTTGGCTCCCTCATATTTGAGATTTTTCTTACGTTATTATTATCTTCAATCATAATCTTCTAAAACCATGATCGTTAGGCCACCGTCACAATCATCTGTCTTTGGGGGAGCATACCTCCTTAGGGGTACGTTTCTCAATGGCCCTGTGGTGCTGGCCAGCCAGGAGGTTCTTGGTCCAAGTTCCAGATTTCTTTTAGGTAGTTTTTGCAGCAAAATTTCGTGGGTCTTGATCTCCTCTACGGCCGTCACTCAATCCAATTCAATTCAAACTTAATGGTCATTTGCACAGGATTACATAGTATGGGTACAACGAAATGCAGTTACGACAAAGTGACTAGCAATTATAATAGTAATTACAGATAAATAAATAACAGTTGTGGAAATCTATCGGCGGGACTCCGAGATTCAAGGCAGTGCGATGGTGTTATTATTAGAAGCTACTCCTCATCTGCTGGGTGTGGGGGAACCTGAGGCTCTGTACCGCCTTCCAGATGATAGGAGGGGCCAAAACAGTCCCAGGTGTTGGGTGGGAGGGGTCCTTGAGATCTTCCCAGGCCCGTCTCAGACCACCGTTTTCGGGGAGAGGGCATCATGGCAGGGAGCGGTGGAGGGGTCGGGCACCGATGATGTACTGGGCGGGGTTTTCACCACCCCACGTTGTTAATGCCTTTCCTGTCCGGACTACGGTCGAATGCTGTCCCATACCGTAAAGGCAGGTGGTCAGGATGCTTTCAATGGTAACATCGGTTGAAAAGGCTTGGTGCAGGAATCTGGTGGGGGGACAGGTGGGCTTTTTTGAGCTCTCAGGAAAGTAAAGGCGTTGTTGCTGCGCCCTTTTTGATCAGCTTGGAGGTGTTGAGGGACCAGGGGGACAGTTCCTTTTCGAGATGTGAACCCCGTGGAATTTGTTAGTTGGCAGATTCGCTCACTCTGTCCCGTTTAATGGATGGGGGGTGTGTCTGCCCCCTCTGTTCTTTCTGAAGTTCGTCAATGATTTCCTTCGTCTTTGGGAGTTGAGGGAGAGGGATCGAGGTTATTATTCAGCACACCAGGTTGTCAGGGTGCTGGACTTCCTCCTGTAGGCTGTCTCGTAGTTTGTCGCTGAGCTGGTCCTACCACCGT
>CM069133.1:83686802-83741354 GCA_035221665.1 Okamejei kenojei
TGGGTTTTTTTTGTGTTATATTTTTTTTGTTTATTTGTTTAATGTTGTGAGTTATATTTTCATGACTCATAAAGATTCAGAAGTACAGAATCTTTCATAATTTCATATAACCATAAACCATAAACTATTACACACGAAACACCCTCATCCCCTTCCCGTCCGTGCCGACCCTTTGTTTTCCCCCACGTCCCTCTACCAGCACTCCGACCCTACCCCTCCAACCCTACCCGTACCCACTCCCTAACCCCTTACCTATTACCATGAACCAATCGTCCAGCTCCCACACTTCTGCAGGCAGCTCATTCCCCCCCGCCCCCAACCCTCTGAGTCAAGAGGATTACCCCCGTCACGTAACCCCTACACTTCTGTCCCGTAAATCCCATGTCATGCCCTCATTAGTTTAAATCTTCTTACTCCTCAATGGGAAAAGCTTATCCACGTCAACTCGTCTATCCCTTTCATCATTTTTAAAGACCTTCAATCAAAGTCCCCCCTTAACTTCTGCACTCCAAAGAATAAAGACCTAAACATGTTCAACCTTCTCTGTAAACTAAGTTGCTGGAACCCCTGCAACATTCTAGTAAAATCTCCTCTGTACACTCTAGCTATTTGTGACATCCCTTCCTAATAATTAGGAACCAAGATTGGTACACCATAACTCCAAAATGGTCCTTAACCAATGCCTTGTACAATTTTAACATTACTTTCCCTACTCCTATTTCAATGCTCTGATTTATAAAGGCCAGCACAGTACCAAAGGCTTGGTCCTTTACCACCCTATGCTATGCATGAGATTCCACCTTCAGGGAACTATGCACAGTTTATTCCCTATATCCCTCTGTTCCACAGCATTCCTCAATTCCCTTACCATTTTACCATGTACTCCTATTTTGATTTGTCCCTGCCAAGATGTACACTTCACACTTAACAGCCATTAAACGCATCTGCCATCTTTCAGTCCACTTTATCCCCAAATGGCCCAAATCTCGCTGTAGACTTTGGACAATCTACTTTCATTATCCACACACCACCTATCATTAGTTATCAGCTTTTGCATACTTACATTTCCATTTTCCCACCCCATCACCCAGACATTGATGTAACATGACAAACAACAGTGACCCAACACAGATCCCTGGGCACCCCAACTGGTCACCCGGCTTCCAACCTGACAAACAGCCATCCATCATTACTCAATGACATCTCCCATTCAAGCCACTGATGAATTCTATCTTGCTTACTCTACTCCGCCATTAACACCCAAAGATTGTAACCTTCTAACCAACGCTTCACATGGGGAACCCTTTGTAAAAGGCCTAAACTGAAATCCATACTGGACAACATCCACTGCTTTAACCCTCATCAATTTCCGCTAGTTACCTGCTTCAAAAAGTCAAGAAGGTTTGTTCAAACAATTGACCTTTCAGGCACAAATCCATGTTGACTGTTCCTGATCAGACCCTTTTTATTCCAGGATGCTTAATATATTATCCCTCTAAGGTATCCTATCCATTTTTTTGCCCACCACTGACGTCAAACTAATAGGTCTATAATTGCTAGGTTTTATTCTTTGAACCCTTTTTTAAAACAATGGAACCAACATGCGCAGTACGCCAATCCTCCGGCACTATTCCCGTTTCTAATGAACATTTAATATTTCTGTCATAGCTCCTGCATTTCTACACTAACTCCCTCAAGGTCCTAGGGAATATCTTGTCCAGGACACTGAGACTTATCCACATTTTATATTTTTCAAAAGTGTCCCAGTACTTCGTCCTCCTCTTTGAATCCTCAATAGTTTCCATACTTTACTCTACTTTTTTTTTTTCCCTTACCTCAAAGAGTTCAATATCCTTTTCTTTGGTGATACCGAAGAAAAGAAATTGTTCAATATCTCCCCCATCTCTTTTTTGGCTCTGCAGATAGCTGTCCCCATTCTGTGTTCTCTAAGGTCCAATTTTATCCCCTCGATATCCTTTTGCTATTAATATAGCTGTAGAAACCCTTTGGATTTACTTTCACCTTTCTTCTTGCAAAAGCAGACCTCATATCTTCTTTTAGCCTTCCTAATTTCTTAAGGATCTGGAAATTCTTTTTACATCTTTATACTCCTCTAGTGACCACATTTACTCCATGCCTCCTATAATTATGGTAGATATCTCTCTTTTTTTCGAAACAAGTGTCCCAATTTCCTTGACAAACCACGGCTCTATCCATTTTTATTTCTATTTCCTTTCAACCTAACGCAGGACATAAACATTCTGTACTCTTACAATTTCCCCTTTAAATGTCCTCCAATTTCTCGTCTACATCCTTTCCCATGAAACAAAGTTGTCCAATTCACTCCTTTAATAAAATCTTTTATGCATTTCCCCCTCAAAGGTTAGCCTTTCTCTTCAATTCAAAAATCTCCACCCTATGTCCAGTTTCTGACTCTCGTCCATAATTATATTGAAACTAATGGTATTGTGAACACTGCTCCCAAGTGCTCACCAACTTCCTACCTCCGTCAACCTGACCTGCCTCATTTCCTTACAGGAGGTCCAGCAACATGCCCCTTCTCTGGGCGATACCTCTATGGTACTGCTGCAAAAAACTATCCCTGCACATCATTTTTACAAACTCAAACCATCCAGCCCATTTAACAGAATGTGTTTCCCAGTCTCATTTTTGAGGCGAGAACAATTGAAATCGCCCACAACACTACCTTGTCTTACTCACTAACTAATATCTGCTATCTCCTACATATTTGCTCTTCCAATTCTTCGCTCCCCATTTGCAGTCTATAGTATCAACATCAAACCCCTAAAAGTGTTGCTACACAAGACCGTTCCCACTACTCAGTTCCACCCAAATAGCCTCCCTAGACGAGCCCTCTAATCTATCCTGCCAAGCACTGCTGTATTATTTTCTTCTCTGACAAGCAATGCAACACCTCCACCTCTGGTCCCTCCAATTCTATCACACCTAAAGCAACGCAAATCCTGGAATATTTAGTTTTCCAATCACAGCCCTCCTGCAATCATGTTTTCACTGATTGCCACAACATCATATTCCAGGTGTCAATTCAGGCTCTAATTTTCATCCACCTTACTTACAATCTCCTAGCATTAAAATATACACATTTTAGAAACCCACCATCCCTTATTCTCTGCCCCTATTATCTTTTTTCATCTTTCTCTTCTCGCCTACATTTTGGGTCCGAGTGCTTCCCTTCTCTGCCTCTTGCCCCACAAACCCTGACCGCTAGCCCCCTCATCCGAGTCCTCCCCCCACCTTTCTAGTTTTAAAGTCTCCCCAGTAGCCTTTGCAAATCTTCCTGCCAGGATATGGGTCCCCCTCGGGTTTCAAGTACACAACCCGTCCTTTGTGAGACAGATCATGCCTTCCCCCAAAAGAGGTCCCAGTGATCAAGAAACTTGAATCCCTGCCCTACTGCACCAGTCCCTCAGCCACGCAATTTATCCTCCACCTCATTTCATTCCTACTCTCACTGTCCACGCGGAAACACAGGCAGTAATCCTGAAATCGTTACCCTTGTTTGGTCCATCTCCTTAACTTTCCCCCCAACTCCCTAAATTGTCCCTTCAGAAACTCGTCACTTTTTCTGCCTATGTCATTGGTACCTATGTGTAACCACAACATCAGGCTCCTCCTCCCTCCCTATCAGAATCTTTTTGGACACGTTCGGACACATGCAAGGACCTGGCACCAGGCGGCAAACTACCACCCCCGGGTCTCCACGACTGCGTCCACAGAATCGCCTATCCAACTATAGAGTCCCCTATTACCCTCCTCTATTGCACTCCTCTTTTGCTACCCTTCTGAGCATCAGGGCCGGTCCTCTGTGCCCGGAGGCCCAGCCGCTGCTTTCCCCGCTGCCCCCCATCTAGGCTGTCCCCTCCAATCGTACTCAAACCCGAGTTGAGTACCTATTTTCCAGGTTGTAAAACGGGTCACAGGGGTACTACACTCTAGCCCTTGCCTCTGCCCCTTGCCCTTTCCTAACTGTGACCCACTTGTCTGCCTCCTGTGGTCTGGGAGTGACTACCTCCCTGTAGCTCCTCTCTATGACCTCCTCACTCTCCCTGACGGAGGTCAATCGAGCTGCTGCTTCCAGGTTCCTAAACACAGTCCTTTAGGAGCCCCATCTCGACACACCTGGCGCAGATGTTGACGTCTGGAGGGCTATCAGATTCCCTGACCTCCCACATCTGACATCCAGAACAGTACACTGCCCTGGCCTTCATACTCCCCCCTTTACAAACAGGATACAATATCAACACAAAATAAAATCACTAGAACTGCTTGGAGAAATCGAACTGTAAATCAGCTGTTTACCCTGGTCCACTTCCCACCAATCAGCTGCTTACCCTAGTCCACTTCCCACCAATCAGCGGCTTCCTCAAAAAAAAACACCACCCACTTCACCAAATGGAACGTTTAAAGGATTTAGGTAAAAACAAGCCCCGGCGCTGGGTTTATTAAACCTTACCGGTTGGGTGTCGCTCCACCCCCTCCTTCTCTTCCAACGGCTCCTGTGGGCCTCTGAAAAAAACAAGCCCTGCGCTTGGATTTAAAAGCTTACCGGTCGGGTGTCGCTCCTGAGCCCCCTTCCTCCCTCCTTCCTCTTCCAACGGCTCCTGTGGGCCTCTGAAAAAACATGCCCTGCGCTTTGATTTTAAAGCTTACCGTCGGTGTCGCTCCGTCCCCCTCCTTTCTCTTCCAACGGCTCCTGTGGGCCTCATTTGATTGCCTGCACATGTGAAAAAACGGCCAAATTTACTGTCAAATCTCCCCAGGCCAAAAATGTCACTTTCTCCTCATTGACATTAGAAAGTGAGTCACTCTCCGTAATGAGCAGTAAATTGAAGAAACAGAAGTTTCCAAAACAACTGCTGCCAGAATTGTCTGCATGACTGAGAAGTTGTGATTTACTTGAACCTATACTTTTGATTTGGCAGCACGGTGGCGCAGCGGCAGAGCTGCTGCTTTACAGTGCAGGTGACCAACTAACTCCATTACCACCATGGGTTTTCAGCAGTCTTTAACAATTCCAACAAGACCCCACCTATTTTGGAAACATAACTACTTTATTCAGAAATATGAAGGCATGGGGCAGAAAGCAAGAATCTGGACAGCATTTGGAGTGGTAAAAATGAGGTCCTGTGTTATTATTATAGACAATATAATAGGGTACTTAGAAAAATTCAATGTAATCAAGCAAAGTCATTATGGTTTTTTTTGTAAGGCAAATCATATTTGGGCCATTTTGTTGGAATTCCTTGAATAATAAGTGGCATAAATAAGGTAATAATAAAGAAAATGGAACAGATTTAAAGTGAGGGGGAATCAAATAGTATTAAAAAGGGGATAGATTAAGAGATCCCTATTGGATAGATCATCAAGACAGCGAAAACTTAGATTACATTCCAGTGAGTTAATAAATGCATATATAGACACTAGTAATATTAAAGATGTATGGAGATTGCAAAATCCAACAGGACGAGAAACTCATTTTACTCACCCTGCATAAAACTTATTCAAGAATAGATTATTTTTTAGTAGATTTAAAACTTATCCCACTTACGTAAAATTCAAAATATCATAATATTAATAATTTCAGATCATGCACCCTTAACTTTTAAGATGAAAATAACTGGTAAAATGGAAAAACAAGATCAATGGAGATTTAACCCACAAATTTTAAAGGACAAAATAACTCAAGAATATATTACAAAACAGATCAAGAGCTTCTTTGAAACAAACAATACACCAGAAATATCATCATCCCTTTTATGGGAAACTCTTAAAGCGTATGTTCAGGGAATTATGATATCTTCTCAAGCATTTTATAATAAAGAGAATCGGAAGGTAAAAAGACATTGGAAAGAGAGATTAAACAGTTAGATATAGAGAACGCTATTAACCCAACTATGATAAAACATAATAAAAATAACATTGAAATATAAATTAAATAAAATACAATCAGACCAAGTTGTAAAACTATACCAATATACTAAACAAATACAATTTGAATTTGGTGACAAACCACATAAACTATTGGCTCGTCAGTTAAGAAAATTGGAAGGAGAAGAATTAATTTATAGGATTAAGTCAGATAAAGGGGAATTACTAATACAAACTAAAGATATAAATGAGAGATTCTTGCAATATTATAAAAAAATATATTCAGCTAAAACAAAAGAAAATCGAATAGGAGTAGAAACATTTAAAAAAAATTCTAATCTAAAAGGACTGGATTTAGAAGATAGGGAATTATTAAATGTTGAAATAACTACTAAAAAAATTGAAGAAACTATTAGATCATTATAAAATGGTAAAACTCCAGGACCAGATGGTAATGAAGCAGAATTTTATAAAATATTTTATGATATGATAGCTCCACGTTTGAAGTCACTATATGAACACATTTATACACAACAGAAATTACCAGAAACATTAAATGAATCTATTATAACCCTTATACCTAAATTAGATAAAAATCTTGACGACCCAGGGTCATATAGAGCTATATCTCTTTTAAATACAGATCAAAAAATATTAACAAAAATATTAGCACAAAGACTAAATAAAGTGATTAATAAACTAATTCATTCAGTTCAAACAGGATTTGTACCTAAACGATACTCTTCAAACAATCTGAGAAGATTATTTAATATTATATACTCGAAAAGAAACATAATAAGGATCTATCAATTATAGCGTTGCATGCAGAGAAAGCTTTTGATCAGATTGAATGGTCTTATTTATTTTCGGTTATGGAATTTTTTTTCAACTGGGAGAGAAGTTTATAACATTGGTTAAATTACTATATACCAGACCAACAGCTAGAATATTAATAAACCAAGTGTTAACAACTAAATTTAACTTATTCCGAGGCTGCAGACAAGGTTGCCCTTTATCTCCACTACTGTTTGCACTTGCAACAGAACCACTAGCAAAATCTGTAAGATCACACCCTGAAATATATGGGTAGAAAACTAAAGAAACTGAAAATAAAATCTCTTTGTACGCAGATGATGTATTACATTATATCACAACACCAGAAATTAGTATCCCTAATTTGTTAGATTTAATAACTCAATTTGGATCGTTTTCAGGATATAGAATTGGAATAAAAGTGAACATGCCAATAATGGGAAATAACTTACATATATTACAACAATATCCTTTTAAGATTGCAAATGAAAAAAATAAATATCTTGGAATTTATCTAACAAAAAGATATGATTCTTTATTTAAATCTAATTTTCTACCCTTATTGAATAAATTATTTAAGAATATTCAATATTGGAGGACATTACCTATTTCAATGCTAGGTAAGATTAATGCGATAAAAAATTATTTTTCTTCCACAGTTACTATACCTGTTTCAAATGATTCCGATATATTTTCCCAAAAACTTTTTTAAGAAAGTAGATTCTATGGTTACCAATTTTATTTGGGATTATAAGAATCATAGAATAATTAAAAAACATCTATGTAAATCAAAAACAAATGGTGGTTTTGCATTGCCTAATTTTATGTTTTATTATTGGGCAGTTAATATAAAAAATATGAATTTCTGGTTGGGAGAACTAGATAAACAACCAAATTGGTTAAAAATGGAAAAGAAGACTGTTTACCTTTTGAAATTAGCTCGATTTTATTTGCTAATACTACAATACATAAGAAAACTTACAGAGGAAACCCAATAATAGAAAGCGGAATACGTATTTGGAAACAATTAAAAAAAACATTAAATTTACAGAATACACCACTAGCTCTTCCAATTGTAAAACAATATTTATTTTTATACCTTCATTGATGGATAAAGGTTTCTTAAAATGGAAGAACTATGAATAAATAAGATTGGTGATCTCTACAGGGAAAATTTATTTCTTTCATTTCAGGAATTACAACAAAATTATGGATTACATTCTAAAGAATATTTTAGATATCTACAAATTAGAGATTATGTTAATCAAATACACTAGATTTTAGGTATAGAAAGCAAAATTTTAGATGAATGTTTAAATAAAAATCCGAATACAGAAAAATTAATATCGTATATCTATAATATTTTTATTGGAAAATGATTTACCAAATACGGATAAATATAGACAAGCATGGGAAAATTAAACTAGGTCAAGTAATTAGTAGAGAAGTATGGAATGAAAGTTTACAACATATACACCATTGCTCATAAACGCTAGACACTCCTTGATACAATTTAAAGTTATACATAGATTACATTTCTCCAAATCCAAATTAAAATAGAATTTTCTCAAATGTGTCCGCAATATGTGATAAGTGTCAACAATTAGAAGCTAATTTAACGCACTCATTCACAGAATGTATAAAATTTACTAATTTTTGGATAGAAATTTTTAAGATAATCTCAATTGTAGTTAATGCAAAGTTAATTCCAGACTCAAAACTAATCATATAGGGGAAAACAAATGGTCGGCACGGACTGGAAGGGCCGAGAGGGCCTGTTTCCGTGCTGTAATTGTTATATGGTTATATGGTTATGTTGGGAATATTAGAAACAAATCAGATATTAACAACACAACACATAATTTTTATTGGTTATAGTTTAATAATTGGTAAAAAATTAATACTAAGATTTTGGAAAGGTCCAATTTCCCCTACAACTAAAATGTGGATTACAGAAATGTCGGAGACACTTCACCTGGAACGATTAAGACTTGTCCTGATGGACAGGCTGGATCAATTCAGAGGAATATGGTCTCCATTTATTGAATATTTAAAGGGTCAAGATGGTCCGGTTCGAAGCCATGACTAAAGCCTGAATGAATGAATAGATGAAGAATTATATATAATGGATCATGAATATCTCCTATGAAGAATATCTTGTTTATTATTCCACTCAATTAATTTATCTCTTTTTTTTCTCTTTATCTTTTTGTTATCTATCTTTATTTCCTACTGTTATAAAATAAAAAAAATATAGAAGCACAAATAAGATAGACTGTAAATTTTAAATATATTAAGACTGAATGTGACGATAATATTTTCTTTTTGTATTGCATTGATTTTATATTTCTTCTTAAATATGTAATTACTTCTAATAAAAAATATTTTACAAAAATAAAAATAAAGTGAGGGGGAAGAATTAAAGGGGGACTCGAGGAACACATATTTCCTACAGAGGGTGGTATAGATGGATGAAGCTAACCAAAGGAAGCGGTAAAGGCAGGGACAATTACAACATTTAAAATATATTTAGACAGGTACATTGATACGAAAGGTTTAGAAGGATATGGGCTAAACAAAGGCAAACATTAGCTCAGTTTCACAACTTGGTCGATGTAGATAATTAGACCGAAGGGCCTGCTTCTATGTTGTACATGTCCATGACTCTATAATAACATGCTGTGGATAAAGGTGAACAGTTGATATACTATACTAAGATTTCCAGAAGGCATTTGATAAACTATTAAATATTTTCAGAAAATAAATGCTCAGGGTGTTCGACATGGTATAGATAGAAGATGGCTAATTGGAATCAAACAATGTACTTGCACGCTCATTTTCATTACTTTGTACACAAAGAGTTGATGAACATTTAAAAAATGAGCTGGTTTTCCTATTCCACATAAGGGCAACATTCTCTTTGATCTTCCTACACACTGTTGCTCAGCTGGTAGAGTTACTACCTCACAACATCAGAGACCTGGATTCAATCCTGCCAGTGCTCCATAACCAAAAGTCTTGGATGAACCAGGAGATCCGCAATCTACTGAGGACCAGATCACAAACATTCAAGTCTGGTAATACTAACTCATAGAGGAGGTCCAGTAATAACATGATAAGGTCCATCAGAAAAGGTCATCACTTTTGATCTGAACTGGAGGCTGAGATGGACATTTGGCAGCTGTCGAAGGCTTCAAACACCATTGCTTCCTCCAAGGTGAAACTAGGTAGTACCACATGATAGCAAGCCATCAGTCCCAGATGAGCTCAATGCTTTCTATGCATGCTTCGACAAGGAAAACATTGATGTATCGTCTTCGGCCCCCACAGTCCTCAGCGACACAGTCATCTCGGTCTCTGAGACTGATGTCAGAAGATCTGAGTGTGTAGAATGCGAAAGTAGGAATATTTAACTGCTGTGAATGGGTGATCGATGGTCAGCGTGAACTTGATGGGCCAAAGGGCCTGTTTCCATGCTGTCTCTCCAAACGTAAAAAAGATCTGTCATGAGGGTGAACCCTCGGAAAGTGTCCGGACATGAGGGTGGACATGGCTGCGTTCTTTAAACATTTGCAGACCAACTGGCTGGAGTAGGGGAATAGTGGGAGAAATGTGTGCCCATCTGTGTTGGGCACAGGATAGAAAGGCAGGGAAAAAGGGGAGGAGGGATCTTTTCTTAAATTGGAGCATTCAGACCGGTGGGATGTAAGCTACCCAAACAGAATATGAGATGCTGTTTCTCCAGTTTGCATGTGGCCTCACTTTGACAAAGGAGAAAACCCAGGATAGAAAGGTCAGCATGGGACTGGAATGGGAAGATTTAATTGTTAGCAACTGGGAGATCCAGCAGTTCTTGGTATACTAAGGCTTTGCATGGTCTCGACGATGCATAGGAGGCCACATTAAGAGCACCAAATGCAGTAGATGAGATTAGAGGAAATGCATGTGAACCTTTGTCTCACTTGGAAAGCCTCCTGGGATGCCTGGAAGGACGTGAAAGAGGAGTTATTACGAAGGTAGACCCCAGAGGTAACGACCCCTTCAACTGTATCCACCAATCACATGCCAGGATTTGTCCCGATCTCATGTCTATTCCAGCTTTCTCCTCCTTACCATAATCAGTAGAGCCAGGATGTTTAAGCACTAAAAAACTCTGAAATAGGCAGGCAAAAAGGCATAATAAAATTACAAAAAAGGAACAAAAAAGGCATTTATTTACAAAAAAGGCATAATAAGGCATTTGTTTCCACCACCAAAATATGGTTAAAATTATAATATAAAGGTATACTACATTAAATGACCAATGTTGTCTGGCTGCATATAATTACTAGCATTTGTTTCCAAATAATCTGATGTTAAACTATGCTGTCAGACAGAATATGCTTCTTTCTCAGCTGAGGTCGCTGGTGCATACCCAAAACAAGCTACAAACTCTATATTCATGTTGATATCTTGTGCATTCCTACTTTTGAGAACTTTAGCTATGTTGTCTATTTCTTCAAGATCTTTGTTAGCTAAAATCACTCTCTCACATTTTCCTTCTATGTCTTTACCTACATCGCCAGGAACCTAACGAATATCGTCAGTTACTTTGTTGAAAACCTGCAAGTTATTCACTAATGTTTTGCCACGTTTCTCAAGCGAAGTAATAGCTTGTGGGAAGTTTGCAAAATTAGAAGCAATTCTTGACATTGGAAACGAGGAGATCGACATTTGGAAACAAGCTTGGCAATTCTATGAAGCCATTGAGCTAAGCATGTCAAATGCAACATTTTGTGGAATAAAACTTTAAGTCACAAACAGAAGAACATTCTTGTGTTTTATATCTTCTGGCCAAAGTACAGCAAGTGAAGATGTAAACAACTGAGCAATAGTTGAGCTGTTTCACTTCTCCAATACTTCCGATGTCAATTCCATTGATGGTTGACCTGCCTCCACTGTACCAATGACCACATTGGCAACATAACTCCCCACAGTATTGGTTGTCTTGTCTGTTGAGATCCATATTTTGTTGCATGCAACTTCATCTCTAATTTTCTGCACAACAATGTTGAAGTTGCTGTCAACATAATTTTTCCATAATGATGACTCGCTTGGTATAGGTTCCTCTGTGTATTTCTCTAAAAAACCTCTGAGAGATTTGTTTTCCAATTTCCACAGTGGAATTCCAGCATCAATGATCACTTGAAAACTCAGATTTGCAACTGGGGCCAGCAGTAAATGTAGTGAGGAAACAAGCTTGGGTAGTCTACGCTCCAGCAGTATCAACATTGACCTCTAATTTTAGATAGCCCTTGTCTTCTCCCACCTCCCCCTCATTTTCCCAGCTCTCCTTCTAATCCTATTGTCACCACCTCTTCCTTTCTTTTTCCTTCACCCCCCCCCCCCCCCCACACCAGTCTGAAGAAGGGTCTCGACCCGAAACGTTGCCTATTCCTTCTCTTCATAGACACTGCCTCACCCGCTGAGTTTCTCCAGCATTTTTTGTCTACCTTAGATTTTCCCAGCATCTGCAGTTCTTTCTTAAATAAATCTTGGAGAAGACTGATCCAACGGGCAGGGGCATGAACTAATGAATAACTGACAGTGGTGCCCTAGGTTTTGCTTGGTGGTGGAAGTTTTCTTGTAAGTTATACTATGTTAACAGGTTAATGATAACATTAATATTAACATGTTAACATAGAAAACGTAATTGTAATCACATTACAACTAGAGAAAATAGCACTACCTTTTAGCAAAATGGCAAAAAAAAGGCTGATTTAGGCACTCGATCATGAAAAAAGCATTATCATGGTGAAATCATCAAAAAGGCATGAAAATGCACATGGAATTTATGGCAAAATCATGGCTCTAATAATCAGTCAGATGATGGGTCCTGACCTGAAATGCCCCCAATCTATGTCCACTAGAGATGCTGCTTAGGTACTCCAGCATTTAGTGTATTAAAAAAAAATGCAACAGCCCACAATTAGTGCAGATTGGCAATAAAACTTGCTCCTCGATAACCATCAACATAGGAATACCCCGAGGCTGTGTGTTCAGGCCCATGTGCTACTCTCTCTAGACTGTGTAGCCAGGCACAGTTCATAGTCAACTTTACATTCGCCGTTATTGGACAAAAAATGGGTAACGATGAGCCAGAGTACAGGAAGGAGATTGAAAATCCAATTTTATGGTGCCAGAACAACAATCTTACTCTGAACATTAGCAAGAGCAAGATTCAAGATTCAAGAGAGTTTATTGTCATGTGCCCTGATAGGATAATGAAATTCTTGCTTTGCTTCAGCACAACAGAACATAGTAGGCATGACTGCAGAACAGATCAGTGTGTCCATGTACCATTATATAAATATATACACACATGAATAAATAAACTAATAATGCAAATACACAGATAATGGGCTATTTTACTTCGGAGTCACATGAATGATTCCGTGAAGAAGCCCCGCCAGAGCACCTGCGCGTCATTACGTCAGACGTGTTTGGCGCACCGATAGGCTGGAGAGCGCAGCTCCACCAGCGGTAAGTAAAACACCCGCAGGTAAGTGTTTTATACGTTCTGCGGTTTACTAGGTCCCATAAGGCTGGTTACAGGAGCCAGCAGGGACACTTCCTAAAAGGGAAAAATATTAAAACAGTGAAAATAAAGCGAGTGGTCGCCTATAAAGTAAACCCTACCTGCGGCTAGTCCGGATGAGAAGGTGGAAAGGGACGGTCTGAGGGTCTCGGTGAGAAGGCATCCCGGGTCCGTTCTGCTGCTGCACCACCTGCGTGTGATGCAAGGATGGGAAGAAGTAGCCGGCTTGCCCTGCCAGCAAGTTAACGGAGCAAGGGTTCACTGTGCACCTGCACTGTACAGATCCCCTTAACAACGGGTGAGATATATCACCGCTCGCCATCTGCTCCACCCCGGAATGCAACCGCTGAGCAATGAGCTGTAACTGGGAGCCTGGTTCAAAAATCTGGAGGCGGTGCTGGAGTAATTGAGAGTGTTGTGCGCCTGGTGCAAGGAAAGGAAGGGTGACAGCGGACAATACAAGGGGTTGCTATGTTTCCACCAAGCCCAGTCAAGACTCGAAAGGCGGTCCCCTCTTGAAAGCCAATTTGACGCGGGACGTGACCGACTTCCAGCGAAGTTTGCCCGTCATCCCGCCGATGAACATGTCGTTGCTGGACGGGTCCAGCATCCAGTAATTACCCTTGCCAGGGCCGTCGTAATGCCAAGGCACTTTGACGAAACACTTATTGAGGCTGAGGTTGTGGCAGATGGAGTTCTGCCAGCCTTGCTCGTTCTCTGATAGTAGGGGAAATTCCTCATGATGAAGTCGAAGCTGCGGTCAGCGGATGACGCCGACTTTAGAGCCGCCGGTAGTTCAGCCAGCGGCAGCAACTCCGGTGATTTAAAGCACTGTGGCCACTCCTGTCGGGAGGCAGGCCAAGAGTAAATTGTCCAGGCCTGTCAACTCTGATGAGTGAGGCCAGAAAGACTGTCCCCCTTCCAAAAATAAACACTGGGGATGTCTGGACAATGTGGAACACCTCATAGCTAAAATGATAACAACCAGGAGGTTTTCCAGCCGGGGTTTATACCCCAGAGCCCCCAGCAGCTTTCAGCAGCAACCTCTAGCAGAGGTCCGTATGGCAAAAGAGCTGTACACATATGAAGGATAATATGCCTACGAGTCTGCATGGGGACCCATAACAGCAGCACCTTGTTTAGGGCTGCATGTTACCTCCCGTGAGCATGAGCTGGGAGAAGCCAGGGCAGTATGAATCTGACCCTGAAGTTTGGTGTCACTGCTTATGTGCACACACCAAAGCACATGACTTATGCTCCAGGTGTGCCGATATGGCCAGCAATTTGCCATACTGGCAGGAACTGGTGAAGCCATGGATGACAATCAGGCTCGCAATTTGATTATATGGCCTCTCACCAGCTCCAGGACTCCATAATGGAGTAAACTTCGCAAGAGATATCAAACACCTGTTAACTGTGCATCGCTCTAAAGGGGCGCATCATGAGGGCGCATGCGTTAAGACTGCAGAAAGTCTTAAAAACTGGTTGGAGCAGGAATAATGGCATTTGGGCAAATGGTACAAGGCCACCACTATCAAAACACATCAGTATATGGACCATGCTGTGTAATGTCCATTTTGAGAATTAATTATTCACGAATAGCCATTCAGCCTACGCTCAACCCACGGTTCACAGCCTTACGCAGATCCTCTAATATCCAGAAAAAGACCAGGACGATGAGGCAAGAACAATCAGCAAAACTAATCCTGAGACCAGGATGCCACCTCAAAAACCATACCCTTTCAGAACAGGAAGGGGTAATTGAAAGCCCAGGATATATGCTCTAGAGATCAGTCACCGGTCGGGGGCAGGTAGGAATTGTTCTATGATACATGATGCTGCATAACATCAGATCTATTCATGCTGGACTGTATCTGGGGGTCTCGAATGGTGTTTATCTCGAAAGTACATCCACCCATACAAAATACACCAAGTCGGGTATTGGGTTTTCAATACCAGAAACTCTACAGGTGAATGATGAAATTGGTATATTATTCCAAAAAAGGGGTAATTGAAAGGATGGCATATTAGCAACAACCATTTGTGTCCAATATTCCCCAGGCAAAAGAATGATGGTAGGGGTCGAGTCATTCTGGACCTAACCAGACTTAACTCTTAGGTCCAGTAAAAAAGTTTTTAGAATGGAAACGTTCAGTACTGCTAAGTAACTGGTATCAAAAGGGTGTTATATGGCAACCATAAATCTTAAAGATGCATAATATTCAAACACCTGTTGAGAGGTTAGGTTCCTCACCCATCTAATTAAATCCAAATTAGTACCATCTAGAATGATTGGCTAGTTGGGGTTCATCATTGATTTAACTAACATGTCAGTACTTTGCCTACGGCCAAAACTGTAATTAATGTCTCACAATGTACTAGAGACATTCTGACTCAATAACCTTCAGTTTACAAACTGATGTGAGCGCTTCAGGATGGGGAGCCACTGATACCGAGTCTAGCTGTGGCGGCAGATGGAATGTGGAAGAGGCATTAATCCTGCAGAGGCATGGGATAAAGTACGTAGAATTGCTGGGTGCATTCTATGACCGAAAGCATTTTGCTCAACAATGCATGATTTGCATGTGCAGCTTCAGATTGACAATACCATAGCTGTTGTATATCAATCACATGGGTGGAATTAGGTCATTATTCTCAAACTGGCTAACCTCATCTGGCACTGGTGCATTACGAGAAACATCTGGGTCTCAGATATCTACCTACCAGGTAGAGATAATGTGAAAGTGGCAGACACCAGGTCACGTAAATTCAATGACAATAGAATGGATGCTGAATCCAAAAGTTTCAAAATGATTGTCAGCCGGTATGGATTGCCAGACATAGATCTGTTGCATCCAGGTTAAATCACCAGTTACCTAAATATGTCTCATGGGAACCGGATCCAGGGGCAGTAGCGGAGGATGCATTCTCGCTATATTACTGACGTACGTTCTTACGCTTTTCCCCCATTCTGCCTCATCAGTCAATGTCTCACCAAAATAGAGCACGACTATGCTTTAGGCATTTGGTAGTTCCTAACTGGTCCACACAGCCATGGTTCCCATTGGTTCTGAGACTGATGACACAGCCATTCATGACTATCCCCAAATGTAGCAACTTGTTGGTTCACCCTGGAACAGGAGGAGAGTTCCCCTTTACATGGTCATATTAATCTGTTAATTTGTATCTTCTGACCAGACTGTTCCAGGGACTCGGACTATCGAGTAGGACCATCAATGTGACTATGGTGGCCTGGAGAGATAGTACTAAAAACGATATGTATCTCAAATTAAGAAATGGGAGATGTTCTGTTTACAGTCAAATATATCTTATCATGTTGCAGGCATACCGGATGTATTGGAGTTCCTTGCTACATTGCATTTTGATGGGCAGTTAAGCTATAGTGCCATTTATAGTGCTTGAAGTGCTTTGTCCTCCTATTTAGCGCAAGGGTCCGGACAACACTCTGTCGGGTCTCATCTACTGGTGGCCCAATTCATAAGAGGTATTTTAACAAAACCCTCCCAGACCTAGATATACGGATATCTGGGATGTGAGCGTAGTTTTCACACTGCTTTAGCAATGGGCTCCAATTACATCTCTGCCTTTCCAGAAGTTAACGCTCAAAGTGGTCATTCATGGTGCTAGTGGCAGCGCAATGAGTCCAGATATTGCAAAAGTTACGACTAGACAGCATGCATTCTTCTGTAGATGATATTACGTTTTATGTATATGATCTAATCAAACAGAGCAGGCCAGGGATGGCTGGAACCAAAATAAGCTTAAAATATACCCATTGACCTAAGACTATGTGTAGTTACGCACCTGAGCCTATATATCAAGGTCATCAAGAGTCTCAGAGGCTCTGAAACAGCGATGCTCATCAGCCACATAAAAGCTCATACAAAGGTGTCAGTACAAACTATTTATAGATGGCCGAAACAGGTTTGCATTATGCTGGAGTAGACACTGATGTGTTTAAATCACTCCACCAGGGCGGCGTCAACGTACGCAGCAAAGGTGCAGGACGTGCCTTTAGAGCAAATCCTCACCGCAGCATGGTCCAGTGAAGGAACCTTTTTCACAATTTATGATTAACCTGTCCTCGCAATGCAAAGATTTGGGCATGCTGTTTTGGGTTCTGTTTGAGTTCTCCTTTGTAATTTCGCCTGCGAAAGAGGGGTTATTACTGTTCTTTTATTGTTTAAGACGTTCATTGTATAATTTAAACAATGTTCAATACATTATTTGTTTATCCTGTGTCAACCGAAGCAGTGTGTCGTATGGAACTGTATCTACGGCATGAAATCACAGAGCTTTGAAATCTTCACGGAATCACTCATGTGACTCTGAAGTAAAATAGTAAGATTAAATGAGAACTTACCAGTTTGAAGTTTGATCTTTATTTTATGATGAGTTACGATGAGGGATTACGTGCCCTCTGCTCCTGACCCTCATAATCGCAAAGATCATCTGGTAGTTCTAGTCTTCTGAGTCTTACTATATCACTTTGACTGTAGTTACTGTGATTTCAAGCCACTGTAACATTAACTATAACATTTATAGTTTAAACAATGTAGCTATTTTAGAAATTGTGTCCATGCATGTCAAAATAACAGAAAATAGTAGAGGCGATTTAAAAATGATATAATAGGACGATTGGAAATTATCAAAAGGAATACATTCAGTCAGCAGGAATTTCAAAAACTAGGTTTTTTGAGGGCGTAACTGGTAGGATAGATAAGGAAAACAAATGAAGTTACTGTGCTTTTATCAGACAGTCTCTACTAAAAGCCCACCTAAACAGTGTATAACCTGCCACCAGTGTATCCAGTGTGTAACTGTCATCTATTCCTTCTTTCCAGAGATGCTGCCTGTTCCACTGAGTTATTCCAACATTTTGTGTCTATCTTGTTTAAACCAGCATCTGCAGTTCTTCCTACACTATAACCTTAAAGTGTATGTTATTGGAGGATATGATAGTGTCAGAGATTTAAGATTCAATGTCAGAAAGAATAAATAGAGACAAAATAGTAAGATTAAATGAGAACTTACCAGTTTAAAGTTTGATCCTTATTTTATGAGGAATTACGATGAGGGATTACGTGAAGAAGACCCGCCAGGCGCATGCATATCATACTTAAAAGCAGCGGTGTGAAAACACAGAAACTATAGCCAAAGTGATATAGTAAGACTCAGAAGACTAGAACTACCAGATGATCTTTGCGATTATGAGGGCCGGGAGCGGAGGGCACGTAATCCCTCATCGTAACTCCACATAAAATAAAGCTCAAACTTCAAACTGGTAAGTTCTTCTTCAATCTTACTATTTTACTTCGGAGTCACGTGAGTGACTAAGTGAAGATCTCAAAGCTCTGTGATTTCATGCCATTGATCCATTCCATACGACACACTGCTTCAGTTGAAACAGTAGTGAATAAATAATGTATTGAACATTGCTTCGAATTATCCAATAATCATTTTTTAAATAACAATACAGTAATAATCCCTCTATCCCAGGGGAAATTACAAATGAAATTTATAAAGACAAATCAAATCAAATCAAATGGAACCCAAAACAGCATGCCCAAACCCTGGCACTGTCAGGACAGGTTTATCATAATTTTAGAAAAGTTGATTCCTTAGACCATCCTGTGGCCTCACTGCGGATGTTGATGCCGCCCTGGTGGAGTAAGATTTAAACACATGAGTGTCTACTCCAGCGGAATTCAAAACCTGTTTTACCATCTAGAAATAGTTTATACTGACACCTTTTATGAGGTATTTATGACTGATGAGCATTGCTGTCTCAGAGCCTCTGAGACTCTCAGTTACCTCGATAAATTGACTCAGGTGATTAACTACTCATAACATTTGGTCAACAGGGTATGCTTTAAAATGTACTTTGGTTCTGGCCATTGTTGGCCTGCATTGTTTGATTAAATCATACACACATAACGTAATGTTATCTGCAGAAGAATACATGCTATCTAGTCATAGCTTTTGCAATGTTTGCACTCGTTGAGCTGATATTAGTGCCATGAGCTTAACCACTTTAAGAGTTAACTTCTGAAAAGACAATGACATAATTGGAGCCCATTGCTGAAGCAGTGTGAGAACTATACTGACATCCCAGATTTCTGTATATCTAGGTTTAGGAGGATTTTTGTTAAAGATTCCTCTCGTGAATCGGGACACTAATGGATGACCTGATAGGTTGTTGTTCTGAAACTGCCCTAAATAGGAGGACAAAGCACTCCGAGCGCTATTAATGGCACTATAACTCAAGTGTTCATCAAAATACAATGTGGGAAGGAACTCCAATACATCCGGTATGCTTGCAGTAGGATAAGATATATCTGACTGTAAACAACATCTCCCATTTCTTAATATGAGACACATATTGTTTCTTAGTGATATCTCTCCAAGCTGCAATTATCACATCCATCGTCCTATTTGCCAGTCCAAGGACTTCAAACAGTCTGGTCAGAACCTGCAGATTAACAAATTAATATGATAATGTAATGGATGACTTTCTCCTGTTACTGGATGCACCAACAATTACTGCAGTTGGGGACAGTCATGAATGGCTGAGTCATCATTCTGAGCACCAATGGGAACCATGGCTGTGTAGGCCAGTCCGGAACCACCAAAACGCCTAACGTGGAGTCCTGCTCTATTTTGTTGAGACATTGTCTAATCAGGCAGAATAGGGAAACATAAAAGAATGTACGTCCCCAATGTACGTCCCCAATGTAGCGAGAATGCATCCACCGTTACTGCTCCTGAATCTGGTTCCCTTGAAACATATTTAGGCAGCTGGTGATTTAGCCTGGATGCAAACAGATCAATATCTGGCAAACCATAGCAGCTGACAATCATTTTAAAAACATCAGGATTTAACATCCATTCTTATGTTGTCATTAAATGTTCGTGACCTGTTCTCTGCCGCCACATTATCTCTACCTGGTAGGTAGATAGCTGAGACCCAGATGTTTCTGGAAACACACCAGGGCCACATGAGGTTAGCCAGATGATCACATGATACTGTCCTTATTCCTCCCATGTGATTGATATATGGCACAGCCGTGGTATTATCAATCTGGAGTTGAACATGTAAGTTATTCATTGTTGAACAATAAGCTTTTAATCCATAGAATGCACCCAGCAATTCTAAGTAATTTATACCATGCCTGTGCAGGATTAATTCCTCTTGCACACTCTTTCTACCACCACAGCTAGACTCGCTGTCTGTAGCTCCCCATCCGGCAGCACTCACATCTGTCTGTAAAAGCACTGAAGGTTGCTGAACCAATATGTTTTTGGTAGTTTATACAATATTGATAAACTACCATTGTAATTGAGCTACGGCTCTGGTTGGTAACTGCATAGGTCTATCAAATTGACCTGCATGTTCTTTGTAGTGCTAGTTCCCTAGCTCGTTGCAGACTTTGATAGTGCCATGGTACAAACTGCACTGCAGGGAAAGCTGCCACCAATTTACCAATAACACTGACTACTTCCCGGATGGATGGATATTGTTTTTCAGCGAGACTAGTACAGACCTCTCTGATCTCCACAGCCTTGGCTGTAGGCAGTCACTGACATATCAACTGAATCAATGACAAATCCCAAATAATCAATTTTTTTTGGATGGCTCTAAGTTGGATTTGGTTGGATGGACCAGAAACCCTAACCTTTCAAACAGGTATTTAGTTGCTGAAACCGATTCCTCAGCTGCCTCCTGGGTGTTGCTTATGATTAAAATATCATCTAGATAAGCCATTACCATGTGATTCTGGGCTTGAAGTAGCGCCAGCACTGGTTTCAACAATTTCTTGAACAGCCTAGGAGCTGAGGTTAACTCAGTGGGTAATGCTTTAAATTGCCACAGCTGTCTCATCCAACTAAGTTTCATGTATCTCCGATACTGATGATGAATTGGTAATGAATAATATGCATCTTTCAAATCTATAGTTGCCACATAACTGCCTTGTGATCACAGCTGTTTTGCAGTATTGAAGGTGTCCATTTTAAAAATACCGATACTGAACGTAGGAATTTAACTGGTTTAGGTCCAGAATGACTCTACATCCGCCATCTTTTCTCTGTCCGGGGAATATATTGGACACAAATTGTTGAGGATGTTTTGTCGTCCTCTCAATTACCGCTTTTTTGGGACAAAACCATAATTTCTTCTTTTACCTGCTGAGTTTGTGGTGCAGAAAATCCCCCCCACAATACTCTATTAGGCATGTTCTGTACAGGCGGATTAATTCCTGACATAAACTCTATTCGAGCCTGACAATGTGTCTAGTATAAACCGATGAGATGTTATGCAGCACCATTCATCATAACCAATTGCAACCTACCCCCAACCGGAGGTTGTTCCCCAGAAATCTTATCCTGGACAGAATGAATCACCTGTATCTCTACAGTCGGCCTTGAAGTCCTCCTTCTTCCCATATTGGGTTTGTGGCTGGGATACACAGGTGAGTAATACCGTCGTCCCACTGGCCCCACTCTGCTTGGCCATGCCCCTGGATCCGTCACCTTTCGCGCTGAAAACGACCTGCAAGGTGGCATCCTGGCAGAAGGGACGTATGGCAAAGTCACTGACATATCAACTGAATCAATGACAAATCCCAAATAATCAATTTTTTTGGATGGCTCTAACTTGGATTTGTTTGGATGGACCAGGAACCCTAACCTTTCAAACAGGTATTTGGTTGCTGAAACCAATTCCTCAGCTGTCTCCTGAGTGTTGCTTATGATTAAAATATCATCTAGATAAGCCATTACCATGTGATTCTGGGCCCGAAGTAGCGCCAGCACTGGTTTCAACAATTTCTTGAATAGCCTAGGAGCTGAGGTTAACTCATTGGGTAATGCGTTAAATTGCCACAGCTGTCCCATCCAAACTAAATCTCTGATACTGATGATGAATTGGAACTGAATAATATGCATCTTTCAGATCTATAGTTGCCATATAACATCCTTGTGATAACAACTGTTTTGCAGTATTGAAGGTGTCCATTTTAAAAATGCCTATACTGAACATAGGAATTTAATTGGTTTAGGTACAGAATTACTCTACATCCCCCATCTTTTCTCTGTCTGGGGAATATATTGGACACAAATTGTTGAGGATGGTTTGTCGTCTTCTCAATTAACCTTTCTTGGGACAAAACCGTAAATTCTTCTTTTACCTGCTGAGTTTGTGGTGCAGAAAACCCCAATACTCTATTTGGCATATTCTGTACAGGTGGATCAATTCCTGACATAAACTGTATTTGAGATTGAGACAGTGTCTAGTATAAACCGATGAGATGTTATGCAGCACCATTCGTCATAACCAATTGCAACCTACCCCCAACCAGAGGTTGTTCCCCAGAAATCTTATCCTGGACAGAATAAATCACCTGTACCTCTACAATCTGGGCTTGGATATTGGTGGACCTACACAAAGCTGCAAATTTCGGGTTCAGCATTGGCTTATAGCTATTTTTCTTATGCAGTTGACCTCAAAATAATCGTTGCAGAACAGGGCCAGCATATCTTGTTGTGTGCCAGACATTGGTGCCCCCTCCGGACCATTTTTCCAAATTCAGTGATGCCTGCTGCCACCAACGTGAGGGGCCCGCTGAAACATGATTTCTTGTCCACGTATCGTTGCACTCATTTGTGCCCATATAACAGAGTTTACGGTGGGCACCTTGAGCAACGCACTATTAACAGGTGTTTCTTCAATAATCGCATCCTGGAGCTGGTGAGAAGCCATGTAATTAACATTGGCAGCTAGAGTTTTCTCGATAGCCTTAACAGTCCATTCTGGATTAGTGAAGTTTAACGCTATGTCCAGGCCACCTGGAGCATGGCTCATGTGCTCTGGTGTGTGCACAAAAGCAGTGACACCAGCTTCAGGGTCAGATTCCTCCTGCCCTGGCTTCTCCCGAGTCATGCTCTAGGGAGGTCTCTTCCAGCCCTAAACAAGGTGCTGGAGAGGATGATTCCCACTGGTATCCATGAGCGGTGTTTTCCTCTTCGCTGTATGCACCTCTGCGAGAGGCTGTGTGGGGAATCCTAGGGGCATTCGATCCCGATTGAAATTTTACATGGCTCTTTAAATTTGGAGCATTTTCCCATTTGGTTGAGCCGTCCCCATACCTTTACATTAAAAGGAGGGGAGTCTTCCACATCATCAGACTCATGAGATAAAATGAGCCTGAGAGTACTTTGTTTTGGCATTCCTCCCTGGTGGAGTAGCCTGAGTGCTCTGAAGCACTGAAAACTGATAGAGGCAGTTGAGCTGCCAGTAGAAACAATAGACGGTATTGGAGTCGGCATTAGCGCAAACGTTATCTCCAAACCCGATCTATATAGCGGTAATCTCGGAGGCAGCTTTAGTGCAGCCGTTATCTCCCGAACCGATCTATAAGCGATAACCGCGGTCCCCCACACGTTCCGCTCCACTACGGCAGTTTATATTTTCAATACCTCCATATCACTAACTCTGGCTGGCTCTTGGAGTCAGACTTACAGAGTTTTAAAATACTCGCAGGGAAGGTTTAACATTGACTTACCTGCGGGTTACTACTTACCGCTGGTGGAGCTGCGCTCTCCAGCCCGTCGGAGTGCCATGCGTCGGACGTAATGACGCGCATGCGCCTAGTGGGGCTTCTTCACATAGTCACGTGATTGATTCCGAAGTAAAATAAGTTATTTATCAATTGGGATGCAGTAGGGGCTACATATAATAATGTATAAATCATTAGAAAGATTCTGAGATTATTCTGAGAGGGATGATTAAGTGTCAGGAGGATGAAAGAAGATTTCAAGGCAAGTTAGACAGAGTGCATGAGTGGACAAGAACTGGGCAGATACAATATAACAAGGATAAATGTGAAATATTTTGAAAAACTGGAAAGAGGTAAATTATTTAAATCGTGTTATGAATCTAAAGAAGACACACAACAACCCTTATATGTTCTTGTATACCAGTCACTCACTGGAAGCAAGCATGCAGGTGAAGTAGGTGACGCAAATATTTAAGAAGGCAAATGCATTTATATAAACGCAATTTGTAAACAGGAGCAACAATGCAAGCTGCGATAACTTAGGGCTTGGTCAGATGACGTGTGGAGAATTGTGCGTAGTTTTGGTGTTCCTATCAGCCACGTGCAATGGAAATTCCACCAGCTGATTGATCAATGAGCAGGAGGGGAGTTGCTGTATGAAGAGAAATAATGTTGATTGGGTTTGTATTCAGAGAAGAATGAGAGGAGATCTCATTGAAAAATTGCACAGTGTGGTTTAACACAACCTCCAAGAGTTGATAGAATTTTCCATTCCTTGTCTTTATTTTAACGGATTCTGGATTTATGATAATCCCAACAAACTATTGGTAAAGCTCTGTGCGAAATAACGTGTTTCAGTAAGCTGTAAAAGTGGGAATGGCTGCGGTCAAGAAGAAATCTGACCAAAAGGATCAAGATTATTGAAATGATGGATTTAGAATTAAAATGGGCCAGCAAAACAGTGATAGTGTGAATATGACATGGTATGAGTTAGGGTATAGACAGCTGAGGTCTGAACAAGTTTAGGTTAATAGCGGAGTTGACTTGATGGGCCAAATGGCCTAATTCTACTCCTATAACCTATGAACCTATGAACACTATTAACTACGCCACTATGCAACAAATATTGGCCTGGACAATGGAAACATCTGCTGCTTGAATTCAACTCGTGCTGAATGACCTTTTACTTAACTAAAAGAGACAGCCAATGCTTAATTGTAGTGTCTCATAAATTACCAGATTTACTGACTTGATTTCCAAAACTAGGATATGAACACATGATCTCACTATTTCTAAAAGCACAGAGGGAAAGAAAGTGCCTTTTTAGTCCTCCAGTCACAACCAAAGGTTTTGTCAATCTAATAATATAGAATTATTATATGGGCTCCAATAGCTGACATAAATATAATTTATTCTGATGAAGGGTCTGACGGAGGGTCTCGACCCGAAACGTCACCTATTCCTTTACTCCAGAGATGCTGCCTGACCGACCAGCTGTTACTCCAGCATTTTCGGTGTCTATCTTCAGTGTAATCCAGCATCTACAGTTCCTTCTTACATATAAATGTAATATACTTTTATTCATAGCAGACCATTCAGTTATTATACATTGAAAAAAAGTATATATGGAATAGAATGGAATGGAATACCTTATTGTCATATGTGACTAGGCACAGTGAGATTCTTTGCTTGTATACAAATAGCAGCCACCTACGGCGCTGACAAAGTTACAAAGTACGCCAGCTCCTTTTGTCCTCCCCCCCACCCCCCTCTGCCAGCAGTTCCCCAGATGTTGCCCCGTATCCTGGAGAATGTAGGCTGTATAAAATATGCAGATAAGGAGTGGTTCGAAAACTAATGTATATTAAGCAAAATAAAATATGTGATGGAAAGAAATAAATTATATTTAAAGGGCACCATTCACAATCTCAATATCATCTATTAGACCGAAATAAGCAGCCACTGGAATGGAGCAGATGAAGTATTTTACACACACCTGAGGGCATTGTTACTTTTCTGATAAAGTCTATTGCTGCGTTGAAATGTCAGTGCAGATAATACGCTCAAATCCTGAAGCAGATGAATCCAGCTTTCTTACATTTTAATTATACTTAAAGTTTACACTGGAGATAATTTGAAATTCTGAAAACTTTAAATGTGCAATAACACTGCATTGAAAGGAAAATTTACGAAGCTGTGGATGAACTTGTGGCTAAAATCATTTACCTCAGTGTAAATGTTTAAGAATGAACTGCAGATGATGGAAAAATCAAAGGTATACAAAAATGCTGGAGAAACTCAGCGGGTGAGGCAGCATCTATGGAGCGAAGGAATAGGTGATCTTTCGGGTCGAGACCCTTCTTCAGACTAATGTGGGGGTGGGGGAGGCGGGAAGAAGAAAGGAAGAGGCGGAGACAGTAGGCTGTGGGTGAGCTGGGAATGGGAGGGGAAGGAGGGAGAAAGCAAGGACTACCTGAAATTACCTAGGTACACCTCGATGTAAATCATAAGTTGTAATAAAACTAAATTTTAACCATCAGGTAAGTGATGTGACAACAGCTACATCAATGATGTGACAGTAGTCAGGTGATGTTCCAGAAACATTGAAAATGGTTCTAATAAAGTGCAGCTGTCAATGTAATTGTTTCTCCAACGTTGGTATTGTTCCATCTGTTGAAATAAACATTGATTGCTGTTGTATTGCCATGATTTAAAACTATGTTGTTGTGACATGCAAATTAGGTTCATGACATACTTGAGATACATTATGTATTGTGAACAGGCACAGAGCAGAACAGGTGCAGAGCAGATGCCTTAGAAACCATTTATTGTTGGAAAATTATAAACGAGAACTAGGACACAAAGTGGTGTCTCCATTTTATATAAGCCGGTCTGATGCCACCTTCTTAAACATGACAAATGCTTCCTTTTTCTTCCTGACCCAGTTTACAACTCCTAGGTCATCCACAATTCCCTTTCATTGCCATCCTTAACTCTTCTTGTTACTGGAACACGCTGATCCTGCACTTTGATCAGCTGACCTTTAAACGACTCACATGTCATCTCTGCATTTACCCAATAACAACTGCTCCCAATCTACTTTCTTTAGCTCCTATCTATTGATATCGTAATCTGCATTGCCCCGATTAAGTACCTTCTCCCAACATCCAGATCTGTCCATATTCAAAACAATTTTCAAATATATGCCTGAAGAAGGGTCTCGACCCGAAACATTGCCTAGTCCTTCTCTCCATAGATGCTGCCTCACCCGCTGGGTTTCTCCAGCATTTTTGTCTCCCTTCAAATATATGTGATCACCATCTATGCACCAAAGATCTAGCATCTTTGCTATGTAGCAAAGATCAGCTATGCACTGCTCCAGGCTCTAATCATCTTTACTCACAATACTTGCATTGTGTAAACACACTTCAGCCCTTCATTATCTGCTTATTCATGATCTTTCCCTGCCTGTCCTTCCTTTGAACCTTGTTTATCATAACCTGCACCTTCACATCAGCGCTTCTCTTTGCTGACCTGTTGCTCTGGTTCCCACCCCCTTGCCATTCTATTTTAAACCTTAGCAAACCTTCCTGCAGAAATGTTGGTGATGCCCCCCCAATTCAGGTGCAACCATGCCTCTGATTCAGGTCACCTTTGCCCCAAAAGAGATCACACTGGTCCAAAAGTCTGAATCCCTACACCAACCCTTCCTCCACGCAGTCATCTATCCTATCCTTCCATTGCCATTGGTAGTATTCAGAGATTATCTTTTTTTAGATTTCAAAATAGACTTTATTCAAGCAATAAATATATACAATAGGAACCATGCAAAAAATTCATCCGACATTCTCGGAGGCTACACTGCCATTCAATACTGTTTACACACTTTACCCAAATGTCACTAATTGCTCTCCCACACACGCCACTAATTAGGCCCTCTGGCATGGAATTCCTTCCCTTATTTTGAGAGGCATCTCTACCACACCCTGACCCCCATGTCCAGCAGCGGAAGGACCCCAGACTGTGGTCCTACCCCACATCACCCTCGAGGTTCAGCATTTTAGCCTTTTGCCTAACTCCCTACATTCATTTCACAGGACCTCACCCCTATTCCTAGCTATGTCATTTGTGTTGACGTGCACAACAATCTTTGGCTGTTCTTGGCCATGCTAAGCAAGTTAAGAGCGTTTAGTAATATGCGCTGGAAATGGAACGATAAAGTTATGGTATGGGAGGATGATTAATAATCTGATTAGACAATGCTAGATATTTGTTATGTGCAATGTGTAAACATCTTAAATTTATTTCATATTAATCACTAGCCACAGGATATGAGGATCTTATAAGTTTACAGAAAGGAAAAAAAAATCAATACATCTAAAATCCACCTATTCAAACTCATTGCACAACCACTAACTCGCCCGATCAAGCAAGACAAATGCATGGCTGAGGAGTTGGAGCAGCATACAGGGATTCAATCTTCTTGATATGCAGCATGTTTGAGGCGGTCAGCACCATAATCACGCCAGTCAACTTTTGATATGGTTGTCACGATCACTCCATATTTCAATAGCCTATGGTATTAGATCAACTGCTGCAATTATCATCTCATCATCGAGTGAGTCAACAGTAAATCAGAGCAAAGCAAACTGGTCCTTTGCAGGCCTTCACATCCAGTTCATTGTGATTCTGAGATCATAGAGCAGGTAAACAAACCATAATGGGCCTTTCCCACTTAGGGGATTATTCAGGCAACTAACTAACCAACATGTTCCATCGACACTAGTGCCACCTGCCTGCGTTTGGCTGTTATCCCTCTAAACATGGGTGGAAACCGCTTTTAAAAACATTGGGGGGGGGGGGCAGGGATACAATGAGGCCTAACATCTAGGACAGAGGTCGGCAACCTACGGCGACCTGGGCGCTACAGCCAGACCTGCCAGCCGAACTGGGTGCTACAGCCAGTCCCAGGGCAGGTGAGCCAACCTGGGCGCGCATGCAACCTAGGAACTGCAGGTCCTTTGGCCCACCATGTCGACCCGCAATCATCACATACACTAGCACCATCCGACACACTAGGAACAATTTACAATTTACAGAAGCACTTAACCTACAAACCTGCACATCTTTGCTACAGGCATTCCTGAGGCAGGCGAGCTGACTTGGGTGCTACAGCCAGTCCAGGGACACGCAGGCGACCTGAGGCAGGCGAGCTGACCTGGGACTGGCTGTAGTGCCCAGGTCACAAAACATGGGTGGGATTGTTCCCCACCTCTCAAAATATGGGGGGGTGAGGTCCCGCCCCTTCCCCCAGGATTTCCGCCCATACTACCTGTCCTGTCCTTGTACCTGTCTAATCTGTCTATCTATCTACAGTGGCTTGCAAAAGTATTCATACCCCTTGAAATTTTCCACGTTTTGTCACATTACAACCACAAACGTAAATGTATTTTATTGGGATTTTATGTGATAGACGAACACAAAGTGGTGCATAATTGTGAAGTGGAAGGAAAATTATACATGGATTCCAAATTTTATTACAAATAAAAAACTGAAATGTGTGGCGTGCAAAAGTATTCAGCCCCCCTGAGTCAATACTTTGTAGAACCACCTTTCGCTGCAATTACAGCTGCAAAGTCTTTTGGGGTATGTCTCTACCAGCTTTGCAGATCTAGAGACTGAAATTTTTGCCCATTCTTCTTTGCAAAATAAGCTCAAACTCAGTCAGATTGGATGCAGCGTGTTCCTGTGAACAGCAATTTTTCAAGTCTTGCCAGAGATTCTCAATTGGATTGAGGTCTGGACTTTGACTGGGCCATTCTAACACATGAATATGCTTTGATCTAAAACCATTCCCATTGTAGCTCTGGCTGTATGTTTAGGGTCGTTGACCCCCCTGTTGGAAGGTGAGCCTCTGCCCCAGTCTCAAGGCTTTTGCAGACTCTAACAGGTTTTCTTCCAAGATTGCTCTGTATTTGGCTCCATCCATCTTCCCATCAACTCTGACCAGCTTCACTGTCCCTGCTGAAGAAAAGCATCCCCACTGCATGATGCTGCCACCACCATGTTTCACAGTGGGATGGTGTGTTCAGGGTGATGTGCAGTGTTAGTTTTACGCCACACATTGTGTTTTGCATTTAGGCCAAAAACTTCATTGTAGGTTTCATCAGACCAGAGCACCTTCCTCCACATGTTTGCTGTGTCCCCCATATGGCTTGTGGCAAACTGCAAACGTGACCTCTTATGGCTTTGTTCCAACAATGGCTTTCTTCTTGCCACTCTTGCATAAAGGACCGATTTGTGGAGTGCATGACGAATAGTTGTCCTGTGGACAGATTCTCCCACCTGAGCTGTGGATCTCTGCAGCTTCTCCAGAGTTACCATGGGCTTCTTGGCTGCTTCTCTGAACAATACTCTCCTTGCCCGGCCTGTCAGTTTAGGTCAACAGCCATGTCTTGGTAGGTTTGCAGTTGTGCCATACTCTTTCCATTATCGGATGATGGATTGAACAGTGCTCCATGAGATGTTCAAAGCTTGGGATATTTTTTTTATAACCTAACCCTGCTTTAAACTTCTCCACAACTTTATCCCTGACCTGTCTGGTGTGTTTCCCCGGGCTTCATGATGTTGTTTGTTCACTAATGTTCTCTAACAAACCTCTGAGGCCTTCACAGAACACTGTAATTTATACTGAGATTAGATTACACACAAGTGGACTTTATTTTTACTAATTAGGTGACTTCTGAAGGCAAATTGGTTGCAACTGGATTTTATTTAGGGATATCAGAGTAAAGGGGGCTGATAGACTTTATGCACGCCACACTTTTGCCCTCAGTTTTTTATTTGTTAAAAAATTTGAAAACCATGTATCATTTTTTCAATTACCTTCCACTTCCACAATTATGAATCACTTTGTGTTGGTCTATCACATAAAAATTCCAATAACATACAATTATGTTTGTTGTTGTAACGTGACAAAATGTGGAAAAAGTTCAAGGAGTATGAATACTTTTGCAACCCACTGTATCTATAATAACTAAAACTCTGATCTTGTTATCTTCCGGTTTGGTGGTCTTTCTATTTTGCGCAAAAAAAATTTGCGATAGCGCTGTGGATTTTTCGCCAGTTTCACCACCACACTCACCGTTCCTCCCCTGTGCTGCGTATTGCAACCAGTTTCGTTCTGAACGGTTAATGTTTGTAAAAGTTAGCGAGGTTTAAAAATCTTAAAAAAAAACACCCGCTCATCTTATTGCAGCGCACATCGAATCTCATCTCCTTCACCTCCTAAAACCGTGTGGATTAGTCTTTATTTTTATTTAACCCCTGTCACTCTACCTCTCTACTCCTCTTCACCTTTCTCTACACTTCCTCCCCTCTTAACTTATTACTATACTTTCTCCCCTCTTCTCTTCCCTGGGGGACAGTTCCCCCCTTCTCCCTTTTCGCCATTCGAGCCTTTTAACTGGATTTAGAGTTGGGCCGGTGGCGGATTTTCCAAACTGTACTTTCCACACCTATAGGAGACCAGAAGCGAGGACCAGCCCCAAGCAGGCCAAGTGCCCCAGGCAGGTCACCACAAGCATTGCCCAGCCCAAGCAGCATCCCAACCCCCAAGCAGCTAGCAGCCCAGCCTCCAAGCAAACAGCCTAGCCCCCAAGCATCAAAGACCCAGCCCCAGCAATAAAGGCAGCAGACAACCCAGACCCCCACAAGGACTGACCCCCCGGCCCCCCCAAGGCAGCAACCGCCCAGTGCCTCATGCCCCAAAAACAGGCAGCCCACCAGCGACAGAGAGGCCTGACCCCAAGCCCATACCCAGCATGGGAGACCCCCAATCCAGCCCTGAGAGTCGGAGATGTCCCGAGTCACCAAACTGAAAGAAGCGGAGAAATCTGATTCTGGTGGGAGGAGAACGACCAGCGACCATCGCACAAAAAAACCTTAAGCCTATGTCCTTCTGGTTCTAAGTGGACCTCCTCGTACACATAACACACCGTGATAATTGAAAATTTATTCTGGGATTTATATTTTCTTTCTTGTTCAGTTTCAGGTTTTTTGGGGTCCCAGATGTCCAGTGTAACTATCTATGACTATTAGAGTGGAAGAGGATACATTTGTCCCTGGCTAACAGGAAAACCCCCACATCGTCCCACGGGGAGAACCTACAAACTCCGGTTAACAGAGACAGCGAACCCATTCCGGGAACGAAACCCGCGTCCCTTCTGGCACTGTGAGGCAGCAAAACACCTACCCGCAAAAGAAGCGCCACCCCCCTTGCTGCCCACATAATGCAATAATACATGGATTGTCAAAAGTATTCATTACCCTTTGAACTCTTTTTTCTTCTCCCAAATTTTGTCCACGGTACAAAACCACAAACCGTAAAATGTAAATTTTATTGGATTCCATTTGTTATACCAACACACCGAGTTCCTATACAAGGAGCCGGTGCCTCTCCCCATGGCAACCCCCATGTATACGACCCCCCAAAACAACCCCCACCCCCCATCCCTATGAGAGGCTAGCAAAAGTATACCACAGACCCAGCCATCCGCCCCCCTTAGTCAATACTTTTGTAGAACCACCTTCTTCGCGGGCTGCAATTACAGCTGCAAGTTCTTAAGAGTGGTCTGTTCCCCCTACCAACACCGTAATTACCTATACTTTCTTCTATATTACCACCACCAGCTTTAGCACAACCAGAGAACTGACATTTTTGCCCATTGTGTCTTTTTCAAAATAGCTCAATCTCAGTCAGATTGGATGGAGAGAGGAGAGCGTCTTGAACAGCAATTATATTTCAGAGTCTTGGATGCCAGAGATTCCTCTCAATTGGATTTAAGGTCTGGACTTTTGACTGGGCATTCAAAAAAAAAAACACATGATTATGCTTTGATCTAAACCATTGTCTATTGTAGCTCAGGCTGTATGTTTTATTGTCTTTGTTCTTCTGGAAGTGTGAAACCTCCACCCACAGTCTTAAAACGGGGCTTTTGCAGACTCTAAACCCCATTTTTCCCTTTTTCTTTCCCTCCCCTTCTTTCTTTCCCCTTTCTCCTTTTTTCCCCTCTTTCCCTTCCAAGATTTTGGCCCAGTATTTGGCTCCATCCAACTTCCCAAGGAACTCTGACCAGCTTCCCTGTCCCCCTGCTGAAAAGAAAAGGAGCAATTATCCCCACAGCATGATGATGCTGCCACCGACCCATGTTACACAATGGTGGTGTGTTCAGTGGGTGATGTGCAAAATATGTTAGTTTTCTTCCACATATAGCGTTTTGCATTATAGGTAAAAAAACTTCAATTTATGGTCTCATCAGACCAGAGGCAACCTTCCTTCCTCCACATGTTTGCTGTGTCCCCCCACATCGAGGCTTGTGGCAAACTGCCAAACAAGACTTCTTATTGCTTGTTTTGAACAATGGCTTTCCCTATTTCCCTTCTTGCCACTACTTCCATAAAAAGGCCCGATTTGTGGAGTGCATGAACAAATAGGTTGTTGTCCCTGTGGACAGATTCTAATTCTTCCTCCCACGTCCTGCTCTCCTATTCTCCCAGCTGATCTGGATCTCTGCAGCTTCCCCCAGAGTTGACACAATGGGCTTCTTGGCTGCTTCTCCTGATCAATAATGCTCTCCTGCCCCCCCCTGCCCCCGCCGGCCTGTCAGTTTTTAGGGTGGACGGCCATGTCTTGATAGGTTTGCAGTTGTGCCATACTCTTTTTCTTTTCTTCTTTTCTTTTGATTTTCCATTTTCGGATGGATGGATTGAACAGTGCTCCATGAGATGTTCAAAGCTTGGATATTTTTTTTATAACCTAACCTGCTTTAAAAAAAATTTTAAACTTCTTCCTCCACAAAACTTTATCCCTGACCTGTCTGGTGTGTTCCTTGAGGGGCTTCTTGATGCTGTTTGTTCACTAATGTTCTCTAACAAACCTCTGATGCCATAGGCCTTCACAGAACACTGTATTTATACAACTGAGATTAGATTACACAACACACACAAGTGGAGAGCTTTATGTTTTACTAATAATTAGGTGACTTCTGAAGGGCAAGTGGTTTGCACTGGATTTTATTTAGGGATATCAGAGTAAAGGTAGGGGGGGGGGCTGAATACTTTTAGCACGCCACACTTTTTTTTCCCTCAGTTTTTTTTTATTTGTAAAAAAATTTGAAAAAACCATGTATCATTTTTTTCCTCCCTCCACTTCTTCACAATATGCGCCATTTAAGTGTTTGGTCTATCAACATAAAATCCCAATTAATAACATTTACGTTTGTGGTTTTAAAAACATAACTATTAAGCTAAAATTAACACGAACTAACAACAAAACCCCCCTCCCACCCGCGCCAAAACAGTGGAAAAGTTCAAGTGTTTGAATCCACCCCCATAATTTGCAAGCCACTGTAGAGTATGAGGTAGTGCAAATAGAATGTCAGAGTTGTTTGACATATCCCCAATTAACCAGTGATTCTTGACATCAGGTGGGTGCCGCAGGAGCGCGCGGCAGGCCCCCCCCCCTCGCCAGCAAAATCCGTCCGTTCCTTAATTTCAAAACCCTTTTTTTTTTTTTTTTTGTTATTTTTAGTCTAAAGTATGCTTTTGGAGGTTTTCCTTAGTCTTTTTTTTTTTTGTGCGGGGTGTGGGGGGGAAAGAGGGGAACTTCGTTTCCCAGTCAGAACTTTCTGGTCCGAGTGATGCGTCTTTTCCCTCCCTCTTTCCCCCTCCGAGTCACATCTTCGCGGAACCCCCCCCCCCCCCTCACCCCGCGGCTTATCATCTGATTGGCACGAGCCTTTCCTACCGGAGACCAGCCAGAGCTTCAGCAGTGGCACAGGCACTGATTTAAAAACCATTGCAAGAAAAACGGGCGATGCCTTACCAGGGGATCGCCATGTTGAGGTTCCGGAGTGTTGGGGCCTGCCGCTTTAAAAAATTAAAAATAACAAGAAAAAAAAACACCGTGGAGCTGTGTTTGCCGCAGTGCTTCCAACCGCGGGTGGCGCTGACTTTAACATCACGGAGTCCTGGGATCTTTTGCCGAGGGTCGCCAGTGTTGAATCTCTGCCCAGCTCGGCCTGTGGACTTCGGGAGCCACGGTCTCTGGTAAGAATCGGCGGGGAGGGCCGATTCTGAAACTCCAAGCCATGAGTGCTGCTGATCCATTCCAATCCAGTCAGAGTTCCAACCCATCTCCCTCCCGGCGAGAGGGCCTGAACATCCCGTAGCGGCGACTGCGGAGGGCTCAGGGGCCCTGACTACGGGTGGACAATGAGGAAGATGACTGAACTTTATTGCCATCCCTCACAGTTGATTCCGCTGTGTGGATTTGTTTATTTTAAACTCTGTGGTGTATTGTGTTCTTTTTATCCGTATGGCTGTATGGTAGCTCAAATCTCACTGTACCAATTGGTGCATGTGACAATAAATGTAACTTGAACTTAACTTGATCTTGAACTTGAAAAAATATAGTGTTACAGCTATAAAGACAGTACAAATACGTATACAAATTTCAAGGGCCACAACAAGGTAGATTGGAGATCAGGAATTCATCCTTAAATTATGAATCTGATAGTTCACGAGTCTGATAGCAGTGGGGAAGAAGTTTTTCATGAATGTGGTGGTATGTGCTTTCAAACTTTTATATCTTCTGCTTGACTGAAGAAGGGAGAAAGAGCGAATCATCAGGTGTAAGTGATGTTGACTGTTTTGATGATGATGTTGACTGCTTTGTGAGGTAGCATTTAGACTGAGACCGTGGGGAGGATGATTTACATGATGGATTTCACTGAATTCGCATCTATCTCCTCTTCAATTTTTGGTGCTCTTTTGGAAACAACAGTTGCCTTTGCCAAGCTGTATTGTTGTGTGTGAGCCGGCGCCTTATCCAGCACGCGGCTCGACTACAGTCCCCCCCCGCCTGTCTTTTTTTTATTTTAAATTAATTTTTTTTTTTTTAATTTAATTTAAAAAATAAAAAATTTTAAAATTTAACATTTTTTTCCTTGTTAAATGTCTTGACGACTTTTCTAGTTGTTATTATTTTATTTTTCTTTGGCTGTGTATATATGGGGGGTGGGGTAGGGGAAACCGTTAGTATCACTTCCCTGTACGGGGACCCGACTTTTTCCATTCCCTGTCCGGGTCTCTGAGGTCGTTGGGCCTAACATTGTGGAGTCAGCTGCGGCCTCTGGCCGGGACCAACCTGAGGGCTCCAGTCACAGAGCCTGCGGACCTGACATCGCGGAGCTGGCCATCTTCGAAGCGGGAAGAGCTGTGGTGGCGCGCGGCTGCGGCCCGACCGGAGCCTCGGTGGCTCTGGCCGCTAGCCCGGTGGACAGGAACATCGGCAGCTTGCAGGTCCCTGTTGGGAGAGCGCTCATCAGAGCTCCTGAAATGGTAACTTCTTCTTCCCCCTGCAGGAATTGCGGGATTTAAAGAAAGAATTCGGAGCGGGACCTAAAAACATCGCCCCGCATGGCTGAAACGGCACGGGACTTACCATCGCCCGCCGGGGCTTTAAATTAACACCTTTTGGGAGCCCCAGTTCGCTTTGAGGGACACTGCAGTTTTGGGAACGGGGCTGGATCTGCGGGAGAAGACCAAAGGGAAGAGATAACGGGGACTTTTGCCTTCCATCACAGTGGAGGAGGTGTTGGAGATTCACTGTGATGGAATTTTTGTGTAAAACTGTGCTAAGGGAAAGTGCGGGTCTTGTTTTTTTTTTTTTTTTGTAATTGTTTGGCTGTGGAAAATCCAACTTCATCATTCAAACCAAGCTGTTATAAAAAAAAGGCATTTCTATTTTACTTCGGAGTCATGTCAGTGACTACGTAAGAAGGCCATCCCCAGTCCGCTGTGCGTCATTTTTACGTCTGAAGCAATTGCGCCAACGGCAGGGCGCGTCGCGCTTTTTTTTGTTTTTTTTTTTTTTTTTCTTTTTTATCTATTTTTTTTCCAGCGGTAAGTATTAAAAAACCTTCAGGTAAGTGTTTTAAAAACTACACTCGGGTCGTATTGGGGGTTATTGAATTTCTTGTGTTCCAGCAAGTTAGAACCACAACCATGTCGAAGGTGTAGAGACGGTTTGCGGGGAAGCCAGCTACTGAAGACCGCGGAGGTGCGGGTTAGCGGGCGACTGTCCCTGAAAATCGCCTTCCATGTCGCTGGCGGTGGAACCAGCGACAGCAGACATGGTGCCTGAGGAAAGCACCGGTGGCAGTCCCTCTGGGGCGCAAGGCCATTCACAAGGTGCCCCCAGGGGGGGGAGTCTGCCAGGCCCGTAGACCCAGATGAGTACCCGGGCCCGGAGGGATCCCCTCTTTCACTGGGAAGCATCTACGGATGACTTTCCCAGATGGAGCACCTATTGGAAAGGTGACTCCAGAACTATATTGCTTGCTCCAGAGAGATAGCAATATCAGCATGGATCTCCACAGGAGCCTGCACCAGCAGCACCATACACAGGGCTGCGAAGTGTCTCCCTCTCTGGAGAGGGGTGTACACAGAGTCAGCATATCCCTTACTCAGAGTATGGAGGCATAGCAGGTGAGCACACTCCCAGGGGCAAAGGGGCCGAAGTGCTACTTTTTTACTTTTGGCATCCAAATTTTGCCATACCCTACCACTAACACCATCAGGATAAAGACCTGGCCACAACAATTAACTATTTGGCATCACACCAGCTAAAATGCCTGGCAATGGAGGAGACCTCAAAAAGGTACCTATGCTCCTGCCGAACTGTGCCTCCCTTAATGTGCCGGCCATCAACCACTCCATCTGGGGTCATATTGGAGCGGGTGTAAGAGACCAGAAAATCAAGCTCCAAATTTTTTTTAATTACTGGCCTCTGGCATAACGGCCTTTGCAAGATCAGTACATGGGGGGCTGCTGACGGAAATACAGCAGGACGCAGTGGCGCTTATGTGTAATGACCACTTTGAAATAAATTGCCTGCGTAAAAAAGCAATACGGCCGGCACTAAATGCCAAATTTGCTCTGCTGAACAAGGCCAGCAATGTCCAGCCAGACAATTATCTATTGGGGGACAGTTTCCTCGCGAAGCAGGTACGGGTAGCTGGGATGATGAGGGCCAAGACCAATCTGCTTCATGAGCAGGAGACCAAACAACACCAAGGGTCATCATACCGCGGCTTTCCCCTCCGATGCCCCCTTCAGACAGGCCAAAACCAACCTTGGGGCTCCAGAACCGGAGGAAGACTCGATGCTGGAGGAATGTCTTTTTTAGGGGTAGGCCCCAGCCGGACCATGGCTCAGATGTGTGCGGGGGGCACCCCCCATCAGCCCCAATCTTCCCAAGCCTGAGGACGTACCGCCAGTAACGTCAAAGGGTAGATTTGTGAACATCTTACATATCATCACTCACAAGTTTGGGGGGAAATTGCAACATTTCTTGATTTGAATGGAGTTGGATCACAGCGACCTTATGCATTACTGCACAGTTATACAAGGTTCCAAATTTGAATTCCTTCTTGATTCATATCCACCCACACAACATTTACCAAACTGCACTATGTGTTTTCACAACACGAAAGATTCGATATCCAGCTGAAATCCAGGCTTCATATAAAAAAGAGGTGATTCAGAGGTCGCATCAGAACCTCACAATTTGTATTACAACATATTCACCAAGCGGAAAAGGGATGGAGGATGGTCGTATCATCCTAGGATTGACGGAAACTCAATACTTTGTGCAGTATAAAACATTTCAAAATGGATAACTTTGGCACTACCATCCAACTGGTGTTATATGGCATGCATTGATCTAAAAGATGCATACTACTCAGTATCCATTACAGGGAAACACAGGAGATATTTGAAATTTAACTGGATGGGACATTTGTGGCTATTCAAAGCATTGCCTAATTGGCTGACCAGCTCCCAGACTATTTACAAAATTACTAAAACCAGTTCTGGGGCTACACGAGCTCAGAATCACATTGTCATGGCAATATTTGGATAACATTTTTAATTATTGGGACAACCAAGGAATTCAGCTGAAGTCATTGCTTTCAGCCACCAAATCATGTTGAGAGACTGGGTTTCTAATCCATCCAGTTAAGTCAAAAATTGACTCGCTACCAGGGTATTTAATTATCTGGGGTTCACAATTAAACTCACATGTCGTGGACATGCCAAGGGAAGCAATTAGAGTTATGGAAGCCTGCCAACAAAGCTAATTGTAAACAGCAGCCAACAAATCATACTAGCGCAAGTTGTAATTGGCAATCTTGTGCTGCCTTTCCAGCGTGCACTTCGGACCTTTGCACTATCAAAATTTACAACCTGCAAAGGAACATGCGCTCAAATCCTTGCGGCCAATTCGGTAGAGCTATGCAATTGCCAAGCTTGAGGCCATTTGCTGATTTTACAATGGTGGTAACGAATATACATGACAGCCCTAAGAAAAGTTTGATTGATAGACACCATCGGTATCTTACCAAACGATGCAAGCGGCTCGGCTGGGGAGCTACAGATACCATCTTTAGCTGCGGAGGTAGATGGAATGTGCAGGAGTCCTTAATCTCATTCAGCTACTTGGTATTAACTGCTCAGAGTTGTTCGAGCAACTCTATGGGCTAAAGGCTTATTGCAGCAATATGCATCTGTCATGGATCAACTATACATTGACAACACCAACGGCTTTCAAAGTTGGCGTATGTCAATCACATGGGTGGAGAATTACGTTTTATCTTTGATACTTGGACAAAATCTTCTTTGGCACTGGTTGTATTGCAAGGAACATTTGGGTCTCAGCAATCTACCTACCAGGTAGATACAACATGGTGGCGGACACAAGATCGCGGAAATTCAATGATACACAGAATGGATGATTATGAGTTTTTTAACGACATTGTCGACCGTATGGCATGGCCGGATATTGACATGTTTGCATCCAGATTGAATCACCAGTTATCCAAATATGTGGCATGGGAGCCAGACCAGAGGGCAGTGGCAGTAGATGCAAGCATTTTCACTGCATTGGGAATGAATGTTCTTGTGTTGCTTTTCTTCCATTTTGCCTCATCAGCGATGCCAACCATGACAATGCCAGAGGCATTTTGGTATTGCCTGACTGGCCCTACGCACAGTCCTGGTTCCCACTAGCCCTGGGAATTATAACACAGCCTCTCGTGGCTGTCCCCAAAAGCAGGGATCTGCTGGTACAACCAGTAACGGGGGGAAACCACCCACTACATGACCGAATCAATTTATTGATTTGCCAGATTTCTGAGGAGACCATACCTCGGATTGACTGAATAACGAACAGCGGATGTCATACAGCGGCCTGGTGCTTGGACAGTACACAAAAGCAGTACACGAGTCTCTCACATCAAGAAGTGGGAGATTGTACTGTCATGTCTCCAACATATATCATATGATACAGTACGCATCACGGTTGCCCTGGAGTTCCTATCACACATCTCTACTATGACATAAATTAGGCTGCTGTGCCATCATAGTGCCAGAAGTTTCACTATCTTCATATTTAGCGCTGGATACGGGACACCACATGGTAGGGACACACCCCTTAATAACGAGGTTCATGAAGGGCATTTACAATTCCATACCACCCAGGCCACGGTACACAGCCAATTGGGATGTGAGCGTAATGCTTACACCTCATCAAACAGTGGGGCACCAGCATACTCCCTACCCTTATCTAAACTCACCCTCAAGGTGGTCACGCTAATGGCTCTGGTAACGGCGCAATGAGTCCAGACGCTGCACAAGCTACAACTGGACGACATGACCACCAATGTAAATACCATACCTTCCACATATATGATTTAATCAAACAGAGCAGGCCGGGGGAATCAGGGCCCAAGCTTGAGTTCCTGGCATTACCCCAAGGATCCACGATTGGGTGTAGTGTCACATATACATCAATACATTAAAAGTCATTGATGTATATGTGACACTACATTTTTTCACACAGATAGTGGTGAGTCTCTGAATTCTCTGCCACGAGAAGGTAGTTGAGGCCAGTTATTGGCTATATATAAGAGGGAGTAAGATGTGGCCTTGTGGCTAGAGGGGTCTGGAGAGAAGGCAGGTACGGGAAAACTGAGTTGGATGATTAGCCTATGATCATATTGAATAGCGGTGCAGGCTCGAAGGGCCGAATGCCTACATCAATCCTGCACCTATTTTCAATGTTGTATGTTTTCTAATGATTGCCTTGATAAACAATTTAAGAGAGAAAAGTTAAACAAAACTGATGCTTATAATTATTGGGAAGGGAACTGCAGGTGCTGGTTTAAACCAAAGATAAACACAAAAAGATGTAGTAACTCAGCGGGGCAGGTAGCATCTCTGGATTGAAGGTTTTTTGTTTTGTTTATCTTTCAATACCTATGTATACACAGCGCAGCAGCCACCGAAAAATCGAAAAGTCGGACTACCAGGCAGAAACCGGGGCAAGGCCTGACTGAAGCCTCGGACTCAGGTAGGACATTATCCCCAAGAAGATGTGACGAAAAAAACGACGAAAAAATCGGAAAAGTGAAGAACTTAAAACTTTTATTGCACGTGAAATTGCTGGTGTTTAAAGGAAGAAATTCATACCAGATGAAGCTGAAAATGAAGATTTGAAACTTGAAATTAATAACCACATTAATACTAAGACTAAGAAATATACGGATGATTTGAAGAAAGAAATCGCAGAAATTATCATTGAATGTCAAAGAGACCAAATGATAAGATTAAAAATGTAAAAACTGATTTTGAAGAAAGGCTGAATCCTGTAGAGTAGGCACTGGACCAACAGACGGCTGGCATAAAAAGCCCTTGAAGATCTAGCCGAAACAAGTGCTCAGACTACAGCAAAGCTTATCACAGAAAATGGATGTCTAACGGATTTATTGACCAAAATAACCGAGAAATGTACTGAACTGGAAGATCACCAGAGAAGACAAAACCTAGAATTGCAGGTATTCCTGAAGGGGAGAGAAAGATAAAGATCCCGATAGAACTTTACTGCGAAATTTACTGCAAAATGTTTTATCTCTGGAAGAAAAAAGCCTTGGCTAGCCCGATCACACAGAGTGATGAGACGTCAGACAATACCAAATGCTCCCCAAGACTAAGATAATAAAAGTACAATACGACACGTCTTGGATGGAGATAATGCAAAAAACATCAAGAAACAGAAACCTTACATTTGAAGGACACAAGATCAGCATCTATCGAGATTATCTAGCAGAGGTCTCCAGGAAACGAAAAGCGTTTAATGAGACTAAAAGTCTCTTGAGGGGGGTGGAAAACTTGAAATATGGCCCGAATACCCAGCTACTCTAAGAGTCACTTACAACAAGAAGGAACATTTCTTCTCCAACCCAGTGGAAGCGCTTGGACTTTGCCCGGAAGATTAAGACTTGAGAAGGCCTCATCATTGAATACACTGACTTTGCAGGACTGGATGGAACGGGATAGTACTGGATGGAAGCTGGTGGAGAGAAAGATGGGACGGAAAACCTACCCCACCCGTTCCTCTCACTTCTCATGCTCACCTTCAGATACTACCCTCTTCCTTCGCCCATAATTAGTATAACTACACTACTAATACAAATAACTAATAAATACTAACATTTTACTTCGGAGTCACGTGAGTGACTACGTGAAGAAGGCCCGCCTGGCGCTGGAACGGCATTACGTCGACGCTGACGGCAGAAGCAGGAAGTTGCAGAGCGCAGCTCCTCGCAGCGGTCGGAACGGACCCACAGGTAAGTAGGGAAAGGGGGGACGTTCTAAAAAGTGAAAGTAAAAGTAAAATCAGAGTCACGCTGGCGTACTGATTTAGCCAGATAAATGGAAAAGAAAATGGGAAAGAAATCGCAAAGGAAAATTTCGCGGGTAAAAAAATCGTCCGGGTTGAAGCTCAAAAAAAAAAAAAAAATACTGGGACAAGAGATTAGTGCGATCAGGTTCGATACCGATGGCCGCTGATTCACCGTTAGTGAGATTATAATTTCTCCAGAAATACTAACCACGGAGGGAAATGTTCCTAAAAAATGTAAAAGAAATCCGTGAGGCCCGTGGTTTCTGATAATGACTCTGATAATGAAAGTCCTCCGGGATAATAAAACTATGTGGCTAAAAATGGAGCATATGGAGAAAGTACTCCAAAATATTATGAGACAAGGGTCACAGTACCCAGAAGTTTCCCAAAAGACCTGGGGGTGTGTGAGGGGCTTGAATATACAGAATATGGCTATGTGCCAAATTGGGAATTTGAAACTCCGGACCAGGATTCAGGGCGGAGGAAGTCTCATTGGACATAATTCCAAGTGGATCAGGGCTGCAAAAAAAGACAGACCCTGCAAGTGGTGATGTGGATTATGAATGCACACCACAAATAAAAAAGAAAAGGCCAGATGTGCCTGGGATAGCAAAAGATTTTGCTATACCTGACGGAAGTGGTGAGGCTATGGAAGAAAACCTAGCTGCCAACATTAATTATATGGTATCTCACCAACTTCAAGATTCTGTGATGATTGAAACAGCAGCATTATATAAAACACGGAATAATTGTGCCTCATTGGAGGTACCTACGGTTAATCCGTCTATATGGACATCTATGGGACCCCAAGCATGAGAGGACAGGAAATGAGATTTCAAAGAATCCTCAAATTAATTTCTGCAAGCCATTACGGCTTATGGAACGGACAAATGAGGGGTTGGAGATGGATAAAATTCAAAAAGATACTTTGGGCTTATTATGCAAGTCCTTCTATGAAAATTAAAATGTATGAGAAAGATTGCGATTCGGCCATATTCACCCAAGGTTTGCAAGTCTGTTGTCGAGCAAGTGGTGTTCAAGCTCCTGGTTATCTGTATGGAGAAAACCTGCCTAAACAAATAAAAGATATGGATGAAGAAGCTAAAATCTATTAGCCACATGAGACCTTTCGTCTTTGGACAAAAAAGGTATTTTTCGCCAAGAAGGGGATTTGATTTTGGAAACAGTGGCAGGAATATGTCAAGGAAATATTATCATCCGACAAAGCCTAATGTTTACCCGTTACGGGGACAAGGAGACCACCACGTTCATATGGAGAGGTACAAAAGATTTATTCTATGTTTAAAGAAACTGTGGACAAATCTCCAGTTGGAGGGAGATTACAAATGTTTTATGCTGAATGGCTTAACCATACATCTGATCGGTTTATTTTACAAACAGTTTCAGGAGCTACTATTACATTTAAAAGAAGGTGTTAACTCTCCAGTACAGAATAAAACCTGCTTATGCTTTCGTGTTTTCTGCAAAGGAAAAAGGCAGAAAATAAATGGGGAAATTGACAAATTGTTTAAAAAAGGTGTTATTGAAAAAACTGTTGAACACAGCATCAATTTGTGTCAAATATATTTCCAAGAGATAAAAAAAGATGGTGGTTGCAGAATTATTCTGGACCTTACAAATCTTAATAAATTTGTAGAATACAAACATTTTAAAATGGAAACATTTAATACTGCAAGACATTTGATATCAGCCAGGTTGTTATATGGCTACAATTGATTTAAAGGACGCTTATTATTCTGTATCAATACATCAGTTTTTTCGAAGGTATTTAAAATTTAATTGGCTGGGACAGCTGTGGCAATTCAGAGCTTTACAAATGGGTTAAGTTCAGGGCTCCCAGGCTCTTTACAAAGCTGTTGAAACCCAGTTTTAGCTCAAATATTAAGAGCACAAAAAACACATCGTTATGGCTTATCTTGAGATTTTAATCGGGCCATCAATGACAATCAGGAATCAGCTGAGAAATCAGTGTCAGCAACTAAAGCTTTGTTTGAAAAGTTAGGGTTCTTGATCCATCCAATTAAAATCCCAGCTGCAGCCAGCACAGTCAATTAACTATTTGGGGTTTGTAATTAACTCAGTTTACTATGTTAGTAACTTTACCAACAGATAAGATGATGAATATTTGGTGACTTGTAGGGGTCTCATTCACAAACCTTATCCCTCCATCCGAGAAGTAGCAAAAGATTATTGGTAAGCTAGTAGCAGCATTTCCTGCAGTGGAATTTGGTGCATTACATTACCAAAACCTTCAAAGGGACAAAATAAGAGCTCTAAAAAAGAGAGCAGGCCATTTTGATAGGCCTATGCAATTAACAAAAGAAGCTTTGTTGGAATTACAATGGTGATTGAAAACTGTCCCACAAGCTGCTAAAAACATTCTGATACAACAGCCTGAAGTGATTTTCAAACAGATGCTAGCGCTCTCGGATGGGGGGCAACAGATTCATTCTCCAGTTGTGGAGGTAGATGGACTGTCCAAGAGGAAATGTTTCTCCAAACATATGGTATTTAACTATTAGAATTATGGGTGCTTTTTATGGACTAAAGGCATATTGTTCTACAAAAAAGAATCTACATGTACTAATACAATTAGACAATAAAACAGCTGTTGCATATATTAATCACATGGGCGGAGTCAGATCGGTATCATGTGATTGTCTGGTCAATCAGATATGGCAATGGTGTATTAACCACCAAATTTGGATCTCGGCAAACTACATTCCAGGTAAAGACAATGTGGCGGCAGATAATAGATCAAGGATATTTAAAGATAACACAGAATGGTGCTTAACCAGTAATTTTCAGTAAAATTGTGACTCGATATGGGTTACCAGACATTGATCTGTTCGCATCAAGACTAAATCATCAGTTGCCTAAATATGTGTCTTGGGAACCAGACCCAGATGCAGTAGCAGTAGATGCTTTTTCATTACACTGGGGGAATATGTTCTTTTATGCTTTTCCACCATTTGCTCTGGTTCAGCATGTCTGAAGAAAAATAGGACAAGACTCTGCCAGGATTGTTGGTAATCCCAAATTGGCCGACACAACATGGTTCCCATTGATGTTAAACATGATTAAAAAGAACCATATATGTCCATTCCTAACAGCAGTGATTTATTGATAAAACCAGTAACCAATAAAAAAAAAAAAAAAAAAAAAAGGGGGAAAAAAAAAGAAATTCATCCATTACATGCTTATATGAATTTGTTAATCTGCGGGTTTTGACCAGACCACTACAGGAGCTTGGGTTGTCGGATAGAACTATGATGTTATAGCCGCATCATGGCGAGATAGCACCAGAGACAATATATGACACATATAAAGAAATGGGGAAAGATTTTGCAGACAGTAAATATATCTTATCATACTGTGAACATTGCAAACGTATTGGAGTTTCCTTGCCGAAATTGCATTTTGAACGACACTTAAGTTACAGTGCCATTAATAGTGCACGTAGTGCCTTATCATCTTTTTTAGGACAAATATCTGACCAGAAATCAATTGGATCACATCCATTATATCAGATTTATGAAAGGAATCTTTAACAAAAATCCACCCAAACCAAGATATACAGAGATTTGGGATGTTAGCATTGTACTTACTTTATTAGGCAATGGACTCCAATCAAAGGTTTGTCATTGGAAAGATTAAATTCAAATTAATAATGTTAATGTCATTGGTTTCAGCTCAAAGGGTGCAAACATTACAAATGTTGCGTTTAGACTGTATGCATGTGACTACAGATAACATTGTGTTCTATGTTACGATCTGATCAAACAAAGCAGACCAGGAAGAACTGGAGCAAAGGTAACCTTTCAAGCTATCCTATTGATCCAACATTGTGTGTAGTTAGACATTTGAACTATATATAAAAAATACCAAAACTCTTCGATGGTAATGAAAAAACGTTAATGATTACGCATAAGAAACCACACACAAACGTTTCAGTACAAACAATCTCAAGGTGGTTAAACAGGTGTTACTTTTAGCAGGAGTAGACACTGATGTGTTCAATACACTCCACCAGGCAGCAGCTACATCTGCAGCGAAGGTGCAGGACGTACCGCTCGAGCATATTTTAGAAACCGCAGGGTGGAGTAAAGAAGAAACGTTTTCAAAGTTCTACAATAAACCTGTTCACACAATGACAGCTTTGGACACGCGGTGTTGGGTTCACTATAGTCACCTACTTTGTTTCAACTATTGATTAATTATGATCAACCCCCCCTTATGTTATCACTTATATCTTTTACACTCTGTAATGGGTTCCTCGGGTATAAAGAGGGTTATTATATGTTATTTTATCATTAAAAAATTTATCATGGAAAGAACTAAAACTAGTCTGGTTTTCTCATATATGTGTTGACCTAGCCGGGACTGTGTATGGAAGAATTCTACGACATGAAAAACAAGAAAGCTTCAAACTCTTCACATAGTCACTCACGTGACTCCGAAGTAAAATAGTAAGATTAAACGAGAACTTACCTGTTCAAAGTTTGATCTTTATTTTATGAGGAGTGACGATGAGGATTACGTGCCCTCACTCCACACCCTCATAAAATGAATGATCATCTGGTAGTTTCTAAATCTATAATGAGCCTTACTATCTAACTCCGGCTATTGTGTTCTATGTTTTCATGCCACTGCTTTGAAGTATGCCGTTCCAGCGCCAGGCGGGCCTTCTTCACGTAATCCCTCATCGTTACTCCTCATAAAATAAAGATCAAACTTCGAACAGGTAAGTTCTCGTTTAATCTTACTATTTTGCCGTGGTATCTTCACTAATCAGAGTTAATCATTTATGACACTAACTACATTACTCATATAAAATTAATAAATATTAAAATTAATTGTTATTACTAATGACTAATTGTTTACTTATATGGAATGATTAGAGTCAAATATAGAGTTTGACTTCATTTGTCCTCTTTGAAAACCTTTCTTTTTTACTAGTAATTTTCATTTTTAGTTTTTATTTTCCTTTCTTTTCATGTGTTTTTTATAATTAGATTTTCAAATAAGTTTTAAATATATGTATTCTCACATTTTCGGACTATTATAACCCAAATATTTTAAATTTAATAATCCCAGGTAAAATACCATTATGGAATAATAATTCCAAAAAACCAGGGAGCTGGTTAAGATAGTAACATCAACTATGGAAGTCGGTAGATGGTTAGCCATGCTAGTATGGCTAGCACCTAAGTACCCACCAATACTAGATATAGATTATTCCTTCTTTGAGCACAATACTAATTTCTTAATCTATCCTCTTTTCTATTATAAACTATTATTGTTATTTTCAGTTTGCTGGAGTTATATATGGATCAAAGGAGATATACATGTGAGAGACATTCAAGGGACTTTAAAATTCGTCTATTCAGAGTTCGGGTGTAAGGTCGGGTCTATCGCCCCCCCCCCCCCCCCCCCCCCCCCCCCCCCCCCCCCCCCCCCCCCCCAGTGAACCATTGGCTCTATTACAGACCCCCCATTAGGCAAAAGATGCAAGACTTAAAAATGAATATGGGAATGAAGGAATAACGTTTTGCAGCTGGAAATGTTAAAAGGTATTAATGAACCAATTAAGAGAGGTAAAGTATTATCACCATTTAAAAAGCAATTAAAGCTGATGTGATTTTCATTCAAGAAACTCATTTAAAAAAGATGCTGAGCATAGGCTGAAAGCTAAATGGATAGATAAAACATATCATTCTTCTTTTACACACAAATCAAGAGGTGTAGCAATATTATTTCGTAAAGGCACTTTATTCAAACATACATCAACTATAACTGATAATGATGGCAGATACATTATTGTAATAGGAGAATTTAAATGCACATACAAATGATTTTTATTAATGTATATGGACCAAACTTTGATAGTCCATTGTTTTTCAAGAAAATATTTAACAACATCCCGGATATAACACACTTAACTTAATAATTGGAGGAGATTTAAATTAAGGAGATTCTTAAAGTAAGGAGATTCTTACTTAGACAGATCCACAAGACAAAGGAAAATTAAATCCCATTTCCAGTGACTAATTAAATGCATATATGGAAACTACTAATATTAAAGATGTTTGGAGAGTAGAAAAATCCAACTGGATGAGAATATTCCTTTTATTCACCTGTACATAAAACTTACTCAAGAATAGATTATTTTTTTGGTCGATTGCCAAACTTATCTCACTCACTTATAACTCAAAATACCAGAATATTATAATCACAGATTCACGCACCTTTAACATTTAAGATTAAAATAACTGGTAAAATGGCAAAATGGGGACAATGAAGAGTTAATCCACAAATTTTAAAAAAACAAGACAACTCAGGAATATATTACAGAACAGATCAAGATTTTCTTTGAAATAAATGATAAACCGGAAAATATCTTTTTCCTTAATATGGGAAACTTTTAAAGCTGTATGTCCGTGGAATTATGATTTCTTTCAAGCATTTTTAAATAAAAAGAATCGGAGGGATCAACAGGAACTGGAAAAGGAGATTAAACAACTAGATACAGAGAATGCAACTAATCCATCCTAACAATACATAATAAAATCGCAGCACTGAAATATAAATTAAATAAAATATATTCAGATCAAGTTGTAAAACTCTATCAATACACTAAACAATTACAGTTTGAATTTGGAGATAAACCTCAAAAATTAATTGGCTCGCCAATTAAGGAAGATAGAGGAGAAAAAATAATCCATAGGATTTAAATCACATAATGGTGAACCCCTAGTACAACCTAAAGATATTAATGAGAGTTTTTTGCAATATCATAAAATTTTATACTGTGCTGAGACGACAGCATAAACAGGATAGGAATAGAAGACATTTAAAAAAAAATGTAATTTGAATGGGGTGGACTCACAAAATAGAGAATCATTAAATGCTGAAATTTCACTAAAAGAAATCGAAGAATCTATCAGATCATTAAATAATGGTAAAAACACCGGGACCAGATGGTATTGGATAGGAATTTTATAAAAACATTTTATGATCTGATTGCACACGCTTGAAGACACTCTATGAATATAGTTTATACCCAGCAGAAATTACCAGAAACGTTAAATGAATCTATTATAAACATTTATACCTAAAATAGACAAAGATCTGGATGACCCAGGATCATTTTAGAACTATAGCTCTTTTAAATACTGATCAAAAGATATTAACTAAAATATTAGCACAAAAGCTAAGTACAGTTATTAATGAATTAATTCACCTCGATCAAACAGGATTTATACCAAAACGATATTCCTCATATAACCTGAGACGTTTATTCAATATTATATACTCAAAAAAAAAAGAGGTATTAATAAAGTTCTAGTAGTTATTTTGTTTAACAATTGGGAAAAAATTAATATTAAAATTCTGAAAGGTCCTACATTCCCCACAATCAAAATGTGGATTACAGGAATGTCGGAGACACTCCATCTGGAAAGATTGAGGCTTGTCCTAAAGGACAGGTTGGAGCTTTTCCGAGGAATATGGTCTCCATACATTGAATACCTAAAGGGTCAAAATGGCTCGGTGCAGAGCCTGACTGAAACCTGAATAATGGAAATAGATGAAGAAATACGTATAACAAATCATGGATATATCTCCAACGATGGATAACTTTTTAATACTCCATTCACTTCTTTATTTTGATTTCTCTCTATATATTTTTTCTCTATCTTTTCTTACATATAAAAGAAATGTATAGAAATATAAATGTCTTAAATGTTAATATTAGTAATCTTACGAATGTATGTAAGAAGTATGTTCTATTAATATGTATTTACAAATCAATAAAAATATTCATCAACACTTCCTGTCTACATTGTAAATAACATTTTAGAAAAAATCGCGCTACTTTATATCGATATGATTTTTTCGGCATCTTACTCACACTGTCCTCTTCTCCTCAAGTTTTTTCCGAATGGTGAAATAATAAAAAAGTTATGAATGTTTTTTAAAATCATGAGATCAGCAGATTGGTCTTCTCGCCTGTCAGTCACCATGATGAAGGTAACGCACCTTTCGAGGGGCCAGGATGAAAAATCGCCAGAGGCCAGAAGTGTGTCAGTCTCCCCGGAAGACCGTGAGTGAGATTACAGAACTGTGAGTACACTGTGAGTGAACTGAACTGTGAGTCTGCACTGTGCTTGAAGTGAATGGTCGGTCTGCATTGTGCTGCTTGAATTGAAGGGTTGGACTGCACTGTGCTGCTAAAAAAAATGAACTGAATTGAAGCATTGTATGCGATGGAGGGTGTGTGTGTGTGTGTGTGTGTGTGTGAGATGGAGTGTGTGTGTGTGTGTGATGGAGATGTGTTTGAGCCCAACAGCCTGAGTGAGGCCACTGCCAGCCCACAGCTCATGAGTGTGTCAACTGCCAGCCCACCAGCCATGAATGAGTAAAAACTGCCAGCCCACCAGCCGTGAGTGAGTCAACTGCCAGCCCCACCCACCGTGAGTCAGTCAACTGCCAGCCTACCAGCCGTGAATGAGTCAACTGCCAGCCCACCAGCCATGAGTGAGTCAAACTGCCAGCCCACCAGCGGTGAGTCAACTGTCCAATCCACCCAACCATGAGAGACTGAGCTGCCAGCCCACCAGCCGTGAGTGAGTTCAACTTCCAGCCCACCAGCCGTGAGTGAGTCAAAACTGCCAGCCCACCAGCCATGAGTGAGTCAACTGCCAGCAACACCAGCCGTGAGCGTCAGCTGCCAGCCCTCCAGCGTGAGTGGAGTCGGCTTGCCAGCCCACAGCTGTGGGAGGGAGAGACTGAGCGCTCCAGCCCACCAGCCCTGAGTTATTGAACTGCCCAGCCCAACAGGCCTGAGTGACTGAGCTGCAGCCCACCAGGCCTGAGTGACTGAGCTGCCAGCTCTCCAGGCCTGAGTGATGATGTGCCAGCCCAACAGGCCTGAGTGACTGAGCTGCCAGTCCACCAGGCCTGAGTGACTGAGCTACCAGCCCACCAGGCCTGAGTGTTTGAAACTGGTCAAAGTTCATCAGAATGAGAGTAAAGAAGAGAGGGAGGCACGGAAGGGTAAGATAAGGAAGTGTGAAAAATGAGATCAAAGGGGAAGAAGTTATGGAAAATGCTAGAACAGATCCTTCAATTTTCCCCATATCTGCAACTACTGATAACACCTGAGCCTCCTTTACCTCTGCTAACATCCCAAAAATACTTGCTTCTATTCGGTCCTTCTTAATGACTCCTTCTCGTAGCTAACAATGATCTATTCTACATTTTCCATGAACTTTGTCCTTTCTTTGATGTCTCGTTTTCACACCTACCCTTCCTTAACTCTGTGTCTCACTCTCTCCTGACTCTCAGTTTGAACAAGGGTCTCGACCCACAAAACGTCGCCCATTACTTCTATTCAGAGATGATGTCTGTCTCGTTTTGTGAGTTCCTCCAGCATTTCTGTCTATCTTCGGTTTATTCTTTTTTCTTTTACTTACAAAGGTTTAACAAAATGGAGAGGAACAAGCATGACTGTGTTTTTTTTCCCAATATTTTCCTTTTGAATTGATTTCAAGAGAGCCTGGATTCCACATTAGCCATATGGAATCCAGGTTTAAAGTGTTGAATTATGAGATGTCAACATTTTGAGAAATAAATTGGCATTTGGGTAAATTGTAATCCAGTATACATTTTATGCTAGGAATTTGAAATTAATATTATGGGAGATAGATTGGGAACAATTGGAGAGTAATCTTAAACATTCTTTTAACAACAATGTATTTCCAAAGAGTTATAAAGATATTACAGATTAAAGATGACTGATTTGAGTTTATTAAAGTTCTTTTCAGGAAAGCTTGTTTTGATGTAATCGTGGTGATAGTAATGAAAATGCAAACATGCACAGCTGATTTCCTGTCTCCAAGAATGCAAATGTGTAACTGCTTGAAGCTTAACTTTTGTGTCTCGTAAAATGCAAACAAGGGTGCCATGGCCCAGGATACTGTGCTGGTCAATTCGCCAGGGCCACTATTATAACAAAAAGGGTTTTGAGGGAAACTTACTAGGGGTAGGCTAACCAGCTGAGAGAGGAAAGCAGATAGGACATGAGGAAAGTAGATGGGGCGAGAAAACAAAGTTGGTGTTAATCCCAACAAGCCCTGACTCCACCCTCGCGCTAGGGACTCCCAAATTTGACTCAATCCACCAAATTCTTCTGTGATTAATGAGGGAGGGCACTCACAGAGTAGTTATAAACACTAAAGCACTAAGACTGGAAATAAATCCAGTTGCACACTATCAAGTAGACATGCTATTCAACTAGGCAAAGTCCGTAGTGTAGCTGGGCTGCTCTGAAGTGCTCAAGCACTGGTTGTGTGACATGGGTGATGAAAGTCTCAGAACCATCACCACTGAGGGGGAATTATAGTTTTACACTTTTGTATTTGTGCAGTGTGACCTCTTAGACGCAGGAAGGTTGAGGGCAGTATCATAAAGTTGATACATAAATGGTCCATCTGTCTCCTCAGTTTGGTGACCTTCTACCGCGTGCACCATCGATGATCATCCTTACTATACTTATTGGTTTGACAACTGCTCTGTCTCCGACCGGAAGCACTGCAGAGGGTTGTGAAAATCCGCCCAACGCAATCACCGGTTCTCTCTCCCCTCCATTGAGTTTGGTCCAAAGCTAAGCGATGTTGCAAATAGCCCTCCGCCCAAGGTACCTGGTTACCCTCCTCCATACGGGAGGCGCTTACAGGTTACATCCGTTGCCGGACCAGCAGGTCAGAAACAGCGTCGGCCCGGCGGCTGTTATCATGTCGTAACTGCTGCACCGCGAGGGATTGCCAGTCCTCTCCCGAAAGTTCCAAGGCAGTGCAAGCTTATGAAGCTCGAACACTAGAGGATCCGAACATCGTGCCAAGGTAGTGCCGACGTGATACTACCCACATTGCCAAGCCGATACCTGGTGGACCACCTCGCACTATACAGCCCCATCTTCTCATCTCCCTCCCCATTCCCCCTCCTCCCACACTCGTCCCTCCTCTCCGCCGCCCTCTTCATTTCCGTCTTCCTCCTACCTCCCCAATCCCGTCCCTCGGTCCCTCCATAAACTCCTGTCCAATCACTACTCCCCTCCTCTCTCTATCTCGCTTTCTCCTCCCCGTTCTCACCAGGATCTCGAGATGTGCCGCTCCTCTGGCTTCTTGCGTAGCCCCGAGGAGCTTCAGCTGTTGGCGCCCTCAGAGCCAGGCTTGGATTATCCGGAAGCACCAGCCAGTTTAGCCGTTGCAGGCATGTGGGCAGTAGGGTGGTTGTGGGGGCGGGGGGGTGGGAGGGAGAGCTCGCTGGAAAAGGACTGGGGAAAAACAGGTGGAGGGAGGTGGGGTATTTCCACAGGTAGGGGGCAGGAGCTAGGAAGGGGGACCGAAGGGAAGGGGCTGGAGCTGCGGGGTTTATGGCGTTTGCGATGGCGGTTGCATTTGGGAGCTCTACAGCAGCGATGGGATCAGGATTCACTACTTCCGTGCCAAAGGCCGGGTCGCTTCGATCCCTCCGAACACTGTTGTCCGGTAGGAGACTTCCGCGGTCACCCACAGCGTCCCTCAGCTCCAGTAAAAAGGACGCAATGGCGCAGGAAGGGGTGGACCCTTCAGGAGAAGGGCGAAGAGACGTAATCCATGTGGCACTGACTGGCAGGATGAGGAGATTCGATTGCGTATGCGTTTTTTAAAGATTTTTAAACTTCGCTCTAAATTTACCAATATACACTACCCAGACGAACTTCAGATAGACTTGACTAGGGATGAATTTCACATAGAGGGTGATGAAGGAAGTTATGCTTTGTTAGGAGTGAAAAGTTCTTCTTG
>CM069133.1:83741854-83935519 GCA_035221665.1 Okamejei kenojei
GGGGGGGTGGGGGGGTGGTTTGGGGGGGGGGGGGGTGGGGGGTTGGTGGGGGGTTGTGGGTTTTTGGGGGGTGGGGGTGTGATTGGTTGTGTTCAGCTGATGATACCATAAATAAATAAAAAACATTTAATTTTACCTAAAATAAATGTAGATGTGCAGTACCAAATTTTATGTTGGTGGACCTGCTGTCAATATTAAAAATTTAATTTTGGCTAGAAGAAATAGATAATCATGCCAACTTTTATAGGGTAAAGAGAGAGTTTTCTCCACCTTTGAAATTAGCTTCTATAATATTTGCTAATACAACGTAGCTAAGAAAATTTAAGTGAAAATCCATAATAGAAAACGGAATTCCGCATCTGAAACAAATAAAGAAAACATTAAACTAAAATCATAACCATATCTCTTAACCATCGTAAATAAGTTACGTTTAAACCTTCAATGAGATCAAGCTTTTTAAATGGAAAAAAATAAGGGATTACTAGATGGGAGATCTTAAAAGGAAACTCTTCCTTTCATTTCAAGAGTTACAACAAATTTATGGACTTCACACTAAGAATATTTTAGATATTTACAATCAAAAATTTATGTTTCTGCTAAATACACAAGAACTTAGAAAAATAGACAGACAGAAATTCTAGATGAATGCTTACATAAACATCCCCAAATACAACATAATAGAATTTCATACAAAATGGGGGGGGGCACAATATTCTATTGGTAAAGTGAGGTTCCCATCAAGCAGAAATATATAGACATCTGGGAAAAAGAACTTCCAAATTATTGCATAACTTCTAGATGATCTCTAGTTCTCTCTTCTTTTACTTCATTGTGTCGTTAAATGCTAAACTGCCCTTATACAGTAAAAGACTACATAGATACATAGCCAAATCTAAATTCATAACATCTTCCAAAAGTATCCCCCAATAGTGATTAAATGTCAACATCAGAAGCTAATTTATTCACACTCATTTACTAACTGTATAAAAATTACAAAATGCTGGATTAGAAATAGATAAGATAAATTTCGGAATGGCTGTCAATATAATTCAGACTCCTTATCCAAAGTTAATAATCTGGAATACTAAAACAACAAACTAGTACAACAATGAATCCAAAGATTGTTTATTGACTACGGGTTAATAATTGGAAAAACTTAATATTAAAATTTTGGAAAGGCCCTACATCCCCACCAAACAAAATGTGGAACACAGAAATGTCGAACACTTCATCTGGAGAGATTGAGCCTTGTCCTAATGGACAGGTTAGATCTCTTCAGAAGATTTAGTCTCCATTTATTAAATATTACAGGGTCCATAAGGTTTCGGCACGAGGGCTTTGACTGAGACCTGAAATATTTGAATGGATGAAGAAACATATAATCGTAAGATTAAACAAGAACTTACCAGTTCGAAGTTTGATCTTATTTAAATGAGGAGTTATGATGAGGGATTACGTGAAGAAGACTCCCCGCCTCACGCTGGCAACGGCAACTGTCCAAGCAGCGCATGGAAAAAACACAGAACACCAAAAAGCCGGATAAACAGTTAGGGCTCTTAAAAGACGCAGAGACCACGCATATGATGCATTGAATTTGAGAGAGTGAGCGATGTGCACGTATTCCCCCACATACGTGAACGGGGCCTCATGGAAAATACGGATCAAAACTGCATAGGGTTAGGGGTGGTCCTTGGTTAGAAGGTCTACATTGTACCTTCGATCACTGATGATACGTGAAGATTTTTAAAGCATTCGGTTTTTTTGTATGTCGTAATCAATCCGTACACAGTCCGCTAAGTAAACACATACATGAAAACCAGACTAATGTTAGAATCATGCCCAATTAACTGTTTTATGTGGTTTAAAGACCATATATTAACCTCCTTATATCTAGGGAAAATGATTACAAGTGATAAAAGATAGAAGTGACTACACCATTGATTTATAGCAAGTAATAGTAAACAAAGCAGGTGATTAGAGTGGCTCCCAAACACCGCGTGTCCAAAGCTTGTCATAGTGTGAACAGGTTATTGGTAGCACTTTGAGAAAGTTTCTTCTTTATACTCACCCTGCGACTTTTAAAAATATGCGCAGAGTACGTCCCGCCCCTTCGCCGCGGACGTACTGCCAGCCCTGGTGGAGTGAGATTTGAACACATCAGTGTCTACTCCGCTAAAACCAACACCTTTTCCACCCATTTTAGATAGTTGAACTGAAGCCTTTTTGTTGTTTTTGTGCGGTACCATTAACGCTTTTTCATGTCCGCGAACGGTGTCAGTAACTTTATATATGCGTTCAAATGTTAAACCACACACAAGTAGGATCAATATATAAGCCTGAAGTTAACCTTTGGTTCCAGATCTCCTGGTCTGCTTTTTTATTAACTCGGTTAACACGAAACGACACATTAACTGTAGTCACATGCAGACATCTAAACGCAACATTTGTAAAGTTTGCACTCTTTGAGCTGAGCAGTGAAATTAACATGACTAATTGCAATGTCAATCTTTCCAATGTCAACCCTTCAATTGAGTCCATTGTCTAGTAGCGAAAGTACATTGCTCACACCCCATATCACTGTGTATCGGTTTGGGTGGATTAATATTAAAGATTCCTTTCATGATCTAGATATTAATGGATGCAACCCAATTGATCTCTGATCAGTCATAAGCCGAAATAGACGACAAAGCACTGCGTGCAGTGTTAATGGCACTGTAACTTAATTTGCTGAAAATGCAAATTGGCAAGGAATTCCAAAACATTTACAATATTTACTGTAGCATAAGAAAATTGACTGTGTGCAAAAGTCTTCCCATTTCTTAATTATGTGTCCATATATTTCTTGTTGTCTATTGCACCATGATGCAACCATAACTTTCATAGTTTTGTCCGACAATCCCAGCTCCTGTAGTGGTCTGGGTCAAAACTGCAGATTAACAAATTCATATATGCATACAATGGGTAAATCTCTTAAGTTACCGGATTAGTCAAGATATCACTACAGTTAGAATCGACATAATATGGCTCTTTAATCATATTCAGCATTACTGGGAACCAAGGTTAGATTTGGCCAATTTGGAAACTACCAACAATCCAGAAGCAGAAATCTTGTTCTATCTTCTTCAAGCATCTCTGAATCAAAGCAAATGGTGAAAAGCATAAAAGAACATCGTTTCCCCAGTGTAATGAAAAAGCATCTACTGCTACTGCATCTGGATCATGTTCCCAAGACACATAAGTAGGCAACTGATGATTAAGCCTAGATGCAAACAAATCTATTTCTGGCAACCCAAATTGGTTTACACAATATTTTAAATATTGCTGGCTTAAGCATCCATTCCGTATTATCTTTTAAAAATCCTGGACCTTTCATCTGCTACCACATTGTCCTTTACCCGGAATGTAGCTTGCTGAAATCCAATTTGGCGACCAATACACCATTGCCATATCTCATTGGCCAAAATCACATGATACTGACCCAACTCCCCCCATGTGATTATGTATGCAACAGCCGTTTTATTGTCTAACTGTATTAACACATGTAGACCTTGTTTAGCACAACAATATGCTTTAAGTCCAAAAAAAAGCACCCAATAACTCCAAATAAGTTAATACCATAAACTTGAAGAAACCTTCTGCTTGACTTTCCATCTACCTCCACAACTGGAGGACGAATCGTTAGCCCCCCATCCGAGAGCACTAGCATCCGTTTGTAAAACCATTCAGGTTGTTTAAAAAATCATGATATTCTTAGCAGCTTGTGGGACATTTTCAATCCACCATTGTAATTCCAACACGGCTTATTTTTGTTAATTGCATAGGCCCTGTCAAAGTGCCCTGCCTTCTCCTTAAAGAGCCCTTGTTTTGTCCTTTGAAGATTTGATAATGTAATGGACCAAATTCCACTGCCGGAAATGCTGCTACCAGTTTTTCCCAATGGTTTTTGCCACTTCTCGGATGGAGGGATAAGGTTTGTGAATGAGGTAACTTACAAGTCCATCAAGATGTCATTGACCTTCTCTGTGGCAAAGTAACTAACATAGTCACTGAGTTAATTACAAACCCCAAAAAAGTTAATTGATTGTGCTGGCTGCAGCTGGCGGTCCACTTAATTGGATGAATCAAAAACCCTAGCTTTTCAAACAAAGCTTTAGTAACTGAAACTGAGTGCTCAGCTGACTCTTGAGTATCACTAATGATCAGAATATCATCCAGATAAGCCATAACAATGTGTTTCTGTGCTCTTAATTGGGCTAAAACTGGTTTTCAACAGTTTTGTTAAAGAGTTAGGAGCTGAACTCATCCATTTGGTAAAGCTTTAAACTGCCATAATTGTCCAGCCAATTAAATTTTAAATACTCCTGAAGCATTGATGAATTGCTACAGAATAACTAGGCATCCTTCAAATCAATCTTAGCCATATAACACCCTGCTGAAATAAGAAGTATTTTGCAGTACTGAATGTCTCCATCTTAAATGTTTGTATTCTACAAACTTATTCAGATCTGTAAGGTCCAGAATAATTCTGCAACCACCATCTTTTTTATCTCTTCGAAATATAAATAGAGACAAATTGATGCTTATGTTCATAAGTCTTTTCAATTACGCCTTTTCCAGATAATTTGTCAATTTCCCCACATTAATCTCCATTCTTTCCTCTGCAGAAAACACATAAGCATAAGCCAGGTCTATTCTGTACAGGAGGATTAACCCTTCTTTAAAAATAATATGGCTCCGAAACTGCTGTAATTACATATCGATCAGAAGTAAGGTTTAAGCCAGGCATTATAAAACTTTTTGCAATCTCCCTCCAACTGGAGAGTCATCCACAGTTTCTTTAAGTACATAAGTCTTTAATACCTCTGCGTATGAGCGTGGTGGTCTCCTTTCTTCCCGAATACAGGGAAGCACTTGCCTGCACAGCACGATAGTATTTTCGTGTCAAACTTCTGCTCTATAACGGAAATCGAAACCCCTTCGGGTCGAAAAACCCCTTCTTTGTCCAAAAACAAAAGGTTTAACATTGCTAAAATATTTAGCTTCTTCATCCAACTCTTTCAGTGTTTCGGGGGGGGGCAGATTTTCTCCAAACAAATACCCAGGAGCTTGAACCCCACTTTCTTGACACAGGCTGCAAATCTAGGGTGAAATATGGGCCGAATCGGCCGTTTTTCCTCATGCAATTAATTTCATAGAATGAATTACATAATAACCCAAAGTATCCTTTTGAATCTTTTCCATTTCCAGATTCTCCATTTGCCTGCCATAGGCCGTATGGCGGCAGAAATTAATTTGAGCACCTTTTGAAACTTCACATTCTAGGGCTCTCATTCTTGGAGTCATAGACGTCCATATCATCGGATTCACCGTAGGTACTTCCAATGAGGCACTATTTCTTGGAGCTTTATATAATTCTGATGTTTTCATTCATCACAGAATTGTGAAGTTGGTGAGATACCATATAATTTTATGTTTGCAGCTAGGATTTCTTCCATAGCCTCACCACTTCCTTCAGGTATAGCAAAATCTTGTGCTATCCCAGGCACATTAGGCCTTTTCTTTTTACTTTGTGTGTGCTTTCAAAAGCCATATAGCCACCAGCAGGGACTGCCTTTCTGCAGCCCTAAATCAATTATTGGGATATCATCCCATGAGACTTCTCCAGCCCAAATCCTGGGTCCGGAGTATCATATTCCCAACTTGGCCCACAGCATATTCATCATATTCAAACCCTCAGGGATTTTTGGGATTCATCTGGGTACTCTGACCCTTGTCTCATTATTGTTTGGAGAACTTTCTCCATATGCTCCATTTTTAGCCACATAGTTTTATTGTCTGGAGGTCTTTCAATATCAGAGTCATCAGAAACCACGGGCCTCTCAGATTTGTTTTGCATTTTTTAGGAACATTTTCCTCCGTGGTCATTATTTCTGGAGAATCTGGAAAACTCACTATCGGGACATCAGCGGCCAACGGTATCGGAACCGGGTCCGCACTAACTTCGCGTCCCGTATTTTTACTTTCACCCCGGGAATCATCTTTTTACCCGCGAAAACTTCTTTCCCGATTTCTCCATTTTTCTTAATAATCAGTGCTCAATCAGCACGTAACGTGGCTCTAAATTTTCTTTTTAGTTTCGTTTGCTGGAGCCACCCCAGCGTAAACCTAAAAAACGCCCCGGTGTAACTTCACTTACTGCGGGCCGTTCCGACCCGCTGCCGAGGTGCTGCTCCTTACTGCAGCTCCTCCTCGCGCCGTCAGCGTTGACGTCATGCCGTTGCCAGCGTGAGGCGGGGTCTTCACGTAGTCACTACTCCGTGACTCCGAAGTAAATAAATCATGACTATATCTCCAGGGAAGGATTAATGATTAATACTCCATTCACCATCATAACTTCTTACACTTTTCTCTATTTTTTCCTACTTTAAAAAAAAAATTAGAAAAATGTATAGAAACATATCTTAAATTTTTAATATTAATACGAATATAAATATTACTAATATCATGAAGGTATTATTGTATCATGTATTTTCAATTATATAAAATATATAGTCTTAAATTTTAAAATCAATGATAATACAAATATTATTAACAGTGTGAATATATCATTAATATCATGAAGGTGTTACTAGTATTATGTATTTTCAATTATATTAAAATATAGTCTTAAATTTCAAATCAATGACAATACAAATATTTATTAACAGTATGAATACATCATTAATATCATGAAGGTATTATTAGTATTAAGTATTTTCAATTATATAAAATATATAGTCTTAAATTTTAAAATCAATGATAATACAAATATTATTAACAGTATGAATATATCATTAATATCATGTATTTTCATCAATGCAAAATAATGTACTTTGTTATTATTATGTTTTCTATAATAAAAATATTAACAACAAAAATCCAGTAAACTGGGATCATCATCCTTTACATGATCTTATTGATCTGTTAATTTTGCAGATTTTAAGGAGGCCATACCTGGGGGAGAGGACTGTCTGATTGTACTGTGGCTGTTCTCACGTTGGCCTGCAGGATAGTACACAGCAGCAATATATCACCTCGATAAGGAAGTGGGAGCAATTCTGTCTACAGCAGAATATTTTATATCACACTGCAGGGATCACAGACGTATTGGATTTTTTGTCAACTCTTTATTTCGACCAAAAATTAAGTTACAGTGCGATCAATTCAGCCAGAAGTGCTTTGTCCTTCTCATTTACCCATACTGCATAACAGTAGGGACACATCCATTAGTTTTCACGATTCATGAAGAGAGTTTTCAATTCTAATCCTCCTAAACCCAGGTATGTCTGTATTTGGAATGCGAGTGAGTTCTTATGCTTCTTCGCCAATGGGCTCCGGTTACAAGCCTATCTATAGCCAAATTAACTATGAAGGTGGTCATGCTTATGGCACTGTTTCAGCCAAAGTGTACAAACATTGCAAAAGCTACGGCTAGATAGAATGCATGAGTGTCGGCAGATGCCATTATATTTTATGTCTATGATTTGCTTAAACATAATAGAAGAGGCATGACAGGATGTAATATTGTTTTTTCCCAGCATACCCCGCAGATGATCGCTTGTGTGTAGTCTCACATTTATCTCGTTACATTGAGATTTCTAAAGCTCTAAGAGGAACAGAGTCGGCTTTATTTATTAGTCACAAAAAAACCACACAGTAAGGTGTCGGTGCAAAACAATTTCAAGGTGGCTAAAGCAGGTCCTGGGAAGTGCTGGAATTGATACTGATAAATTAATTTCTCATTCCACCAGGGCGGCATCACTTCCGCGGCAAGGGCGATGGACGTGCCAATAGACCATATCCTCGCGGCCGCAGGATGGTCCAGTGAAAACTGACCTTTCAGAGGTTTTATCACAAGCCGATTTCAAGGCTGGGGGTGTTTGCTGATTCTGTTTTTGAGTACTGTTATAGTTTCCCCCTGAGTTTAGAGGGGTTTGTTATGATTTTGTTTGTAAATAAAAAAACTGGTATTCATTTTAACAAATGTTATTATTGATACATTATTGATTGTTAACGACTTTTGAGTCAATCGAGGCAGTGTGAACGCCGGATATGGGTCTGCGGCGTGAAAAATCACAGTGCTTCGAAGTCTTCACGTAGTCACTCACATGACTCAGAAGTAAAAAAATAGTAAGATTAAACGAGAACTTACCAGTTTGAAGATTGATCTTTATTTTCTGAGGAGTCGAGTTCAGGGACTACATGCACTCCACCAACCGCTCCCACCCTCATAGATCTCAGATGGTAGTTCTAGTCTTTGTCATCTTACCATTATGCTTCAGTCTTTGTTACCTGTGAATTTACTCCGCTGCTTTGAAGATTGACGCACCAACGGCTGTACGGGTTCTATTCACGTAGTCCCTCAACTCGACTCCTCATAAAATAAAGATCAAACTTCAAACTGGTAAGTTCTCATTTAATCTTACTATTATATCCATATATTTCTGGTTCTGATCTAATCATTTCGGCTAATGGTTCTATTACCAGAGCAAATAGTAATGGTGATAACGGGCATCCTTGTCTACAACCCCTAAAGAGATTAAATTTTGCTGATAACATTTGATTTGTTAATATTCTTGCAGATGGTTTCGAGTATATGATTTTTACCCATTTGTAAAATCTATCTCCCAGTTGAAATTTCTGCATTATTGTAAATAAATTTGGCCATTTAACCTGGTCAAATGCTTTATCAGCATCTAAGGATATGGCAGCTAGTTCAATATCATTCACTCTTTTTGAGTATATGATATTGAATAGACGTCTCAGATTATAAGATGAATAGCGTTTTGGGATAAAACCTGTTTGGTCATGATGTATTAAGTTATTAATCACTAAACTTAGCCTCCGAGATAAAATTTTAGTTAGTATTTTTTGGTCCGTGTTTAAAAGAGCTATTGCTCTGTATGACCCAGGGTCTTCCAAATCTTTATCAGCTTTAGGGATAAGTGAAATTGTAGATTAATTTAAATGATACTGGTAACTTTCCTTGTTCATAAGCATATTTATATATATATATAAACGTGGAGAGATCAGATCATAAAACTTCTTATAAAATTCAACACTTTAGCCATCAGGGCCTGTGGCTTTTCCGTTATTTTAATGATGCAATTGATTCTTCAATATCTTTTACTGATATATCATCGAGCATTTTAACAAGTCTCTACCTTCCTGATCCAAACTATTAATATAACATTCTTGTAGGAATGTTTCCATTCCATCTGATTGTCCTGCTAGTTTAGATGAGTAAAGATTTTGATAATATTGTAAAAATGTATCATTGATATCTTTTGGTAAAGTCAATATTTCTCCTTGTTCAGATCTAATTTTATGTATCATTTTCTCCTCATCTAATTTTCTAACTGGCGTGCCAGTAATTTTTGGGTTTCCCTAAATCAAAGTGTACTTGTTAGTCTGTTGAAAAAGTTTAATCTGATTTGAATATATTTTATTTAGTTATATTTTAATGATGCAATTTTATTACTTAGCCCATTTGAAGGGGGATATTGCATTTTCAATATCTAATTGTATTATTTCATTTTCCAACTTTTGTTGAGTCTTTCAATTTTCCTTATTAAAGTATGCGTGTGCTGATATTATCGCACCACGCATAAATGCTTTAAATGTATCCCAAAGCAGTGATGGTGAAATTCTAGGTTTGTCATTAGTTTCAAAAATAATTTAATCTGGTTTTACCAAGTAATCATAACAAGCCTTATCATTTAATATTTGGGGGTTGATTCTCCAGTTAGAGGTTTTAATAGTTATGTCTTTTAATTTTATCTTACATGTTAATGGAGCAATGATCCGAGATAAATAATATTATGATATTTTTGAGTCATACGTAAATGGAATTAGTTTTGAATCTATTAAAAAAAATAGTCTATCCTTAAATTAGGTTCTGAATACAAGGGAAAGAAATGAATATTGTCGACTAGATGGATTATCTGTTCTCCAGATATACTTAACATTTGCTGTGTTAATAAAAAAAATTTATAAATTCAAATTTTCATGATACACCAAAATATCAGCTCTTAAAGTCTTTATGTCCTCTTTATATCCTTTTTTCATATCCTTAAGCATTTGTTTTTAGCTCACCCTAATAATTTATTTGAGGTCATTCCTTTAAAATATCTTCCTAGGAGGCACATCAAACTCGAGCCCGTGGCTCCAGTGAGGCCTACTTCTCTTTTCACAGGCTTTTTCCCTTGGTGGGGGGGGGGGGGGGGGTTGCGATTCATCAACATCAGTAAAGTCGTGCGCCTTATGACGTCACAACACGCCTTTTTAACGCTACCGGAACCATTCACACCCGTTCTCCTCTGGTGAGTAAACCCCTTTTACCCCCGTTTTTAATGCAATTTTAGCGGAGTTGAATGGCGCGAGTTCCACTCACTCTATAGCGCCACTGGAAGTCCTCAATACCAATCTATTTACCTAAATTTTTTTTTTTTTTTACTTGACTCTGATCAATCACAAATTTCATATGGGACTATAAGCAAAGCAGACACCTCTGTAAACCCAAGGAATTTGGCGGACTGACACTACCCAACTTTCTGTACTATCACTTGGCAACGAATATTAAAAATATAATTTACTTGTTCGGCAATTCTGCCCAACAGGTAGATTGGATAGCAATGGAGAGAGAGGGACTGCTCTCCTTTTAATATAGGAGCGATCCTTCTCTCACGATAAAACTGAATAATATAATATACAAGAAAAATCAAATTATTCATAGTACAATACGAATGTGAAAACAAATAAAATTAACTTTCAAATTAAGAAATCTATCGCGTCTCTCTCTTATTGTTAATAATCCATCGTTTAAACCATCTACTATTGATAAAACGTTTACACACTGGGAAAGAATAGGAATTAAAACCTTTGACGAAATGTATGAAATGGGAAATCTTTTATCATTCCAACAACTACAAATTAAATATAACCTGAAAAGTAATCAGTACTTTAAATATCTTCAAATCCGTGACTACTTGAAAACACATACAAAATAACATAAAACTTTGACTTCAGATATACTACATGAAGCTATGAACAGAGAGGCGGATTCTACTAATTTAATATCATATTTGTATAATATTATTTTAAACATAGAGATACCACCATCTGATGCAATCAGAAGAGACTGGTAACAAGAATTATCTATAAATATCCCGAAAGACAGATGGGATAAATATTTGTTATATGTACAGAAATGCTCAATAACATTAAGACATACCTTAATTCAATTTAAAATTTTTACATGGATTTTATTACTCAAAAACTAAATTGAGTAAAATATTTCCAAATATCTCACCCATCTGTGATTAATGTTTATCTCAAGATGCAACTTTTGCACACTCTTTTGTCTTTTGCATAAAACTTCAGAAGTTTTGCAATGAAATTTTCAAAAAAAATTCAAAAATACAAAAGTATTTAAAACAGAAATGAACCCCAATGCAGAATTGATTATCTTTGGAACAATGGAGACCGGCTCTGAGCTGACTTTGTTCCAAGATAGTTTCCTTAACTATGGCTTAATAACGGCTAAAAAACTTATATTAAAATTCTGGAAAAATGCACCAACACCAACGCTTAAAATGTGGATTCCAAACATGTTTGAATTGTTACACCTAGAAGATATGAGATTTGTCCCAGCAGGCAAATCAGACCAATTCTTAAATATTTAGTCTCCCTTTATCGATTTATTACAAGCATATGGTGCAACATAATCCTGAAAATAAACTGTTTCAGAACCGGGTAAGGGGTGCGCAAAGATATGAAGTAGGTATATCCCTTCCATTTTATCTTCCTTTTATTATCTTTTTTTTTTTAATATCTCCCCTCCTTTCTCTCTTTTTCTTGTACTTTTCACAAACTATCACTTTCACCACCTTACCCAACTTTATTTTTCTCTCTTTTTGTTTATATTACTTTTTTATTATTAAATTCAGAAAAAAAGTTGTATATGAAATGAATTATTATTTTTAATGTACCCTATTGAATATGACTTCTAATAAAAAATATTATTAAAAAAAACTCTAGTAGTGGGAAAGTGAAGGAATCCTTCCTGAAGTACAGAGACAGAATGAATAGCTTTTCTGAGAGTAAGACAGCAGGAGGGTACGGAAGGATGGTTTCCGACATTGATAATATTTATTAATGTCAGAGCAATTACCTGACAATGAAGGTATAGAAACGGATTCTCTGTAGACAGTTCGTTTGTAGAACGCTGCCTACTCCACGTTTGACATTAAGTCCCGCATTAGGTGTAAATGTCCCCCTGGCCACAGACGTTCAGACTTTGATGCAGTCTGATCCAACGGCAGCTCAGAGACCTATCTTATAGATTCAAAGAAGGGAACTAAGGACGGAGGAAGAAGGACGAGGAAGATAACAAAGCTTGGATAGACATACCATTCTGTGAGCCAACCTATACTTGGTTTGGCGGGAGGGGATATAGGGTTGTCCAACCAGACCAGTGCTAGAACTGTGGGGAATTGGGACATTGGAGTCAGACGTGTACTGTGAGGGTGGATTGCCGAGAAAGAAGGGGGCAAAGAAGAGGGCCATGGGATTTCAGAAATCAGAGGATTCCGAGAGGTTACCGGGATACGTGGGACCCCGAGGGTAGAGGACAAGGACACTGGCAAGGAGATCAGGTGGCAGCGACATTTTGGCAATCAAATCCATTTTGTTAGCCCTAACCTGCCAGTTAATACCACCTATTAAATTTGAAGGCGTCCTCACATGGCCCAAAAACAGCAATAAAAAACAGAGAGAACCTCACCCCCTTCCCAGTTCTAGGAGGAGACACAAATAATCTAAATCTGGAGAAACCTTCATTGCAAGGAAGAAGTAAGAAACATTGTAGCTGGTTTGAGCAGGAATGGTAACAAAGGAGAAGAAATGGCACTAGGGAGTGAAGAAAACCTATCCTAGTGCCAACTTTAAATTCTAGCTTTGGAAACCAGAAAAAGAAGAAAAATAAAGGACACTATCTAATCTTCCCTAAGGAAACAACTCTGACAACCTATGATGACTATTGGGACAAGTTCCTATTTAAAGAACTGAATTTGAAAAATGATTCCTCTGTGATTTGGGGTAAAACATCTATTTAACGTCTAAATTATGATTATTAGAAATACATTTATAAAATTTTGGATTCGGTCTCGAAATTGTGTGGTGATGAATTAGAGGGACTTTAAAATTTTGAGATTTGGAACAGACTTGCGAGATTTGGCATAGGAATATTTGGAGTGATTATTGATTAATTTTGTTATTGTCTCATCCCCAGACAGGCAGCTAGAGATGGGAAGGATTGTTCAGAGAACATCAGGAAGGATGGAACTTGGGAAGATCTGGTAACATGGAAATTATTCAGGGAATAAGAGAGTTGGAATTAAATTTGGAATTAGTTGGAAATAAAATTGGAGTTAGAATTCAAAATGGTCAAAAGAGGAACCATGAACACAGCAGGACGTCCCTTTAAGAGACTGGACTAGGAAATGTCTCAGTCATAGTTAAAAAACAAGTATAAGCGAGAAACCCGAGACTGAGAGCGGAGCCAACATAGTAAGGAAGAAGTACTGGAGTAGAAATCTATTGAATTAGAAGGAGAAACTTGAATGGCTGTAGGAATAGCAGAGCATGGCCGTCCAAAGGGGGGGTGCATTGGGTGCAACCGCACCCCCGTTTTTTTACCCAGAGTAAGAAAAACCCCGAGGAAAAAAAAAAAAAAAAATCGGAGTGCAATCAGCTTTTCCACTTTGATGGAAATCGCCCAAAATTCTGATTCCAGCCCACTGGATGATTTGGGAGAAGAAAATGCGACCTTCCGCGCCTGCGCAGTTGGTGAAGCGACGCAAAATAACACCGTCTCTCCGCGCGTGCGCAGTGGGCCCGAGCGGGATCAGATTGCCATTTGCACTCCACACATTCAGCTCGATGCCTCGTGTCTACTCCAGGTAAGTAGTGGAATATTGCGTTGCAGGAGGGGGAGTCTGTTTTTTATCCTCGGTGGCAAACTACCCATGAGGGGTGTCTAATCCAGCCCGCGGGATGATTTTGAAACAAAAGGGAGTGGCCATTTCTCCAGGCCCGGGGGGGGGGAGGGATGTGGGGTGGGGGGGGGGGGGGGGGGGGGGGGGGGGGGGGGGGAGAGATGTGTGGTGCATACGGTGTCTGCCCACGCGGTCTAGCGTCTCCATCCGCGGCATGGAGCCTTGCCAACGGCCAGACGGTTTTCATGTCGCAAGGCGAGAGTGGCTGAATCTGAACCCAGTGGCTGTAACCCCAACACCAGACGCTGCTGTGGCGGGGCCTGCTACCCTCACCTCACCCCGCCTCCCCTGCCACCGGGGCCCACGCCATCTTCTGCCCATGCCACCCCCAACTCCCACCGGGCCCACACCTTTCTTCCACCCCCCCCCGCCGCGGAACCTCGCCTCACCCCCCCCATCACGCTGGGCCCACGCTATCTTCCACCCACGGCAATTCCCACTTCAGCCAGGCCCACGCCTTTTTTCCATCCCCCGCACGGACCCTCGCTCCCCCCAGCGGGCACTCGCATCTCCCCCCCACCGCCGAGGGCCATCCAACGCTGCGTGGGAGGGAGGAAGGTGAAAGAGGGGGAGGGAGGGGAGAGGGAGAGAGAGAGGGGAAGGAGGGGAGAGAGTGATGGGGAGGGAGAGAGAGGTGGAGGGGAGAGGGAAAAGGGGGAGAACAGATTTAATAGGAATCTGAGGAGTATACTTTTCACACATAGGGTGGTAGGTGTATGGAACAAGCTGCCAGAGGAGGTAGTTGAGGCAGGTACTAACGCAATATTTAAGAAACAGCTAGACAGGTACATGGATAGGACAGGTTTGGAGGGATATCGATCATACATGGGCAGATGGGACTAGTGTAGATGGGACGTGCTGGGCCGAAGGGCCTGTTTCCACACTGTATCACTCTATGACTATCTTTCCCACTCAAACCCATTTTCCTGCCTTCTCCCCATTACTTCTGACACCCGTATCAATCAATAATCTATCAACATCCTCCTGAAAAATGTCCATTGACTTGGCCTCCACAGCTGTCTGTGGCAATGAATTCCACAGTTCACCACCCTCTGACCTAAGAAATTCCTGCTCATCTCCTTCCTAAAGGAATATCTTTTAATTCTGAGGCTGTGGCCACCGGTCCTAGACTATCCCACTAGTGGAAACAGCCTCTCCACATCCACTCCATCCAGGTTTTTACCAGGCTGGGACAGATGTCAACAGCTTCACACCGTGTCCAAAGCTAGTGTCCTGTCCTGTAAGGCAGCAGAGACGTTATAGGAGAGGGCAAGTACCATTGAAAAGTAGCTCACGATGGTTTGTGTAACATTCGGGAATGTCTAGGCATGTCACATCATGAATATTACTGAAGAAGGGTCATGACCCTAAATATAATCTATACCTTCTTTCCAGAGATGCTGCGTGACCCACTGAGTTACTCCAGCACTCTGAGGAATGAGGAGGGGGAAAGAAGAAAAAATAAATAAACAGAGAATAAGAGGTGATGGGTTTCCAGGGCAAAAATCAAAAGGGACCACGTCAACATAATTGTATAAGGAGGAAGAGTGTTGTAAAAACAAGCCTGAAGGCTTTGTGTCTCAATGCAAGGAGCATTTGTAAAAAGGTGGACGAGTTGAATGTGCAGATAGCTATTAATGACTATGCTATAGTTGGGATCACGGAGACATGGCTCCAGGGGGACCAAGGCTGGGAGGATGTGGAATCGATATGGGTAGAGCTGCGAAATTCTAAGGGGCAGAAAACGCTAGTGGGTGTTGTGTACAGACCACCTAACAGTAGTAGTGGAGTTGGGGATGGCATCAAACAGGAAATTAGAAATGCGAGCAACAAGGGTAAAACAGTTATAATGGGCGACTTCAATCTACATATAGATTGGGTAAATCAAATGGGCAGGGGTGCTGAGGAAGAGGATTTCTTCGAATGTATGTGGGATAGTTTTCTAAACCAACACGTATAGGAACCAACGAAGAGAGCAGGCTATTTTAGACTGGGTATTGAGTAATGAGGGAGGGTTAGCAGTCTTGTTGTGCGGGGGCCCTTGGGCAAGTGACAATAATATGGTTGAGTTCTTCATTAGGATGGAGAGTGACATAATTAAGTCAGAAACAAGGGTTCTGAACTTAAACAAAGGTAACTTTGAAGGTATGAGAAGTGAATTGGCCAAGATAGACTGGCAAGTGATTCTTAAAGGGTTGACAGTGGATGTGCAATGGAAAGTATTTAAAGACTGCACGGATGAACTACAACAATTATTCATCCCAGTTTGGCAAAAGAATATATCAGGGAATGTAGTGCATCCATGGATAACAAGGGAAATCAGGGATAGTATAAAAACAAAAGATGAAGCATACAAATTAGCCAGAAAAAGCAGCCTACCGGAGGACTGGGAGAAATTCAGAGTTCTGCAGAGGAGGACAAAGGGCTTAATTAGGAAAGGGAAAATAGATTATGAAAGAAAACTGGCAGGGAACATAAAAACTGACTGCAAAAGATTTTATAGATATGTGAAGAGAAAGAGATTAGTTAAAACAAATGTAGGTCACTTGCAGTCAGAAACAGGTGAATTGATCATGGGGAACAAGAACATGGCAGACCAATTGAATAACTACTTTGGTTCTGTCTTCACTAAGGAAGACATAAATAATCTGCCGGAAATAGCAGGGGACTGGGGGTCAAATAAGGTGGAGGAACTGAGTGAAATCCAGGTTAGCCGAGAATTGGTGTTGGGTAAATTGAATGGATTAAAGGCCGATAAATCCCCAGAGCCAGATAGTCTGCATTCCAGAGTACTCAAGGAAGTAGCCACAGAAATAGTGGATGCATTAGTGATAATTTTTCAAAACTCCTTAGATTCTGGAGTAGTTCCTGAGGATTGGAGGGTAGCTAATGTAACCCCACTTTTTAAAAAAGGAACGCAAGAGAAAATGGGGAACTACAGACCAGTTAGTCTAACATTGGTAGTGGGGAAACCGCTAGAGTCAGCTATTAAAGATGGGATAGCAGTACATTTGGAAAGTGGTGAAATCATTGGACAAAGTCAGCATGGATTTACAAAAGGTAAATCATGTCTGACGAATCTTATAGAATTTTTTGAGGATGTAACTAGCAGAGTGGATAAGGGAGAACCAGTGGATGTGTTATATCTAGACTTTCAGAAAGCTTTCAACAAGGTCCCACATAAGAGATTAGTATACAAACTTAAAGCACACGGTATTGGGGGTTCAGTATTGATGTGGATAGAGAACTGGCTGGCAGACAGGAAGCAAAGGGTAGGAGTAAATGGGTCCTTTTCAGAATGGCAGGCAGTGACTAGTGGGGTACCACAAGGCTCAGTGCTGGGACCCCAGCTATTTACAATATATATTAATGATTTGGACGAGGGAATTGAATGCAACATCTCCAAGTTTGCGGATGACACTAAGCTGGGGGGTAGTGTTAGGTGAGAGGAGGATGCTAGGAGGCTGCAAGGTGACTTGGATTGGCTGGGTGAGTGGGCAAATGCATGGCAGATGCAGTATAATGTGGATAAATGTGAGGTTATCCACTTTGGTGGCAAAAACAGGAGGGTATACTTTTATCTTAATGCTGGCAAATTAGGAAAAGGGGAGATGCAACGAGACCTGGGTATCATGGTACACCATTCATTGAAAGTAGGCATACAGGTGCAGCAGGCAGTGAAGAAAACAACAGTATGTTAGCATTCATAGTGAAAGGATTTGGGTATAGGAGCAGGGAGGTTCTACTGCAGTTGTACAGGGTTTTGGTGAGACCACACCTGGAGTATTGCGTACAGTTTTGGTCTCCAAATCTGAGAAAGGACATTCTTGCCATAGAAGGGTTACAGAGAAGGTTCACCAGACTCATTCTTGGGATGCCAGGACTTTCATATGAGGAAAGACTGGATAGACTTGGCTTGTACTCGCTAGAATTTAGAAGACTGAGGGGGGATCTGAGGGGTTGGATAGGCAAGATGCAGGAAGATTGTTCCCGATGTTGGGGAGGTCCAGAACAAGGGGTCACAGTCTAAGGATAAGGGGGAATTCCTTTAGGACCGAGATGAGGAAAACATTTTTCACACGAGTGGCGAGTCTCTGTAATTCTCTGCCACAGAAGGTAGTTGAGGCCAGTTCATTGGCTATATTTAAGAGGGAGTTAGATGTGGCCCTTGTGCCTAAAGGGATCAGGGGGTATGGAGAGAAGGCAGGTACAGGATACTGAGTTGGATGATCAGCCATGATCATATTGAATGGCGGTGCAGGCTCGAAGGGCCGAATGGCCTACTCCTGCACCTATTTTCTATGTTTCTATGTGACATGTCACCTATCCATGTTATCCAGAAATGCTGCCTGACCCACTGAGTTACTCCAGCACTTTGTGAAACGTCAACTATTCATATTCTCCACAGATGCTGCCTGACCCACTGAGTTACTCCAGCACTTTGTGTCTATTTTCCCTTCACCCATCTGCCCAAGCCCACCCTCCCCCCTCCTTTCCCATGTTCCTTTCCACCCATAAACCTCTCTCTGCCTTTACATTTCATTCCTCTTTCAAATCTGCTCTATTTATTTTTCTTCTTAACATTTTAGTCATAGAAAGATGCAGCGTGGAAACAGGCCCTTCAGCCCAACTTGCCCACACCGACCAACATGTCCCATTTACACTAGTCCCACTCATACACGTTTGGCCCATATCCATCTAAACCTATCCTATCCATGTATGTGTCCAAATGTCTCTTAAACATTAGGATAGTCCCAGCCTTAACTACCTCTTCTGGCAGCTCGTTCCATTCACCCACCACCCTTTTTGTGAAAAAGCTACCTCTCAGATTCCTGTTAATTTCTGAAATATTGGTCATAAATTTGGTGCAAAAATGCTCTAAAATAAGGCTCAGAATGCATCTAAACCCCCTGAGCTTCCAGGGCCCTTAAGCGAGCCCTGGACCCCGGCTTCGAGGGACTTCACACTTCGTGCTCGTGATGTGCGCAGCGCGCACATTATTTCACATTTTTGTAATCCTGTCATACCACCCCACTTTTTGAAAAGCTTTGTACGGGCCTGCACAGCCATGCATATTTAACTGATGGATCTAAATTGTTTAACCCTTGATGGTAAAGCGGCTTCTATTATCAAGGTAGAAAAAACTTGTCCCTGGAATTAGCATTCTTAATTGGATTTATGATGAAATTGCCAGCACATAGCAATTGATTGATTAAATTTGAACAGCTGGGAATTCCACAGGAATTGGGATAGAATTGTGTTATCGGCCACAATGCTGTGGAATAAGAAGGATGAGATGGACTCTGAAATTTAAAATAGTAAAATGAAGGTTGAGACTGAATTTGGTTGAATTGAAACATTTCTCATGGTTTGCTTTAAATTAGAGTCACGCCTGTAGGGAAATCTGGACTGGACCCAGCTGCAATTTATATGAGAACCCATCATCAAACATACATATTATAACATTGTGTGAATATGGAGAGAGCTGGTTAGTGTTGATCTGGTTAGTGGATGGGAAAGAGTATATTATAAAACAGAATAAAAATAGAAATACAGTGATTGAGCAAAATATAAGAGAGAGAGTCATAGTGAAATGGAAAATGGATAGTATTGCAGAATTACAGTGAATGTATGGGGAAGCATTGGTACATGAATGGTAACCTACTTTGTCCCAAGGTTTTTCAGGAATTATAAGTTATAGGTTCGACTATGGAAAGGGATGGAAGAATGGGCAACAACACAGATGGAAGGAATTCGCGCCCACGCAAACTCGGGAGGTGAAGACTCAGACAGAAATTGTGAATCTACATCCATTTAAACTCGGGAAGCTTGACAAGATTCTGGGAGGAAACATCATCATCTTGTGTAGCTGATAGATGGGAAATGTATATCTGTTTAGCTGATTATTGGACTATTTGGTTATCATAAATTATGGGTTATATATGATAAAAAAGAAAGGAATGTTAATCCTGGTCAAATTGGGGAGGCCAGGACCCTAAAATTGAGTAAAGGCTTCAAGGCTGCTAGGCCATTTGGTCAATTTAGGAGGGCTTTCTGTAGAAATGGGACAAGCTGCAGAATGGTGCCAGTTTGTCTAGAGCCAAGATCAGAGATACTGGAACAGAATGGGAACATCTGCAGACCCTGACAATTAGGTGCAAAATACACAGAATGGATTCGATGAATGCAAACCAGACATACACTTTGTAAATAATTGTAAATAATGTTGTAAAGCTTTACTTTGAGAAGGGTACACAAAAAGCTGGAGAAACTCAGCGGGTGCAGCAGCATCTAAGGACTGAAGGAGATAGGCGACGTTTCGGGTCGAGGCCCTTCTTCAGACAGAATGTTGATTGGATTAAGTATTGAGTCTTGTCTGGCTTTCTTTCATAGCAGGGAAAATGTTACGATGTTCATTTCCTCCAAGAAACACTGTTTGAATACAATGTATTAGCCAGTGTATTATTGGGTTAGGAAAATGGCTGTCATGTATGGGGTTAATCTATATCTGTAATTGGATTGTAAAGAGACCACCCCATGTGGTTTGGCCCCTCGAGATCCGGGGACCTATAAAAATCTGCTGTCACGAGGTCCTGTGTCAATCTTCTGGGAGAGCGCTTGGGAATGCGTGACCTTCTAGAGTGTTTCTGTTTAAGCGAGGCCTAGAGGGCTTGAACAGGCAGATACGAGGATCAAACCCATGGTGGTTAGGTTTAGTAGTTGAACTGTAGTTGGTTTTAGTCAAAATAAAGTTTAGATGTTCAAGTGCTTGACTCAGTGATTTTTGACTGAAACTCGACCCGGGGGGAAGCTTAGATAGATCTATCTCTTATCTATCTATCTTATCGACCTATCTTTTCCATCTATTCGTCCGTCCGTCTATCTTATTAAAATCTGATCTTGACCACTTCCTGTTGTTCTGTAGATTGATTTTAGAAAAAACGCTGCCACTTACGGCTGATTTTTTGGCCCCTCCGCTGCGCAGGACAAGATGATTTTTCCCATCGATGAAAAATAAAAGAGTTATTAGTGTTTAAAAAATTTTGAGATTCGGACTTCTGGTGGCGCTATGGAGTGGAACTCGTGCCATTCAGCTCTGCTAAAAATTGTATTAAAAATGGGGTTAAAAGGGGTTAACTAAAGCTATTCACCAGAGGAGAACGGGTGTGAACAGCTCCGGTAGCGTTAAAAAGGTGCGTGACGTCATCAGGCGCACGACTTTAACAAGAAAATGTTGATGCATCGCTTCCCCCCCACCAAGTGAAAAAGCCTGTGAAAAAAGAAGTAGGCCTCACTGGAGCCTCGGTCTTGAGTTTGAGTGCCTCCCAGGAAAATATTTTAAAGATGGATGACCTCAAAAAAATTATTATGGATGAGCTAAAAGAATGCTTAAGGAAATGAAAAAAATAATATAAAGAAGAAATAAAGACTTTAAGAAATGATATTTTGGTGTATCACGAAAATTTGAAATAAGAGTTCAAAAAAGAAGTTATAACTAATGTAAAGACTATGATGGACGAATGGAAAGATAAAGCGGGTACTGATTTGCAACAACAGTTGGATGACGTAAACCGTAAAACTGGTGAGATGGAGTTACTGCTGGATACCAAGTTAGAACCTATTAAAACCTCACTTAACCAACAAAATGATGTAATAAAAGATTTGACTGAATCAGCCGAGAAGAGTTTTGCCGAGAACAATCGTTTATCAGAATTATTACACAAAATAACTGAGAAATGCATTGACTTGGAGGGACGTCAAAGGCGACAGAATTTGCGTATTGTTGGATTGAGTGAAGGCAGAGAGGGAGATCAAGACCCTCGAAAATTTGCTGCAAAACTCCTAAAAGATATTCTGAACTTGGACCAAGAACCTCTGCTGGGCCGAGCACACAGGGCATTGAGACGTACCCCTAGGAGGGATGCTCCCCCAAGACAGATGATTGTGAAGGTGGCTTACGATCATGTTTTTGAAGATATGATGAAGATAATAATACGTAAGAAAAATCTCAAATATGAGGGAGACAACATCAGTATCTTCAGAGATTATCCTGCGGAAGTGGCCAAGAGAAGATCTTTATTTACAGAAACAAGAGGTATCCTGAGGAACATAAAGAAGCTGAGATATGGCCTGATGTACCCGGCAACATTAAGAGTAACTTATAATAACCACTTCACCAAACATACAGAAGCTCTTGAATTCGCTCAAAACATTCAGAAGAAACTGGAAGAGGAAGTAGAGGAAGAAGTAGATGAAGATGAACAATACTGAATATTATTGATCACTTACCTGATGATACTGCCCATCCACAGAAAAGGAGGAAGATTCACACTGAAGGTGGATCCACAGGGAAGGAGGAGGAACAATGGACATGGACTTTATCTTGGGGTTAAGGAGGGATGGATGGATTATTAATAAATAGTTTTGTATTACCTACCCCTTAAAAATGTACATTAGCTCTCCTAATATAGTGCTATGACACTAACTATATTTGATATTAGTAGTATTATTAATTAATTATTAAGTATAAAAATTTAATACCCCACCCCGACATATTTGGCCTTTAGGCAAAAACGAAGCTGGAATTATTAACATCTTTTTTTTTCACGGAAATCCGTAGATTAATAGCCACACTAGTGTGGCTTACACTAATACTAACTACACTATTTATAGTTGTAGTCACTTTTTTTCCCCCTTACACTTTACTAACATCACTTACTTTACTCACATTTTTTATTATTACTTTTACATTATGTATTTTATTTCATATTATATATTACATGGATTTAAGTATGATTGTTATTATATAGTTAGTTCAAAGAGACATGTGTATAAGACAATGATACAGAAATTAAATGTAATCGATCTGATGTTTGGGTATAGGGTTGGGTTAGATGAGCTGAAACATCTACTCCATTATAAACCACCTTAATAAAAACATGTATGACATATATACTAGGATTGGGGGTGATGGAATGACCTTCTGTAGTTGGAATGTTAAGTGAATTAACGAACCAATTAAAAGAGGTAAGGTTTTAGCTCAATTAAATAGATTGAAATCTGATATTATTTTTCTCCAAGAGAACACCTTAAAAAAGACGCGCAGTATAGATTAACAGCAAGATGGATTTCACTCTTCATTTACAAAGTATATCACTCTTCATTTACACATCAGTCTAGAGGGGTAGCAATAATTATTCGTAAAGGTATACCTTTTAAACAAAGCTCAATAATAGAAGATGTTGAGGGTAGATATATAATAATTACAGGTGAATTACATTCTAAAAAAGTATTCCTTGTGAATATATATGGTCCTAATTTTGATAACCCATTAAACCCCCTGTCTCACTGTGCGAGTTGGCCCACGAGTGACCCCGAGTTTTCACTCGTGGTGATCACGTAGCGGGAACGTCGGAACTCGCGCGTTCAACTTGTCCACTCGTGGCGCTAACGGCAGGTACTCGGGAAACTTGTTAACTCGTGAAAAAAATCAAACATGTTTGATTTTTTCCACGAGTCAAATTAACTGTTCAAGTTAAAAATTGAAACATTTAAACTCGTTGCAGTAACGTAATGGCCCGTGTGTTTACCATAGTGTCTCGTGAGTCTACTGTGGGAACTTTTTTATAATCTGAAAGGGACTGAACCAAAGTAGTATAATATGTATATACATATTATATATATTATATATATTTCAATTCCAACCCCGAAGCAATTGAGAGGCGATTTCTTGGGGCCGTGTAATTTAACGTGTGTCTTTGCTTTTAAAAGTGAAGCTGTGTGTTACGCTGCGCTGTGTTTCGTGTTGGGGAGAGTGCTGCTGTTACAATGCTTTCGATTTTATACTGCCCTCCCCCTTCCACAGAAAAATGCCTAAATTTTTCTTTGTGCCCGCTCTCCTGGGAGCAATCCAAACCAGGGGAACAATGAACCCTCAGAGGCTTCGCGTTCCTTGCTCCTATATATGGACCTCGCTCGCTCGCAACTGTATGAACGCTCGATCAACCAGACATCGGCCAACACAGAGGCCTGATTACTGAAAACAAAGTCAACTTGTACCAGACCTCATCATCTTCCTTCCGACAACCCGTAACCACGGCACCACACTTTCAACAGAAAACTTAATATTTAAAGAATATATTATGGGACATTGGATTGTCTGAAGAAGGGTCCCGAGCAGAAACGCCACATATGTGTGTGGCTGTGTGTGTGGCTGTGTGTGTGTCTGTGTGTGTGTCTGTGTGTGTGTCTGTCTGTGTGTGTGTCTGTCGGGTCTCAATGTCAGTCTGCTTCCTTCCTCTGAAGTGGCGGCCAGTCCTGCTGTCTGTGTGTGTGTGTGTGTGTGTGTGTGTGTCTCTGTCTGTCTGTATCTCTGTGTGTGTGTGTGTGTGTGTGTGTGTGTGTGTGTGTGTGTGTGTGTGTGTGTGTGTGTGTGTGTGTGTGTGTGTGTGTGTGTGTGTGTGTGTCTCTCTCTCCCTCTCTGTGTCTGTGTATCTGTGTGTGTGTCTGCTGTCGGGTCCCGGCGGCCGCTCAAAGTCACCGAGCTGCTTCCTTCCTCTGAAGTGGTGGCCAGTTCTGCTGTGTGTGTGTGTGTGTGTGTGTGTGTGTGTGTGTGTGTGTGTGTGTGTGTGTGTGGTGTCTCTCTCTGTCTATCTGTGTGTGTGTCTGCTGTCGGGTCCCGGCAGTCAAAGTCACCCGAGCTGCTTCCTTCCTCTGAAGTGGCGGCCAGTCCTGCTGTGTGTGTGTGTGTGTGTGTGTGTGTGTGTGTGTGTGTGTGTGTGTGTGTGTGTGTGTGTGTGTGTGTGTGTGTGTGTGTGTGTGTGTGTGTGTGTGTGTGTGTGTGTGTGTGTGTGTCTGCTGTCGGGTCCCGGCGGCCGCTCAATGTCAGTCACCCGAGCTGCTTCCTTTTTTAAAATTATTTAAAATAGAGATCCATTGCAAAAAAGTATTTAAAAACATAAAACAACAAGAAATGTTTGGTTACTGGAGGATGCGCATTTTCCCATTGTAGGTCATATCAATAGATGCCGCCGCGCTGAAATAACTCAAAACCACAGGATGGAGATGTATTTTAACATTGTTGCTTTATTAAAACATACCTTCATTCACGGTTGGCTCAAGAGTAACGGGAGAGGAACTTGGTAACCGGGAGAGGAACTTGGAACATGCAGCAATGGTGGGAAACTCGGTTACACACTTGATCATAAACTTGAAGTCTCGTGCACAGCCACGAGTAGTGAGACAATTATTCTTCAAGAAAATATTTAACAATATCCCTATATCCACTCAACATAATCTAATAATTGGTGATTTTAATTGTACCTCAGATAATTAATTAGATAGATCATCCGTCAAGTACATAAATTATTTTATTAACACAGCAAATGTTAAGGAATCTGGAGAATATTCATCTGTTCGAGAATATCAATTCGGAACCTATTCAAGGATAGACTATTTTTTAATAGATTCAAAACTAATTCAATTTACGTATGACTCAAAATATCATAATATTATTATCTCGGATCATGCTCCATTAACATTTAAGATAAAATTAAAAGACATAACTATTAAAACCTCTAACTGGAGAATCAACCCCAAAATATTAAATGATAAGGCTTGTTATGATGATTAAATTATTTTTTGAAACTAATGACAAACCTGGAATTTCACCATCAATACATTTAAAGCATTGTGGTGCGATAATATCAGCACGCGCATAAATAAGGAAAATCGAAAGACTGTTGGAAAATGAAATAAAACAATCAATATCCAAACTAAGTAATAAAATTGCATCATTAAAATATAAGCTAAATAAAATATATTCAAATCAGATTAAACTTTTTCAACAGACTAAACAAGAACACTTTGAATTTGGGGATAAACCACAAAAATTACTGGCACACCAGCTTAAAAAATTAGATGAGGAGAAAATGACACATAAAATTAGATCTGAACAAGGAGAAATATTGACTTTACCAAAAGATATCAATGATACATTTTTACAATATTATCAAAATCTTTACTCATCTAAACTAACAGGACAATCAAATGGAATAGAAACATTCCTACAAGAATGTCATATTAATAGTTTGGATCAGGAAAGTAGAGACTTGTTAAATGCTGATATATCAGTAAAAGATATCGAAGAATCAATTGGATCATTAAATAACGGAAAAGCCGCAGGCCCTGATGGCTTAAGTGTTGAATTTTATAAGAGGTTTTATGATCCGATCTCTCCACGTTTATATATAATATATAAATATGCTTATGAACAAGGAAAGTTACCAGAATCATTAAATTAATCTCCAATTACACTTATCCCTAAAGCTGATAAAGATTTGGAAGACCCTGGGTCATACAGAGCAATAGCACTTTTAAACACTGACCAAAAAATACTAACTAAAATGTTATCTTGGAGGCTAAGTTTAGTGATTAATAACTTAATACATCATGACCAAACAGGTTTCATCCCAAAACGCTACTCATCTTATAATCTGAGATGTCTATTCAATATCATATACTCAAAAAGAGTGAATGATATTGAACTAGCTGTCATATCCTTAGATGCTGAAAAAGCATTTGAGCAGGTTGATTGGCCATATTTATTTAAAATAATGCAGAAATTTCAACTGGGGGATAGATTTTCCAAATGGGTAAAAATCATATACTCGAATACAACTACAAGAATATTAACAAAGCAAATGTTATCAGCAAAATTTAATCTCTTTAGGGGTTGTAGACAAAGATGCCCATTATCACCATTACTAGTTGCTCTGGTAATAGAACCATTAGCCGAAATGATTAGATCAGAACCAGAAATATATGGATATAATATCAAAACTACAACGAATAAAATATCTCTATATGCAGATGACATCTTAATTTATATCACAAAACCGGAGATTAGTATTCCTAATCTACTTAATGTTATAACTAAGTTTGGCACATTTTCTGGGTATAGAATTAACTGGAATAAAAGTGAAATTATGCCTATAACTGGAATAAAATTAAATATACTAGAACAATTCCCACTTAAGATAGTCACGGACAAATTTAAATATCTAGGAATTAATGTATCTAAATCCTATAACGGTCTATTTAAATATAATTACCCTCAATTGTTAAATAAACTAAAGAAAAAAAATTATATTTGAAAACACTACCTATTTCAATGATCGGTACAATAAATGTAATAAAAATGATTTTCTTACCACAATTTTTATATTTATTTCAAGCCATCCCTTTATATCTCCCTAAAATGTTTTTTAAAAAAATAGATACTTTGGTTAATAGTTTTATTTGGGACTATAAAAATCATCGAATAAGTAAAAAACATCTATGTAAATCTAAAATAAATGGTGGACTAGCACTACCAAATCTCTTATATTATTTCTGGGCAGTTCAAATTAAAAATATGAATTTTTGGTTGGTAAATTTAGATTATGAGCCAAACTGGCTAAAGATGGAAAAGGAAGACCGTTTGCCTTTTGATGTAGTTTCAATTCTTTTTGCACCAAGGGAAGTACAAAAAAAACGTATGGTGATAATTCACAGCAGTAGACGTATGTGGAAACAAATACTTAAGACCCTATATATGGATAATTTGTCACTTTGTTTGCCAATTATGAATAACCTTTGTTTAAGCCCTCTGTATTGGACAAGGGGTTTAGACACTGGAATGATTTAGGAATTAAAAGGATAGAACACCTTTACAAGAAAGGAAAATTTCTTAAATTTCAACAGTTACAGGATATCTATGGATTGCAGTCAAATAACATATTTAGGTATTTACAAATTAGAAACTATATTAAGTCAAATACGCAAGACTATAAAATTAGAAAACCAGGATTATTAGGTGAATTGTTTAATAAACACCCAAATACAGAAAAATGAATAGCGTATATATACACAATACTATCTTGGATAGGGAAATCTCAACTTCGGAAATATATCGACAAACATGGGAAAATTAAATAGGTTTTTTCTGTAACAAAGGAAACGTGGGAAGAAAGCCTACAATGTATACATCATTGCTCATTAAATGGTAGACATATTGATACAATTTAAGGTATCTGCAGAGCCAAAAGAGATGGGGGAGATATTGAACAATTTCTTTTCTTCGGTATTCACCAAGGAGAAGGATATTGAACTCTGTGAGGTAAGGGAAAAAAGTAGAGTAGCTATGGAAACTATGAGATTCAAAGAGGAGGAAGTACTGACACTTTTGAAAAATATAAAGGTGGATAAGTCTCCAGGTCCTGACAGGATATTCCCTAGGACACTGAGGGAAGTTAGTGTAGAAATAGCAGGAGCTATGACAGAAATATTTCAAATGTCATTAGAAACGGGAATAGTGCCGGAGGATTGGCGTACTGCGCATGTTGTTCCATTGTTTAAAAAGGGTTCAAAGAATAAACCTAGCAATTATAGACCTATTAGTTTGACGTCAGTGGTGGGCAAATTAATGGAAAGGATACTTAGAGATAATATATATAAGCATCTGGATAAACAGGGTCTGATCAGGAACAGTCAACGGATTTGTGCCGGGAAGGTCATGTTTGACAAACCTTCTTGAATTTTTTGAAGCGGTAACTAGGGAAATTGATGAGGGTAAAAGCAGTGGATGTTGTCTATATGGATTTCAGTAAGGCCTTTGACAAGGTTCCCCATGGAAGGTTGGTTCAGAAGGTTCAATCTTTGGGTGTTAATGGCGGAGTAGCAAGATGGATTCAACAGTGGCTGAATGGGAGATGTCAGAGAGTAATGGTGGATGGCTGTTTGTCAGGTTGGAAGCCGGTGACCAGTGGGGTGCCTCAGGGATCTGTGTTGGGTCCACTGTTGTTTGTCATGTACATCAATGATCTGGATGATGGGGTGGAAAATTGGATAAGTAAGTATGCAGATGATACTAAGATAGGTGGTATTGTGGATAATGAAGTAGATTCTCAAAGTCTACAGAGAGATTTGGGCCATTTGGAAAAGTGGGCTGAAAGATGGCAGATGGAGTTTAATGCTGATAAGTGTGAAGTGCTACATCTTGGCAGGACAAATCAAAATAGGACGTACATGGTAAATGGTAGGGAATTGAGGAATGCTGTGGAACAGAGGGATCTAGGAATAACTGTGCATAGTTCCCTGAAGGTGGAATCGCATGTAGATAGGGTGGTAAATAAAGCCTTTGGTGTGCTGGCCTTTATAAATCAGAGCATTGAATATAGGAGTAGGGAAGTAATGTTAAAATTGTACAAGGCATTGGTAAGACCAATTCTGGAGTATGGTGTACAATTTTGGTCGCCTAGTTATAGGAAGGATGTCAACAAAATAGAGAGAGTACAGAGGAGATTTACTAGAATGTTGACAGGGTTCCAGCAACTATGTTACAGAGAAAGGTTGAACAAGTTAGGTCTTTATTCTTTGGAGCGCAGAAGGTTAAGGGGGGGACTTGATTGAGGTCTTTAAAATGATGAAAGGGATAGACAGAGTTGACGTGGATAAGCTTTTCCCATTGAGGGTAGGGAAGATTCAAACAAGAGGGCATGACATGAGAATTAAGGGACAGAGTTTAGGGGTAACGTGAAGGGGAACTTCTTTACTCAGAGGGTGGTGGCTGTGTGGAATGAGCTTCCAGCAGAGGTGGTGGAGGCAGGATCGATTTTAACATTTAAAAGTAAAGTGGATAGGTATATGGACGGGAAGGGAATGGAGGGGTATGGTCTGAGTGCAGGTAGATGGGACTAGGGGAAAACAAATGGTCGGCACGGACTGGAAGGGCCGAGAGGGCCTGTCTCCGTGCTGTAATTGTTATATGGTTATATGGTTATATGGTATTACACAGATTACATTATTCAAAAACGAAATTAAATAGAATTTATCCTAACATTTCTTCTATTTGTGATAAATGTCAGAACTTGGAAGCTAACTTAACGCATAGTTTTGTAACATGTATAAAACTCAACTATTATTGGACAGAAATCTTTAGAGTTATCTCGGAAGTTCTTAAAATTAAACTGGACCCAGATCCAAAATTAATAATATTAGTTCCGGATTCAAATCTAATATTAACAGTAAACCAAAGACATTTCTTGGATTACTGTTTGATAATAGGGAAAAAAATAATATTGAAATTTTGGAAGGGAACGTTATCCCCCACAATTAAAATGTGGACAGTGGAAATGTTGGAGACATTGCATTTGGAAAGAATAAGATTTGTCCTAATGGACAAATACGAACTCTTTGAACAGATATGGTCTCCATATACAGAATATTTTAAGGGGTAGCTGTTCTTGGCATTACAACTCAATGGGTACCCGGCAGGATTAGATGAAAATAATTCTTTTTTTTTTGGATTTGTATGCATGTCTCTATTGAAATCATTATTTGAAATTGTGTTATTCACTATTAAAATGAATAATATATACTATCTTTTTTTTCTTTTTTTCTCTTCTCTTTCTATATAATTAAAATTATTATTTAATCACCATTCTTATTGATTAAAATCTATTCTTTTCTTTTTCTACTTTCTAAAAAATAGTTTATAAGCATTATTTGTAACATCCGTATACTTAGTGAAATAAGTTGGTTGTGTATTTGAAAAGTTGTTATACCGTTGTTATGATGGATTACTTCTAATAAAAATATTATTTAAAAAAAATGTTGAGATTCTCTCTCCTGTCAATCACACCATGGAGGCTACGCCCCTTCTAGTATGAGGGGGAGGGACTATAAAACCCAGAAATGTGGGCGTGGCTGTCTGCAATATGGAGGAGGGAGTTGTTATGATGGATTACTTCTAATAAAAATATTATTTAAAAAAATGTTGAGATTCTCTCTCCTGTCAATCACACCATGGAGGCCACGCCCCTTCTGATGTGAGGGGGAGGGACTATAAAACCCAGAAATGTGGGCGTGGCTCAGTCTCTGCAATATGGAGGAGGGAGAGGTCACGACTCGACGTCTTTAGTGGCCTTGCACCCTGCTTGAAATGGTATGACACTGCACTTGAATTTGGTGGCCTTGCACCCTGCTTGAAGTGGTGTGAAACTGCACTTGAATTTGGTGGCCTTGCAGCCTGCTTGAAGTGGAATTTCAAGGAATAGCCGCGAGTCAACTGCCAGTCAACCAGCCTGAGTGAGTGAGCTGCCAGCACCACAGGCTTGAGTGACTGAGCCGCCAGCCCAAGAATCCAGTTGGCCCACTATGTTCATACTAGCCCTCTGGAAACCAGTCCCTTCAGCCCACAACACCCATACTAGCGCTCCAGAAAGCACCTCCTCCCCCCTCCCACCACCCACCAAATGGCCAACAATACTGGAATTGTTGGAGAGGTGGAATATTGCGTTGCCCTCCCATGTGATGCTGGGACCCAATGGGTCCCACTTAGTCCAGTATATTACTAAAACTTTGATCTTGTGCTTTCCATTTTGCATGATTTTTCTATTAACGCAATAACGGTGTGCGAAAGCGCTACAATTTTTTGCCAGCTCACTCACCGTTCTGTGCTGCGAGTGCCCAAGTTTCATTCCAATCGGTGGTCTATTGTAAAAGTTAGCAAGGTTTAGAAATCTTAAAAAACGCACGTGCGCAGATCGAACTCCTCACCTTCCAGTCAGCGCTGTGCCGATTGGTCTCTTCTCCTGTCACTCTGCGGGACGGTCCACCGCTTTCTGCTCCATTGCATCTTTACTGGAGCTGAGGTTGGCCGGCGTAGATCTCCAACAGAACACACAATTTTCAGAGGGACTGAAAGTGGCCCGGAGTCAGAGATGTCGCCAAACAGAAAGCGATTAAACATAGAATCATAGAAAATAGGTGCAGTAGGAGGCCATTCGGCCCTTCGAGCCAGCATGCCATTCATTGTGATCATGGCTGATCGTCCATTATCAATAACCCGTGCCTGCCTTCTCCCCATATCCCTTAACTCTACTAGCTCCGAGAGCTCTATCCAACTCTCTCTTAAATCCATCCCGTGATTTGGCCTCCACTGTGATTTGACCTCACAACTAATCTGTGATATTAAGGTTTGTTGTATACGCTCTATGCAGTGTGGCAATTATATATAAGTTTCCTTCAGTCAATGTTACAAAGTACAGAGTTCCTTCCATTTGTTTCTTTCTGTTTTTTCAACAGTTTGGGACACAATTTAAGATGGCACAATGTACAATTAACTGGAACTGAAGGCTCCTACACTCCGAGCCTTGAAACTGTCTTTTCATTCCACCCACAACTGGCAGCCATGCCACCTGCAACCAACCTCTAAAATTAATCTGATCCCGCTGTGAGTCCCAAACGCACCACCATCGCAATGCCCCGCAGCTCCAGCTCCTTTCCCTCTGATCCCCCTCAGTGGCTCCTGCCCCCTCCACCATGACCCCGCCCTCTCCCACATGGCTCTTCCCTGTCTTTTCTCCGAGGTCTCCGCACTAACGCCCACACGTTGGCACAGTCATAGCTGCTGGTGCTTCCGGGCTGATCCGAGGATCCGTGCCGATGGCTGATGTTCTCTGGTGCATGCAAGAAGGGAGAGGAGTGGTAAACACGAGATCCTGGGGATGGAGAATGGGGGGAAGGGAAAGGGGGTAGAGGGAGAGGAGGGGAGTAGGGAAGGGAGAGGAGTTATGGAGGGAGGTAGGTAGAGACTGAGGGTAGGGGAAAGGAGAGGTGAGGGAGGGATTGGCGAGGGTAGGAGGAGAGGGAAAAGAAGAGGAAGAAGGTAAGGAGGGAGAGTGTGGGAGATAGGGAGATGAGGAGGTGGGGGATAGAAGGATAGGAGGGGGTTAGGGAGGGGAGAAGAGTTATGGAGGGAGTGACTGAGGGTAGGGAAAGGAGAGTGAGAGAGAGAGGTGAGGGAGGATTGGGGAGGGGAGGAGGAGAGGGGAAAGAAGAGGGAGGATGAAGAGGCGTGGGAGACAGTGCTAGGGATGAGGGGAAATGAGCTGCACTTGTGCAGTTGGGGGCTATGGGTGAGTGGTAAAATATTGCGTTGGCGGACCAAGCCTCCTGTTGACAGGGACCCAATGGGTCCCACTTAGTCTGGTATTTTCTAAACGCTGTGACAATCTTTACCTCCACCACACCCTCAGGCCATGGATTCCAAAAACTCCAACCACCCTCTGGGTGAAAAATAAAACTGATCCTCATATCTCCTCTAAACCGCTTTACGGTCCCAACCCGAAAGATCACAAATCCATATTCTCCAGATATGCTGCCTGACCCACTGACATACTTTGTATCTGACATGCACTTTTGTATCGAATATACGAGCAAAGAGGTCCTTCTGCAGTTGTACAGAGCCCTAGTGAGACCACACCTGGAGTATTGTATGCAGTTTTGGTCGCCTAATTTGAGGAAGGACATTCTTGCTATTGTGGGAGTGCAGCGTAGGTTTACAAGGTTAATTTCCGGGATGGCGGGACTGTCATATGTTGAGAGAATGGAGCAGCTGGGCTTGTACACTCTGGTGTTTAGAAGGATGAGAGGGGATCTCAATGAAACATATAAGATTGTTAAGGGCTTGGACACGCTAGAGGCAGGAAACATGTTCCCGATGTTGGGGGAGTCCAGAACCAGGGGCCACAGTTTAAGAATAAGGAGTAAGCCATTTAGAATGGAGATGAGGAAACACTTTTTCTCACAGAGAGTGGTGAGTCTGTGGAATTCTCTCCCTCAGAGGGCGGTGGAGGCAGGTTCTCTGGATGCTTTCAAGAGAGAGCTGGATAGGGCTCTTAAAAATAGCGGAGTCAGGGGATATGGGGAGAAGGCAGGAAGGGGGGTACTGATTGGGGATGATCAGCCATGATCACATTGAATGGCGGTGCTGGCTCAATGGGCCAAATGGCCTACTCCTGCACATATTGTCTATTGTCTATTACATCTTGTGTATACCAACATCTGCAGTTCCTTGTTTCTGCAGCATTTAAGAAGTGGTTAGATGAGCACCTGAATCACAAAGGCATAGAAGCCCCTGGGCCAGGTGCAGGAAGAAAGAATAACCATAAATGGGTTCCCACTAGTCGACATGGACATCTGAGCTGAAAGGCCTATTTCCGTGCTGTACATAATGGTACACAATATCCCTTATGTGGCCTCAGTAACTGTACATGCTTTTATCATCTGTGCCCTGGCTAACTAAAAGTAGCATCCAATTTCCCTTCAACCTGTGCTGCCACCTTCAGGGGTCATTGGACATGTACAACATAGTTCTCTGTTCCTCAATACTTTCCAGAGTCCCTCTGGACAATTGCCTCAAGCATTCACAATCTTTCCATGCTGGGTATCCTTGTGAGATATTTAGGTCATTTCCTGAGATAACAATGGAACACAAAAGATCAGGTGACATTAGTGGAGACAGAAACACTGAGTTTATTGGCAAAAAATGCCAATAAAAGACAATTGACACAAAGCATTAACTGTGCATTTCTCTCCATAAATGAAGTCTAACAGTGTGAATATTTCTGCCTTCACTATTTTATTTTGAATTTTAGTCACCTGCAGTATTTTTTCTTTTGTAAAATGTTATCTTCAGAATGAGGCAACTCTTGTGAAACAAATTGTTTGCCAACCTCCACCACCTTCCTGCAGATAGCATGCACCAGTCCCTAATGGGCTCCCGTGCTCTCAAAAGAAGTTTAGGCCACTGTAATTTTGGGTACCAAAAACAATTGTTTCCAGATCAGGGGCAGGAAGAGATGAAGCAGCATTGACTGTGAGCATTCCTTGCTGCTAATCTTTTGGTCATTCTTCTAATATTCCTTCCTTGGACACATGGTTCATACTTTTAGTGACAAACATCTTTTTCATGGCAATGTTCCTCTTGTGTCGTTGCTAGTTGAACTATACTGTAGGTGTTGTTGACAGAAGTCTATGATCAGACAGTACTGCTATTCTATGGGGCAACTCAGATATTGAATCAAAGAATACTAATTGAAAATTTCAGAATAATTGATCCCTGGATATGAATGGCCATAAAAGAGATGATCATACAATAAATATGATCCATTTAAGTTAATTGAAAACTCAAAATGATTTACTGGTGCAGCACAATGTCATTTTTTGTTGCATTGAGAAGCATGCACTAATATTCAAAATTATCAATGACTCACTGCTTCACAGGTATCCTTCATTCAAATGAACATATACACCACCACTAAATGGTCCTTACAATGATTGAATTTGAAGTGCCATTTTATACATGTTTGTTCAAGTAAAATACCTTAACTTTTCTTTTTAGAGATACAGTGTGGAAACAGGTCCTTTGGTCCTCCAAGTCCCCACAGACCAACAATTCCTACACTATCCTACACACATTCGGGGCATTTTACAATTTTTACCAAGCCAATTAACCTACAAACTGGCACATTTTTGGAGTGTAGGAGGAAACCAGAGCACCTGGAGAAAACCCACACAGGTCACAGGGAGAACGTACAAACACCATAGAGAACGACAGCCATAGTCAGGATTGAACCCGGCTCTTTGACTCTGTAAGACAGCAACTCTACCGCTGTCCCACCATTCTGCCAACTTCTTGGGATACCAAAGTCCAAATCACACAACAGCTAGAAATCAGAAATGTAAAGAGAAAATGTTAACAATATTCAGTAGATTAGATGGTTCCAACACTAAAAATCTACCATAGAAACATAGAGAAACATAGAAACATAGAAAATAGGTGCAGGAGGAGGCCATTCGGCCCTTCGAGCCAACACCGCCATTCATTGTGATCATGGTTGATCGTCCCCAATTATTAACCCGTGCCTGCCTTTTCCCCATATCCCTTGATTCCACTAGCCCCTAGAGCTCTATCTAACTCTCTCTTAAATCCATCCAGTGACTTGGCCTCCACTGCCCTCTGTGTCAGGGAATTCCACAAATTCACAACTCTCTGGGTGAAAAAGTTTTTTCTCACCTCAGTCCAATGGCTTCCCCTTTATTCTAAGACTGTGGCCCCTGGTTCTGGACCACTCAGCATCGCATGCACATTCACACCAAATCCATCTCAATTGATTGGTTAAGTTTTGGCAAAATTGTAAAATAGAACTGATTTGAAACAAGTAATTAACATTTAGTTCAACAATTCCAGATCATTACGCTTCTTACTTTCCTTGAAGACCATAGCATGTCGGTCAGACTGCCATGCTTTAGAGACATGATCTGGCTTCTTCATCCATGAATGAATCACCTGCTTGGTCATCAGATCTTACCTCCCCCAATAGTCGGTCTCCTCAAACATTATCTGCATTACCCGAAGCTCAATGAAGAGACAAGATAGAGTCAAGAGAGTTTTATTGTCATATGTCCCAGATGAACAATGAAATTCTTATTAGCAGCAGCAAGACAGAACATGTAAACATAGTGCACTGTAAACAATATAATACACTAGAGAGAAAAAAAAATCAGTGTGTGTATATACACATACTTACAAATACACATACAAATATATATATATATACACACACCGCACACACAAAAGCAAACAATAATAGTGCAATAGTAACAATAATAGTCATTGTAGTTCAAAACTTATTTGAGGTTGTAGTGTTTAATAGTAAGATTAAATGAGAACTTACCAGTTTGAAGTTTGATCTTTATTTTATGAGGAGTCGAGTTGAGGGACTACGTGAAGAACTCCGTACAGCCGTTCGTGCATCAATCTTCAAAGCAATGGTGGGAAATCACAGCTAATAGTGACTGAAGTATAATGGTGAGATAACAAAGACTAGAACTACCAGATGAAATATGAGGGCTGGGAGCGGAGGGCACGTAGTCCCTCAACACGACTCCTCATAAAATAAAGATCAAACTTCAAACTGGTAAGTTCTCATTTAATCTTACTATTTTACTTCGGAGTCACGTGAGTGACTACGTGAAGACTTCAAAGCTTTGTGATTTCATGCCGTGTGAAATGAGTAAACACAGCCACAGCTGCTTCATTGACAAATGAAGGGAAAACATTCATAATGCATACAGTCATAACATAGGTGTAAAACATGCTGATGCTGTTTAAATGAAACAATAATATTTCCATCTCTCACCCAGATGGAAAATATGACAAGAACATAAATAGTTAACAAATACTCCTGGTTCAGCAATGGGTCATTACAGATGTTTGGAGATTTGTTCGATGGACCATGCTCCAGCCGTAACAATGCGACCCAGCGGAACATAAATACCCTTGCTGCTGATGTTGTAGCAGCCCTGGTGGAATGAGATCTGGAAACAGAATCCATTAGTACATAACACAACTCCGTTTTTCTCATCTGGAATGGCCTGAACAATAAGTTCTCCCAAATTTTTTGTAACTAACAACATTGTTAGTTCAGAACTACAAGGCTCTTGATGACCTTGACATATTGTTGTATATATGTGTGCTTACCTTATCAAAGGTCCCCTGGTATGCCTGTGACTATTTTGAGACCTGACCCCTTTCTGGTCTGCTCAAGTATTTATAACATAATATTATATATTATAATTTACAGACGTTATCATCCTGTACCATCACAATTATTTAGCGGCTGAACCTGCTGCACTAAACCAGTGCCAGAAGGATAACTATCTAATAAACTCAAGCCGAATTTAAGGATATAGCTGCAGCCTCCTGGTGAAATAGTGTTCACAAATGTCAACATCGCATATGGCGTTATACTGGTCCTGGGACCTATGTTGAAGATATCCTACCCCTTGATAACCAGTGTGGACCCGACAGAGCGAGTCTTGTTTGCTACAGCCAACTCAATGAGGAAACTCATCGACCCAATTAATGGCCGTATAACTCCATAATTAACAGACGATCATTTAGCATGAACTCGAAACATTAGCAATCAATACCATTTTCCTTGGAACATAAGCATAACAAACTCTTTCATCTCCTGGAAAAGAAAATTCTGCAGTTTGGTGCTATGCAAACACGTTGAACACATAGAAGGATAGATGTAACAACCCAAATCTTAGGGCAGTTTGTTAAACCTGCAGAACATAATTTGAGTTTATCATACAACATCTGATTTCCGAAGCCTCAGGCTGAACAAGCAAAATTATGTTTAAAATAACCAATAAGGTTATATTATTATTCGCAACAAATCGGGAATCAATTTGCATAATCACACAATAGAAACTTAAAGCCTAATAATGACTTTATTTGAAGCCTCGATTGAGGAGACAAAATGGAGGTAGCCATAAAAGACCTTCCTTCTCCTTTTGGTGAGAATGTATCTTTCGCCACTGCTATGCCAAATATTTTGCAACCAGTGAAATAAACATAGAATTTCGTAATACAGTGCGATTCAACACCAACTCTGTGTTGCCATTACCCACACTTGATGATTCTCCTGTGGCAACAAGATTATGTAACCATTCCAGCGGTCTTTAACTGATTGCACCCTCGTGACTAACATATGCCATCATCACAATGCATCAACCTGATACCTGAGCATGACAATATGCATATTTGTCCAATCACTCTATAACCCATAAAATGCCCGTAGAGTCTATAGATAGTTGATGCTAATAACAGAAATTTTTGGCAAGTCATGCAAATCTGTTCCATCTCCAATCTCTAGATGATATTTGAGCTACTTGGTAACTACCTTAAACAGCAACTGTGGCCCGATTTCCAAGCCAGTCTTGCAAGACAATCCTTATACTGAACCTGCCCAATTCTAACCTGTTTGAAAAGCTAATATTGTACATTTTACATTTACCGTTCAAAGTAGCTGATAATGTCTCAATCATTTGTAATGTATAACTAAGTATACACCTTACCAAACTGTAAGTGGTCCCTTAATTGTAGAGTAGCACAGGTACAGTGCGTGGAACCTCTGGCCAGCTTCCACGCTGCCAGCAACTTCAGTGAATTGCTACTGCCAATAAAGACATGGGATGCAATGTCGCCGAAACTATGAAACCTTGCTCGTCCCAATAGCTTGTGCTTCGCCCTCCAGGTTTCACCTATGGAAAAATCTTACCTGAATAGAAGATTTGGCAGCCAACTGTAATGTCCCCCTGAGAGCGGTGTTCACTGTATATGTGTTTGGGATGGTAACTTTCTTGCAAGGCATAGACCTCTGGCACATGCCCTGATCCCTTGGCTATACCCTCAGACTCAACATTAAACTATACCAATCCCACATGCTCTCCTCTTAGATGAGGGAGCCATAAAGCAGGCCTGCTACAAAGCCCTGCTGACACAATTTCCCATTTAGGGCCATTAGCACCAATTTGCAATATAATGAAAGATTTACCTAACAAAGTCAAAGTCAAAAGAGTTTATTGTCATGTGTCCCTGACAGGACAATGAAATTCTTTCTTTGCATAGCACAACAGAACATAGTAGGCATTGACTACCATTATATACATACAAACACACATTAATTAATAAATTAATAAAGTGCAAATAACAGATGGAGGGGTATTAATGTTCAGAGTTTTGTCCAAGCCAAGTTTAATAGCCTGATGGCTGTGGGGAAGTAGTTATTCCTGAACCGGGTCATTGCAATTCTCAGGCTCCTGTACCTTCTACCCAAAGGTAGCAGGGAGATGAGTGTGTGGCCAGGGTGGTGTGGGTCCTTGATGATGCTGCCAGCCTTTTTGAGGCAGCGACTGTGGTAGATCCCCTCGATGGAAGGAAGGTCAGAGCCGATGATGGACTGGGCGACGATGGACTGGGCAGTGTTTACTACTTTTTGTAGTCTTTTCCTCTCCAGGGCACTCAAGTTGCCGAACCAAGCCACGATGCAACCAGTCAGCAAGCTCTCTACTGTGCACCTGTAGAAGTTAGAGAGAGTCCTCCTTGACAGACCGACTATCCATAATCTTCTCAGGAAGTAGAGGCGCTGATGAGCTTTCTTAATAATTGCATCCGTGTTCATGGACCAGGAAAGATCTTCACAGATGTGCATGCCCAGGAATTTGAAGCTCTTGAAGTTTATATAAACAGGACTGTGGGTCCCCATCCTACTCCTTCCAAAGTCCACAATCAGTTCCTTGGTTTTGCTGGTGTTGAGGGCCAGGTTATTGTGCTGGCACCATATGGACAGTCGCTCGATCTCCCTTCTGTACTCCGACTCATCCCCATCAGTGATACATCCCACAACAGTGGTGTCATCAGCGAACATGATGACTTCACAACTACTGGAGCAGTAATGAATACTGTTTGTCCATCATCGTGACTTTATTAATTTCAGCTGGTGTTAGCAATGACCTAGATGGCACTTAATAATTAACCATTTAACAAAATAACTGTTGCTCTACTTACACAGCTGAATTGCATCTAAATAACTGTTGCTCTACTTACACAGCTGAATTGCATCTATACAATTAACAATTAGTCTAACGACTAGAACTGTTTTATAACAACTGTTACCAAAGTCTATTGACTGCAATCTGTTGCCCAGGCAGACATCTCGGCCAATTGAATACCTAAAAGTAAATCCCAACATCCTACAAGTCTATTTGATAGGAACATAATCTAACTGGATAGAGGAGCCCAATTTCTCAAATATGGTTTGAGACTTAACAGTGGATTTTAGCACATATATAACCAGCATTTTTTAAATTGTGAATAATTTTCTGTGAATGTTTTTGTCATCATTCTGTTATATTGCCTTATCCTAACAATGCCTCCTCATCCCCCATGATCACTGTAAATGGGAATACCCTACTAAACTGCTATTCCCATAAAGCAGCCATAAAAAGGTACCGCTGGCGCCCATGAAGCAGCCCTGAACAAAGGTGCTGCTGGTGCGGCCTTTCCCATAGGCCAGTATTTGCCATAGATTTGGCATTCTCATGAAGCAACCCCGAGCAAAGGTGCTGCTGGCACAGCCTCTCCAATGGGCTAGCCTGCCATAGCTTGGCATCCCCATGAGCAGTCCTGAGCAAAGGTACTGCTGGCACAGCCTCTCCAACAGGCTAGCCTGCCATAGCTTGGCATCCCCATGAGCAGTCCTAAACAAAGGTACTGCTGGCACAGCCTTTCCCATAGGCTGGCACTGCCATAACTTTACTGCTGACCCAACTCCTGCTGAAGAAGTGTCTCTAAATTAATTCCCAGAGGTGAAACCTCCCAACTTTCCTAATTGTACTGACTATTTTTGTCAGTTGTCCCCATATCCTGGGATTTATTGTAGTTTGGGTACCCCATAGTTGAATTTCCCCTCCCCGGGAATCCATATAAATATAATATATATATATATAAATATATACCCGCAGTACCTTGCTGGCACCCAGGCTAATCATTTATGTGAGTTAACTCCATTTCCTGGGGACTACTGCGGTCTGGGAACCACATATACTTGGGTTTCCCGGGAAGCCAGCCTAACCATTTAGGTTTGTTTTAACCCGATGTGCTGGGGACTACTGCGATGTAAAACCGCATATACTTGGGTTTCCCTCCACCAGGAACCCAGGCTGACCGTTCAGATCCGTTAAGCCCCATCCCCTAGGGACTACTGTGGTCTAGAACCGCACTATTCTCGGATATCCCCTCCCCAGGACCCCAACGTGTGGAGTCATTGACTCATGACTTGTCAGTGACTCCGATCGCGAACCCAACATTCCCAGCTCTCCGCTTCCGCGGTCGGACCAGGGTTTTCCCCCAAAGCCCTAGGCTGGTTCACTCGTCTGCCATCGCGAACATCCTGCAAAAACCCTGGAGGTTCCTGCAGGAGACCTACAACAGGTAAGAAATAGCACTTACCTGAAACATTTTTAGATTTACCGTTGGAGGAGCTGCGCTGCTCCACAGTCATCTGCATGAAAGCGTCTGATGCAATGACGCACGAATGGCCGCACGAATAGTCACTCATGTGACTCTGAAGTAAAATAGCCGAATGGCTGACGGAAGAAGCTGTTCCTGCACCTCTATTCTCCGTTTTCCATTCCCCAGCCTATGAACAAACATGCTATTTACGTTTATTGGTTTATTTAACAAAATTGGTTTATTTAACAAATTGATTGAAAAACTACTGACGTTATCATATTGGACTGCGACCATGTCACTGTTGTTTTTATTTTAATAATTACAAAGACCATGATATTTTAACAATAGCAGCAGAGAGTTGAGACAGCTATTGACTGTGAGCAGTGAAAGATTCAAAATTTTGGGACAGACAAATGGAAGAAATTCTAATTTAAAGCAGGTAGCTCCTGATCTTATCATTTTACCAGTATTGTTTTCACTCATTTATCCTATCTTAACCAACTTTCTCATCTACTCTCTACAAACTAAGGGCAATTTACGGAAGCCAGCTAAAGCCTGTGGTGTATGGGAGGAAACCATTGTAGCTGGAAGAAATCCAAGCATTCAAAAGGAGAGCTTGGAAATCACGCAGACAACACCTGGGCAAGATCAACCCCGCGGGGTACCCTGTCACTGTGAGGCACCAACTCTACCAGCTGTGCCACTGTGCTGCCAGGAGATTGGCCATCTTTACGACTTCCTGAACTTCCTTCCATCAGAAGGTAGAAATGAGGTTATTTGCTGATGATTCCACAATGTTCGATGACTCCGAAAATTAAGCAGCCCATCCAGTAAGACATAGACAATATTCAAACATGTGCTAGTAGTTGACAAGTAACATTCGTATCACAGAAGAACTAGGCAATGACCATACCAAACAAAGAATCTTACCAAATAGCTTCCATATTTAATGCTATTACTATCACTGGGTTGGGTCATCAATAACCAGAAACTCAATTGAATCAACCACATCAATATGATGAGGGTCCAGAGGAGGTTTACGAGAATGATCCCAAGAATGAGTGGGTTAACATGATGATTTGACGGCACTGGGCCCGTACTCACTGGAGTTTAGAAGGATGAGGGGGCTCTTCATTGAATCTTACCGAATAGTGAAAGGCCTGGATAGACTGGTCGTGGAGAGGATGTTTCCACTAGTGGGAGAGTCCAGGACCAGAGGCCATAACCTCAGAATAAAAGGACGTACTTTTATGGAGATGAGAGGAATTTCTTTAGTCAGAGGGTGGTGAATCTATGTAATTCATTGCCACCAAAGGCTATGGAGGCTGTCAATGGACATTTTTAAGGCAGAGATTGATAGATTCTTGATTAGCACTGGTATCAGGGGTTATGGGGAGAAGGGGGGGAGAATAGGGTTGAGAGGGAAAGATAGATCAGCCATAATTGAATGACAGAGTAGACTTGATGGACCATGTGCCTTAATTCTGCTCCTTGAACTTAAGAAATTATGATGGCTACAATATAAGGAATGGGAGTAAACGTCTCACTTTCTGACAACCCCCAAGCCTTTTTCACAATATACAAGGCACTGATAAGGAGCATAATGTAATGCTCCAGTTGCCTGGATGAGTGCAGCAGCGGCAATCTTGATAATATTCGGACAAAACCATTCAGCCACCATCAACATTCACTCCCTCTACAGTTGGTGTACAGAGGCTGCAGTAGGTGCCATCTATAAACTGTACTCTAGCTATTAACCCAGATGACTCCAAAAGAACATCCCTATTGCATGTTCCTATCAGCAGAAAATAGAAGGGCAATAGGTTCATGCAAACATCATCAACTGCAGCTACTCCTCTACATCACCCTCAAGAGTACAAGAGTCTTAAACGGAAAGACTTCATTGATTCGAGAAGGTCACTCAATGTCACCATCTCATAGGCAATTAGAGATGTCGGTAAATGTGGGTGTTGCCAGAGACACCCGAATCCCAATGCTGCATATAAAATACATATGACTTCCCTCAGAAATTAATCTCAATCCTACATCTGCAACATGATAGAGAGTATTGGTTTATTTTACTTTGGAGTCACGTGAGTGATTCCATGAAGAAGGCCTGCCAGTGTGCATGCGCGTCATTTACGTCAGACGCATGGTGCAGCGACGGGCTGGAGAGCGCAGCTCCACCAGCGGTAAGTGAAAAATCGCTGGTAAGTTTTAACTAGGCTGCAAACGTTTCCAAGGTTCTGTAAGTGGTTTCAGGAGCCAGCAGGGACAAGGATAAATCCGGTAAAGGGAGGTCGATTCGTGCCGCCAGGTATGTCAAAGAAAATTGACCGCTGAACTGCAGTCAGCAGGCAGGCGCTTACGCCAGCTCCAGAGCTGCTGACAGTTCAATTAGCGGCAGCGACTCCAGTGCCATAGAGCACCATGGTCACTCCAGTTGGGAGAAAGGCCAAAATAAAATCACCAAGGCCTGTGGACTCTGATGAGTCAGGCCAAGAGAACTTACCTCCCACCACGGAGGATGTCTAGACAAATGGAGTACCTCATGGGAATGATACTCCATCATGAGGTGTTCCAATCAGAGTTTTTATAACTCCTAGGCTACCCCAGCAGCTCGCAGCAACAGCCTCCATCACAGGTCTATAAAGGGAAAATCTGTACCAACAGGAGTAAGCATACGTCCGTGGGTCTGCATGGGGGCCCATACCAGCAGCGCTATGTCAAGGGCTGCATGATACCTCCCTTATGCATGAGCAGGGAGAGCCAGGGCAGTATGATACTGACCCTGAAGTTGGTGGTATAGCAGAGGAGCATACCCCAAAGCACAAGAGCTTAGCTCCAGGTGTGCCGGACGTGGCATGCAAATCCGCCATACCGGCAGGAACTGGTGAGGCAAAAATCTGGTCAGAAACATTAATTACATGACCTCTCACCAGCTCCAAGAATCAACAATGGATGAAACATCCAAACGATATGAGACACCTGTAAATTGTGCATCACTCAGAGTGCCCACTGTGAACCTGTCCATCTGGGGGCAAATGGGTGCAACCATGTGATTGCATGAACCAAGGCTGCAGAAATCTTTAAAACTAATCGGATCAGGCATAATTTTGGGTGGTCAGTCGAAGGGGCACCACTATCAGACACACAGTGGACATGTTAGCCCTGCTGTGTAATGCCCACTTTGAGATCAACTGCCTGACGAAAAACGCCATCAAGCCAACTTTGATTCCGAAATTTGCAGCACTATGCAGATCATCCAACATACAGCCACCAAACTTGTTGTTTGGTGAAGATCTGGCAAAGCAAGTCAAATACTTAGATGATGAGGCGAAGACTGTCGACAAGCAGGATGCCGCCTTGTCAACCATACCCCTTCAGATGGGTCACAGACGCTTCTGCGGGGCAAGCTCCCATTACTATGCCATTGGCATGCACCAGTGCACATCCCCAGCAGAGGCAAAATAATCCAACAACCATGGTGGTACGAGCAGCTGGACTTGTCCAGGACATATCCCCTAGAGACCAGTCACCAGTAGGGGGTAGATTGCAATTGTTCTACAATGAATAGTACTACATTACATCAGAGGCATCTATACTGGACAGTATTCAGGGGTTTCGAATTGAGTTAAATTTTGAATTACATCCACTCACAACATACACCAAGTCGAGAATTGGTGTTTTCAAAACCAGAAACTTTACAGGTAAATTAAATTGAAACATTATTCAAATAACGGGTAATTTAAAGGATGGCTTAACAGCCTCAGCACTAATATATTCCCCAAGTAAAAGAAGGATGTTGGATGTCGAGTCATTCTAGACCTAGCCCGACTGAACTCCTATGTCCAGTATAAACATTTTAAAATGGAAACTTCAGTACTGCTAAGCAACTGGTTTCCAAAGGATGTTATATGTCAAGTATAGATCTTAAAGATGCATATTATTCAGTACCAATTCATTACAATTACCGTAGATATTGAAAATTAGTTGGATGAGACAGCTGTGGCAGTTAAAACTTTGCCAAATGGGTAAACCTCAGCCCTAGTTTGTTTACAAAATTGTTAAAAACCAGTATTGGGACTACTCCGGGATCAGAATCACTTGTGATGGTATACTTGGACGATGTTCTGATCATAGGCAACACTCAGGAGGCAGCTGAATTCCTGTTTCAGTTACCAAACATATGTTCAAGAGGTTGGGATTCCTCATTCATCCAACTAAATCGAAATTGAGTGCTCGCTTCGGCAGCACATATACTAAGATTATAACAATACAGAGAAGATTAGCATGGCTCCTGCGCAAGGATGACACGCAAATTCGTGAAGCATCAAAATGTCATCTAAGAATCATTGACTATTCGGGTTCACCATTGATTCAACCAACATGCCAATGTCAGTGACTTTGCCTACGGCCAAAAGTTTAGAAATTAGGCCTGCAGCAGTTTGGTAGAAGAACAGCAACCATCCATCCAACGAGTGACTAATGTTATTGGCAAATTAATAGCAGTCTTCCCTGGAGTGCAATTTGGGCCTCTACGCTATCAGAATGTGCAACGAGCTAAGGAACAGGCACTCAAAAAACATGCAGGTCGTTTCGATAGACCGATGCAGTTGACAGTCCAAGCTATCACCGAGTTGCAAAGGTGGATAACAAATGTCTCACGTTGTTCTAGTAACATTCTGAGTAAACAACCTTCAGCTGCTTTACAAACTGATGTGAGTGTTTCAGGATGGGGAGCCACTGATGACAACTCCAGCCGCGGTGGCAGATGGAGTATGCAAGAGGCATTAATCCTACAGATGCATGGGATAAACTATTTGGGATCGTTGCGGGCATTCTATGGCCCAAAAAAGCGTACTGTTTAACAAATGTATGATTTACATGTTCAGTTCCAGACTGACAATACCACAGCAATTGCATAAATTAATCACATGGGTGGAATTAAGTCATTATCATGTCATAATCTGGCTAAACCTCATCTGGCACTGGTGTATTACTAGGGACATCTGGGTCTCAGCAATCTACCTACTAGGTAGAGATAACATGGTGGAAGACACCAGCCCACGTAAAATTAAAGACAACACAGAATGGATGTTGAATCCAAAATTTAAAAAAAAGATTGTCACCCAGTATGGATTGCCAGACATAGATCTGTTGCATCCAGGCTAAATCACCGGTTACCTAAATACATCTCATAGGAACCGGATCCAGGGGCAGTAGCGGTGGCTGCATTCCCGCTACATTGGGGACCTATGCTCTTTGAGGCTTTCCCCCATTCTGCCTTATCAATCAATGTCTCACCAAAATTGAGCAAGTCTCCGCTTCAGGCGTTTGGTAGTCCCCGACTGGGCCACACAACCATGGTTACCATTGGTTCTGAGACTGATGACACAGGCATTCATGGCACAGGCATTCAGGCATTGGGAGGCCCAGGAGCCGTTGGTGAGGGAGGAGTGACGTCCGAGCAGTAAGCTTAAAACCCAAGCACGGGGCTTTGTTTTTACAGAGGCCCAGGAGCCGTTGGTGAGGGAGGAGCGACGTCCGAGCGGTAAGCTTAAAACCCGAGTGCGGGGCTTTGTTTTTACAGAGGCCCAGGAGCCGTTGGTGAGGGAGGAACCAAAATCCATAATGTTCTAAATCCGTAACGTTCCATTCAATTAAATGGGCTTGAGGAAGCCGCTGATTGGTGGACTTGAGTACGCAGCTGATTGGCAGTCAGATTCCAGCAGTTTGTAGTGTACTGTACTTTGCATTTTGTATTGTATTTTTGTATTGTATATTTTATTTTGTGTTGTATCTCGGGTAAGGGAAATATGAGTGCCAGGGCAGCTTACTGTTCTGGAAATCAGATGTGGGAGGTCATGGAGTCGGGTAGCCCTCCAGACGTCCACATCTGCGCCAGGTGCATCGAGATGGGGCTCCTAAAGGAGTGTGTTAGGAACCTGGAGTGGCAGCTGCAGGGAGGTAGTCTCTCCAAAACCACAGGAGGCAGACACATGGGTCACGGTTAGGAGAGGCAAGGGACAGAGGCGGGCGCTAGAGAGTACACCAGTGGCTGTACACCTTTAAAATAAGTACTCCTGTTTGAGTGCTGTTGGGGGGGGGACAGCCTACCTGGGGGTAGCAACAGCAACCTGGCCTGCGGTACAGACACCGGCCCTGTTGCTCAGAAAGGTAAGGAAAAGAAGAGGAGGGCATTAGTAATAGGGGACTCTATAGTTAGGGTGTCAAATTAGCGATTCTGTGGATGCAGTCCGGAGACCCGGATGGTAGTTTGCCTCCCTGGTGCCAGGGTCCGCGATGTGTCTGAACGTGTCCAAGATATCGTGAAAATGGATGGAGAGGAGCCTGAGGTCGTGGTACATATTGGTACCAATGACATGGGTAAAAAAAAGAGAAGAGATCCTGAAAGGAGAATTTAGGGATTTAGGAAGCGAGTTAAGGAAAAGAACCGCAAAGATAACAATCTCAGGATTACTTCCTGTGCCACGCGACAGTGAGAGTAGGAATAGAACAAGGTGGAGGATAAATGCCTGGCTGAAGGACTGGTGCTGAGGGGAGGGATTCAAGTTTCTGGATCAGTGGAACCTCTTTTGGGGAAGGAGTGACCTGTATAAAAAGGATGGGTTGTACTTAAACCCGAGGGGGACCAGTATCCTGGCAGGGAAATTTGCAAAGGATACTGGGGGGACTTTAAACTGGAACGGTTTGGGGGAGAAACGCAAATAGAGAAAGCCAGTAGACAGGGTCTGAGGCAGGAGGCAGAGAAGGGAAGCACTCAGACCCAACGTGTAGGGGGGAAAGAAGAAAAAAGTAATAAATAGAGAATAAGAGGTGGTGGGTTTCCAGGGCAAAAATCAAAAGGGGCCACTTGTCAACATAATTGTATAAGAAGGAAGAGTGTTGTAAAAACAAGCCTGAAGGCTTTGTGTCTCAATGCAAGGAGCATTCGTAATAAGGTGGACGAGTTGAATGTGCAGATAGCTATTAATTACTATGCTATAGTTGGGATCACGGAGCCATGACTCCAGCGGGACCAAGGCTGGGAGCTGAACATCCAGGGCTATTCAATATTCAGGAGGGATAGACAGAAAGGAAAGGGAGGTGGGGTAGCATTGTGGGTGAGAGAGGAGATTAATACAATAGAAAGGAAGGACATTAGCTTGGAGGATGTGGAATCGATATTGGTAGAGCTGCGAAATTCTAAGGGGCAGAAAACGCTAGTTGGAGTTGTGTACAGGCCACCTAACAGTAATAGTGGAGTTGGGGGTGGCATCAAACAGGAAATTAGAAATGCATGCAACAAGGGTAAAATAGTTATAATGGGTGACTTCAATCTACATATAGATTGGGTGACTCAAATGGGCAGGGGTGCTGAGGAAGAGGATTTCTTGGAATGTATGCGGGATATTTTTCTAAACCAACATGTAGAGGAACCAACGAGAGAGCAGGCTATTCTAGACTGGATATTGAGTAATGAGGAAGGGTTAGTTAGCAGTCTTGTTGTGCATGGCCCCTTGGGTAAGAGTGACCATAATATGGTTGAGTTCTTCATTAGGATGGAGAATGACATAATTAAGTCAGAAACAAGGGTTCTGAACTTAAACAAAGGTAACTTTGAAGGTATGAGACGTGAATTGGCGAAGATAGACTGGCAAGTGAGTCTTAAAGGGTTGACTGTGGTGTGCAATGGAAGTTATTTAAAGACTGCATGGATGAACTACAACAATTGTTCATCCCAGTTTGGCAAAAGAATAAATCAGGGAAGGTAGTGCATCCATGGATAACAAGGGAAATCGGGGATAGTAAAAAAACAAAAGATGAAGCATACAAATTAGCCAGAAAAAGCAGCCTACCAGAGGACTGAGAGAAATTCAGAGTCCAGCAGAGGAGGACAAAGGGCTTAATTAGGAAAGGGAAAATAGATTATGAAAGAAAACTGGCAGGGAACATAAAAACTGACTGCAAAAGTTTTTATAGATATATGAAGAGAAAGAGATTAGTTAAAACATATGTAGGTCCCTTGCAGTCAGAAACAGTTGAATTGATCATGGGGAACAAGGATATGGCAGACCAATTGAATAACTACTTTGGTTCTGTCTTCACTATGGAAGACAAATAATCTGCCGGAAATAGCAGGAGACCGGGGGTCAAACAAGGTGGAGGAATTGAGTGAAATCCCAGTTAGCCGGGAAGTGGTGTTGGGTAAATTGAACGGATTAAAGGCCGACAAATCCCCAGGGCCAGATAGTCTGCATCCCAGAGTACTCAAGGAAGTAGCCACAGAAATAGTGGATGCGTTAGTGATAATTTTTCAAAACTCCTTAGATTCTGGAGTAGTTCCTGAGGATTGGAGGGTAGCTAATGTAACCCCACTTTTTAAAAAAGGAGGGTGAGAGAAAACTGGGAATTACAGACCAGTTAGTCTAACATCGGTAGTGGGGAAACTGCTAGCGTCAGTTATAAAAGATGGGATAGCAGTACATTTAGAAAGTGGTGAAATCATTGGACAAAGTCAGCATGGATTTACGAAAGGTAAATCATGTCTGACAAATCTTATTGAATTTTTCGAAGATGTAACTAGTAGAGTGCATAAGCGAGAACCAGTGGATTTGTTATATCTAGACTTTCAGAAGGCTTTCAACAAGGTCCCACATAAGAGATTAGTATACAAACTTTTTTTTAAGATATATATTTTTATTAGAGTATGTAGACAGTGATTTAGCAAACATATGTTATGATAACAATATTTCATGTACAACGGTCATACATTATTAATATTGTCAAGTGAATCATTTTGACTCTAATAATTTTTTTTTTTAAGTAAGGAAAACAGTAAGAAAAATAAAATAAAAATCAACATCAAAAAAGAAAATCATAAAGAATGGAATAATTTACTATTATTACATCATAGGAGATAAGATCAAGGAATATAAAATATAACTTTTCATCTAATCCTGAGTCCAAGTTTCAGTTAGGGTTCCCTGCCGAACCATTCTACCCTTTTAAGTAATCACTGAAAGAAGGCCATATTCTAACGAAAACTTCTTGTTTGTCCAATAGGGCAAATCTGATTCTTTCCAGGTGTAGGGTCTCCGACATTTCCGTAATCCACATTTTAGTTGTGGGGGATATAGGGCCTTTCCAAAATTTTAATGTTAGTTTCTTCCCAATTATTATACTGTAATCTAGGAAATTTCTTTGACTTGTTGTAAGAGTTAAACTTTGTTCTGATGTGCCAAGTATTATTAATTTTGGGTCTGGATCCAGTTTAGTATTAATACCTTCAGAAGTTATTCTAAAAATCTCAATCCAGACATTCTTAATTTTTATACAATTTGCAAAAGTATGTGTTAAATTAGCCTCTGGATGTTGACATTTATCGCAGGTAGAGGATATCTGTGGAAAGATTCTATTTAATTTAACTTTGGAGTAATGTAATCTATGTAATACTTTAAATTATATTAGAGCGTGTCTGGAGTTTAGCGAGCATTGATGTATATATTGTAAACTTTTGTCCCATATATCTTTCGTTATGGATTGATTTATTTCATTTTCCCATGTATGCCTATATGATTCCGTCGATGGTATCTCGCTATCTTAGAGGGTATTGTAAATATAAGTTGTTAATTTTTCTGTATTAGGATGCTTATTCAGACATTCATCAAGGATTTCTGGTTCCCTATTCCTATAATCTTGTGTATTTGACCTAACATAATCTCTGAGTTGTAGATATCGAAAAAAGGTATTTGAGTGTAATCCATAAATCTGTTGCAGTTCCTGAAATAAAAGATAAGTGCCTTTCTTATAAAGGTGTTCCATCTTTTTGATTCCATAGTTTTTCCATTGTATAAAGCCTTTATCCAGCATGGAAGATTTGAATAAGGGATTGTTTACAATAGGGAGACAGAGTGGTATATTATCCAGTTTTAAAGCCATTTTAAGTTGTTTCCAGATTTGTGTACCACTATATATTATAGGGTTTTCCCCATAGGTTTTTTTGTGCAATTTTGTCGGTGCAAATGTAATCGGACCGATTTCAAAAGGTAGACAATCCTCCTTTTCCATCCTTAACCAATCTGGTTGTTGATCCATTTCTTCCAGCCAAAAATTCATGTTTTTAATATAAATTGCCCAAAAATAGAACAAAACATTTGGTAGAGCTGAACCTCCATTAATCTTTGATTTACATAAATGTTTTTTATTTATTCTATGATTCTTGTAATCCCAGATAAAACTTGTAACAGTAGAGTCTACTTTTTAAAAAAAAGATTTTGGAATATATATCGGGATTGATTGAAATAGGTACAATAATTGCTGCAGAAAAATCATTTTTATAGCATTAATTCTACCGAACATTGAAATAGGGAGTGTTTTCCAGTATTGAATATTCTTATTTAGTTTATTCAGTAAAGGTGGGAAATTTGATTTAAATAAAGAACTATACCCCTTAGTTACATAAATACCTAGATATTTAAATTTTTCTTCAACTATTTTAAAAGGTGATTGTTGTAGTATATGTAAATTGTGATCCGTTATTGACATGATTCGCTTTTATTCCAATTAATTCTATATCCTGAGAACTGACTGAATTGAGTTATTAGATTTAATAAATTTGGAATACTAATTTCTGGCTTTGTAATATATATTAGTACATCATCTGCATATAGAGAAATTTTATTCATTGTATCTTTAGTGTTGTACCCATGTATTTCTGGATTAGATCTGACATTTTCTGCGAGTGGTTCAATTGCTAAAGCGAATAATAATGGAGATAACGGACATCCTTGTCTACAACCTCTGGAAAGATTAAATCTAGTTGATAACATTTGATTTGTTAGTATTCTAGCTGTTGGGTTAGAATGTAATAATTTAACCCATGCACAGTACTTCTCTCCCAATTGAAATGTTTCCATCACTGAAAATAAATATGGCCATGCTACTTGATCGAAGGCTTTTTCAGCATCTAGCAAAATAATTGATAGGTCTGCATTAGCAATTCTATTTGAATATATAATATTAAACAATCGTCTAAGATTATAAAATGAATGACGTTTTGGGATAAAACCTGTTTGATCAGAGTGTATTAATTTGTTAATTACTAAGCTCAATCTATAAGATAGGATTTTAGTTAATATTTTCTGATCAGTATTTAATAGAGCTATTGCTCTATATGAGGCCGGGTCTTCTAGATCCTTATCAATTTTAGGTATAAGTATTATTGTAGATTAATTTAAAGTTTCCGGGAGTTGCTGTTGAGTATAAACTTGTTTATACAGTGTTTGTAAGCGTGGAGAAATCAGATCATAAAATTTTTTATAGAATTCAGAACAGGCCATTAGGGCCGGCGGCCTTTCTATTTTTTAAAGATCTAATTGACTCTTCAATATCATTAGTCGTTATTTCAGCTCCTAATAATTCTTGTTCTTGCAGATCTAAGCCTTTAAGGTTACATTTCTGTAAAAATGCTTCCATTCCTATTGATTGTTGTGTCACTTTAGTGGAGTAAAGATATTGATAGTATTGTAAAAATCTGTCATTAATATCTTTGGGGAGTGTTAGTATTTTTCCCTTTTCTGATCTAATCTTATGAATCATTTTTTCCCCCATCCAGTTTACAAAGCTGGCGTGCCAATAATTTATGTGGTTTATCACCGAATTCAAAATTTAATTGTTTTGTGTGTTGATAAAGTTTTATTATTTGCTCAGAGTATATTTTATTTAACTTATATTTCAGTGCAGATATTTTATTATGTTTTGCCAATGAAGGTGCTCTTGCATTTTCTATGTCTAATTGCCTTATTTCCATTTCCAATGTCTGTTGTTTAGCTCTATTCTCTTTATTAGGAAATGCCTGAGAGGAGATTAATACCCCTCGTGTAAATGCTTTGAATGTTTCCCAGAGAAGGGAAGCAGAGATTTCAGGTTGGTCATTGACCTCGAAGAACATATTAATCTTTTACAAGATATTCACAGCATAGCTGTTTTTTTAAGATTTGAGGATTAAGTCTCCATTGTGTCTGTTTCTTGTCCATTCCGTTTAGTTTAATCATAAATGTTAATGGGGCATGATCCGAAATTATAATAGTATGATATTGTGAATTATAAGTAAATGGAATTCGTTTAGAGTCTACTCAGAAATAATCTATCCTTGAATATGTTTTATGCACAGATGAGTTAAATGAGTATTCTCTTCCGGATGGGTTTTCAATTCTCCAGATATCCTTAATATTGGTATTGTTTATATATGTTTAAAAATTCACTTGACAGAGATTTTGACTTTCTTTGAGTTGATGATCTATCTAAATATGAATCCAGTGTACAATTTAAATCTCCACCAATTATTAAATTATTTTGTGTGCATTCCAGAATAATATTCAGTATTCTCTTGAAAAACCGTGGACTATCAAAATTTGGTCCATATACAGTGGCTTGCAAAAGTATTCATACCCCATGAACTTTTCCACATTTTGTCACGTTACAACCACAAACATAAATATATTTTATTGGAATTTTATGTGATAGACCAACACAAAGTGGTGCATAATTGTGAAGTGGAAGGAAAATGATACATGGTTTCCAAATTTTATTACAAATAAAAAACTGTAAAGTGTGGCGTGCAAAAGTATTTAGCCCCCCTGAGTCAATACTTTGTCGAACCACCTTTCACTGCAATTACAGCTGCAAGTCTTTTGGGGTATGACTCTACCAGCTTTGCACATCTAGAGACTGAAATTTTTGCCCATTCATCTTTGCAAAATAGCTCAAGCTCAGTTGGATTGGATGGAGAGCGTCTGTGAACAGCAATTTTCAAGTCTTGCCAAAGATTCTCAATTGGATTTAGGTCTGGACTTTGTCTGGGCCATTCTAACACATGAATATGCTTTGATCTAAACCATTCAATTGTAGCTCGAGCTGTATGTTTAGGGTCGTTGTCCTGCTGGAAGGTGAACCTCCGCCCCAGTCTCAAGTCTTTTGCAGACTCTAACAGGTTTTCTTCCAAGATTGCCCTGTATTTGGCTCCATCCATCTTCCCATCAACTCTGACCAGCTTCCCTGTCCCTGCTGAAGAAAAGCATCCCCACAGCATGATGCTGCCACCACCATGTTTCACAGTGGGGATGGTGTGTTCAGGGTGATGTGCAGTGTTAGTTTTCCACCACACATAGCGTTTTGCATTTATGCCAAAAACTTCAAATTTGGTCTCATCAGACCAGAGCACCTTCCTCCACATGTTTGCTGTGTCCCCCACATGGCTTGTGGCAAACTGCAAATGGGACTTCTTATGGCTTTGTTTCAACAATGGCTTTCTTTTTGCCACTCTTCCATAAAGGCCTGATTTGTGGAGTGCACGACTAATAGTTGTCCTGTGGACAGAATCTCCCACCTGAGTTGTGGATCTCTGCAGCTCCTCCAGAGTTACCACGGGCCTCTTGGCTGCTTCTCTGATCAATGCTCTCCTTGCCCGGCTTGTCAGTTTAGGTGGACGGCCATGTCTTGGTAGGTTTGCAGTTGTGCCATACTCTTTCCATTTTCGGAGGATGGATTGAACAGTGCTCCGTGAGATGTTCAAAGCTTGGGATATTTTTTATAACCTAACCCTGCTTTAAACCTCTCCATAACTTTATCCCTGACCTGTCTGGTGTGTTCCTTGGGCTTCATGATGCCCAAGGAACATTGTTTGTTCACAAATGTTCTCTAACAAATCTCTGAGGCCTTCACAGAACAGCTGTATTTATACTGAGATTAGATTACACACGTGGACTCTATTTACTAATTAGGTGACTTCTGAAGGCAATTGGTTGCAATGGATTTCATTTAGGGGTATCAGAGTAAAGGGGGCTGAATACTTTTGCATGCACACTTTTCAGTTTTTTATTTGTAAAAAGATTTGAAAACCATGTTTCATTTTCCTTCCACTTCACAATTATGCGCCACTTTGTGTTGGTCTATCACATAAAATCCTAATAAAATAATTTATGTTTGTGGTTGTAACGTGACAAAATGTGGAAAAGTTCAAGGGGTATGAATACTTTTGTAAGCCACTGTATATTAAGGAGAGTCACTTTTTTGAGTATAATTTGCCTACTACTATGATATATCTACCATCAGTATCTTCTGTAGTTGATGTATGTTTAAAAGGTATACTTTTGTGGATTAGAATTGCAACTCCTCTAGATTTATATGTGAATGAGGAATGATACGTTTGGGCAATCCATTTTGTTTTCAATCTGTATTGCGCTTCCTTTTTAAGGTCTCTTGGAGGAAAATTTTGTCTGTTTTGAGCGATTTTAGGTGAGTTAATACTTTGCCTCTCTTAATGGGTTCATTAATTCCCTTAACATTCCAACTGCAAAATTTAATTCCTTCACCCCCAGTGTTCACTTTTATGTCTTGCATCATGATTAGGGTGGTCTATAATGGAGTAGATGATTCAGCACGTTAAACCATAAACCATAGATGAATTTTAGATCTTGTAGGTTTTCTTCTCGGTCATATCTCCTTAAATAACAATTATAATTTCATTCTAAATAAAGATTATACTGATTATAACATACTACAAAATAGAAAAGATAAGTGATTATTATATTAGTGAAGCGTGAAAGAAAGAAAAATACTACATCTATAGTTAGTGTAGTTAGTGATAGCCACCCTAATGTGGCTAGGCATCTAAAGACTTCCGTAGCTTTTGGTAAAAAAAAAATGTTACTAGCTCCGTTCGTTCCTTGAAGGAAAAATTTCTAATTCAACAAAGAAAAACATTATGCGGAGGAGGGGAATAATGGATATATTCCAATAATGGAATAATTATTAATCTCAAAGTAAATAAAATATTAGTTTCATATAACCAAAGTATTAGTCCATGATTAGTCAAAATAGTATCAAATATCTAGGATTAAACCTTCATCTATTTTAATCATCTTATGATTCATCCTTTTAACTAATTCTGAATTAATCCAATTAACTATAATTGATGATGATTAATTATTATGATTAATAATAGTTAGTAATAGTTAGTACTATAATATAAAATATTATATAACGATGATCAATTTCATTCTAAATTCATAATATAGTAAAGTAATTATATAGTATAGTATAGTAATTATAGTATAGTAATTTAAAGTTCAGTTTCTTCTCAGTAAAGTACCGAATCCAATATCATCGCGTATATTTAGTATTAAGTATTAATCCTCATTGTCCTCTTTTTTACTCTCGTCCTCGCTAATTTCAATCTTTTCAGTGGTCTCAATCTTCTTTGCAAATTTAAAAGCCTCTGTGTGGTTAGTAAAGAAGTATCCTTTGTGGTCGTAGGTGATTCTCAATGTTGCATGGTACATCAGTCCATATCTCAGGTTATTTATGTTCTTAAGTATTCTTCTTGTGTCTGTAAACAATGCCCATTTCTTGGCAATCTCCGCTGGGTAGTCTCAAAATATGCTGATCTTGTCTCCTTCAAAATCAAGATTTCTGCTGCGAACAATTTTCTTCATCATGTCATCCAAGACATGGTCATATTGCACCTTCACTATCAGTTGTCTTGGAGGGGCATCCGTCCCTGGACGGCATCTCAGTGCTCTGTGTGCCGGAGCAAGTAAAGATGCTTGATCCAGATTTAAAACTTTCTTCAGTAGATCTGCAGCAAATTCACGGGGGTCACGGTTCCCCTCTCTTCCTTCCCGGACACCAATAATTCTTAGATTCTGGCGTCTCTGTCGTCCCTCCAAGTCAATGCATTTTTCGGTTATTTTATGCAATAAGTCCGATAAACGCTTGTTCTCGGAGAGAAGCTTGCTTGTAGTTTCAGAGCATGTTTCAGCGATTCCCTCTAGTTCGATTATGGATTGTTGTTGTTGTTCTAGTGCCTGAGAGATGGGGTCCAGCTTCGAATTTTACTTCGGAGTCACGTGAGTGACTACGTGAATAGAAGCCCGTACAGCCGTTGGTGCGTCATGACGTCAGACGCTGGTGCAGTCGGGCGGTTGGAGCAACAGCGCTCCTCCGAGCGGTAAGTTTAAATCGCGGGTTTTTCGAAGAGCTGGAGAATTCGGCGGGTGCAGCAGCATCTAAGGAGCGAAGGAGATGGGCGACGTTGCGGGTCGAGACCCTTCTTCATACCTCACCCTCGATTCTCCAGCATTTGCAGTTCTTCGTTAAGTTTAAGAGGTAAGGTTTTTAAAAAAATTTTACCGCATGTTTAATTTCTGCGATGGTTTGGGAGAGAATGTTGCAGAAAGGGAAGAAGGTGTCGGCGAGGCGCTCCGGGGGTAGAAAGGAAAAGTGGCAGGAGAGTGTTGAGGATGGAGGCCCGTCTGGTACACCTGGTCCGGTGCTGGCTACACAGCCAGTGGTTGCGGACCCACTGCCGGGGGGCAGTGGAGGCTTGTCAGTAGGGTGGAAGGCCACTGGCAAGTCTCTGTGGCCCGTAAATGAGTCTGGCCTGGAGGTTATACCCTCCATAGGAGAGTCCGTTTGCTCACGGCTCTCCCACGTCGAGATTCTATTTCAAAAGAATGCTCGACAGGGACCAGCTCCGTGGGGAGGAGTGGTGCCCAAGCCAGGCTGATGGAGAGCTTGTGCTAGCAGCACCTGTTTCAGGGCTGCAGAACTATCCTGCCTGTGAGGAGGATGTTCCAGCTCCGTGAGGAGGAGTGGTGCCCAAGCCAGGCTGATGGAGAGCTTGCGCTAGCAGCACCTGTTTCAGGGCTGCAGAACTATCCTGCCTGTGAGGATGTTCTATCAGGACAGTTTGCTGACACTGTTTCTATGCTGGGGGAGAGCAGTAAAGGTGTTCGGTTGGAGGTAATTCCGAACATTGCTGGGAAGTTTGCTGAGTGTAGAGGCAGGAAAGGCGATTGATGTAGAATTGGCCGAAGCCATTCATTAATATGCTCTCCCATCAGTTACAGGAGCTAGCTATGGATGAAGTAGCAAAGAACTATAAAGCTCCTGTTAATTGTGATCTCCTGAAGGTACCGGTGGTTAATCACCAAATTTGCATAGATGGGTTTGCCTGCTAGGGCCCAGGAGATGAAGTTTTAAAAAAGTGCTTAAACTGTTGTCAGCAGGTATTACAGCTGTGGTGTAAGTTATTGATACAAATGATATGGTTGAAGCACACCAGGATGAACTGGGACTCCTTTGTAATGCATTTTGAAATTAATAATATCGGGAGGGCCAGTGCTAACCCGAATTTGGCGAGTTGTGCAAAACGACCAGTGTACCACCACGAAATCTGTTGTTTGGTGGTAACCTTGCAAAAAGGGTCAAAGACTATTATGAGGTTGTTATAACCATGCTGGAAGCCAGCTGGAAGCAAGGCAAAAAAGGTTCTCTACAAGAAGTCGAGGACAACAAGGCCGCAAGGAAAGATGCTGGTAAGGAATATAACATTGACAGACGATGAATTAACTGATGTTCCTGTTCAAATTAGGGAAGGTTAAAATTGTTCTCAAACAATGGCAGCAGTTGACATCAGATTTGTTCATACTTAGTGTATTGAAGGGGTGAAAAATTGGATTTTACTATAAGGACAGTCTACCTAATCAACATTTTCCTAGTCATAAACTTATTTTTCAGATGAGGAAAATGTGCTTATTCAAGCAGAGATTCAGTCGTTACATAAGAAGGGGTAATTGAGCCTTCTGTCTATCAAAGTCAACAATTTCTGTCAAGTATATTTCCCAGATCTAAAAAAGACTGGGGGATGTAGAATTATTCTGGATTTATCGAACAAATTTGTTTGTTATAGGCATTTCAAAATGGAGACCTTTACCACGGGGAACCATTGATTTAAAGAATGCGTATTACGCAGTGTCTATTCATGGTGATGATAGAAGATATTTGAAATTTATTTGGATGACTGAGCTGTGGCAATTCAGGACATTGCCGAATGGATTAACTTCAGCTCCTAGGTTATTTACTAAATTGGTAAAACCTGTGCTAGCATTACTTAGAGCTCAGGGGCATGTGGTAATGGCCTATTTAGATGATATTCTGATTGTTGGAAAGACTCATGCTGAAACTCAATCATCAGTTTCAGTTGTTAAAATCACTTTTGAACAAATGGGATTTGTTATTCACCCAGATAAATCTAAATTATCACCAGTCCAAATTATTGATTATCTGGGATTTACCATTAATTCCAATCACATGTTGGTAACTTTGCCCAGGGATAAATTGAATCAGTTAATTGAGGACTGTGTTAATCTCGTTGGAGAACAACGGCCTTCGATTAGACAAGTAGCCAGTTTTATTGGTAAGTTGTTGCAGCCTTTCCAGCTGTGCAGTATGGTCCTCTGCATTATCAACAATTACAACCATCAAAGGAACAGGCACTGAGAATACAAAGGGGCCATTTTTTGATAGGCCTATGCAGTTGTCAGCTGGGGCGATTGCTGACATACAATGGTGGATAGTACATGTTTCAAAAAATTTAAGGAAGGTTTTGGCGGAATCACCGTCACTGATATTACAGACTGATGTAAGTGCACTGGGTTGGGGTGCAACAGATATGTCTTCTAGTTGTGGAGGCAGATGGAATGTGGATGAGACATCGCTTCCTCAATTAAGAGGGATTAATTATTTAGAGTTGTTGGGCACCTGGTATGGGCTCAAAGCTTATTGTTCTACAAGGAGGGATCTGCATGTGCAGGTCAGATTGACAACACCACAGCAGTGGCATATGTAAACCACATGGGTGGAGTTAAGTCACAGTCTTGTGATAGACTGGCTAACCAGATTTGGAGCTGGTGTATTGACCAAAATATCTGGCTTGCAGCACTTTATTTGCCAGGAAGAGGTCACGTCAGTTTAATGACAACATTGAATGGATGTTAAATCAGGATGTATTTAACCAAATGATTGATCAGTATGCATTGCCAGATATTGACTTGTTTGCATCTCGATTAAATCATCAGTTACCTAGATATGTTTCATGGTAACCAGATTCTGGGGCAGTAGCAGTGGATGCATTTTTGCTGCATTGGGGGAGGAATGTTTGTGTATGTATTTCTTCATTCTGTCTCATCAGCAGATGGTTGCAAAGATCAAGGAGGACTCCGCTTCAGGGGTATTGGTAGTGCCAGATTGGCCTACACGAGCATGGTTTCCCGTTGTATTACAAATGGCTAGGGAGCCTTACATGCTTATGCCCAAGAATAAAAATCTACTGGTAAATCCAATCACTGGGGATCAACATCCTTTATAGGATCGTATTGATCTGTTAATTTGCAGATTTTAAGGAGGCCATACCTGGGGAGAGGACTGTCTCATCGGACGGTGGATGTCCTCACGTCGGCCTGCAGGGATAGTACACAGCAGCAATATATCACCTATATAAGGAAGTGGGAGCAATTCTGCCTACAGCAGGATATTGTATATCACACTGCAGGGATCACGGATGTATTGGAGTTTGTCAACTCTTTATTTTGACCAAAAAATTAAGTTACAGTGCAATTAATTCAGCCAGAAGTGCTCTGTCTTGTTATTTACCTATGAATGCAGAATTGCATACAGTAGGGACACATCCGTTAGTTCACGATTCATGAAGGGAGTTTTCAATTCTAATCCTCCTAAACCCAGGTATGCCGGTATTTGGAATGTGAGTGAGGTTCTTATGCTTTTTCGCCAGTGGGCTCCGGTTACAAGCCTATCTATAGCCAAATTAACTATGAAGGTGGTCATGCTTCTGGTGTTGGTTTCTGCCCAACGTGTACAAACATTGCAAAAGCTACGGCTAGATAGAATGCATGTGTCGGCTGATGCCATTATATTTTATGTCTATGATTTGCTTAAACATAATAAAAGAGGCATGACAGGATGTAAGATTGTGTTTTCAGCATACCCCGCAGATGATCGCTTCTGTATAGTCTCACATTTATCTCGTTACATTGAGATTACTAAACCTCTGAGAGGAACAGAGTTGGCTTTGTTTATTAGTCACAAAAAACCACACAGTAAGGTGTCGGTGCAAACGATTTCAAGGTCCTCGCGGCCGCAGGATGGTCCAGTGAGCTAACTTTTCAGAGGTTTTATCACAAGCCGATTTCAAGGCTCGGGGTGTTTGCTGATTCTGGTGTCAGTACTGTTACATTTTTCCCCTGAGTTAGAGGGGTTTGTTATGATTTGTTTGTAAATAAACTGTTATTTCATTTCACAAATGTATTACTGATGCATGATTGATTGTTAACGACTTTTGAGTCAATCCAGGCAGTGTGAACGTCGGATTTGAGTCTGCGGCGTGAATTCACAGTGCTTTGAAGTCTTCACGTAGTCACTCACGTGACTCCGAAGTAAAATAGTAAGATTAAACGAGAACTTACCAGTTTGAAGTTTGATCTTTATTTTATGAGGAGTCGAGTTGAGGGACTACGTGCCCTCTGCTCCCACCCTCATAGATCTCATCTGGTAGTTCTAGTTTTATCATCTTACCGTTATACTTCGGTCATTGTTAGCTGTGAATTCATTCCGCTGCTTTGAAGATTGACGCACCAACGGCTGTACGGGCTTCTATTCACGTAGTCCCTCAACTCGACTCCTCATAAAATAAAGATCAAACTTCAAACTGGTAAGTTCTCATTTAATCTTACTATTAAATACTGATTCCATCAGATTTAGTTTAACATTTACTTCATCAATCTTTTTATTTAGATTGTCTTCCATGATCATCTTCCAGGAATCCAATTATTTCTGTACGATAGCAACAATATCTTTCTTAATTTCTTCTTTAATTTCTTTTTTAAAAGTTTTCAACTCATCTTTAAAGTAATTTTTGAGTTTTTTAAATTCTGCCATTATTTTTGAAACTTCTGAGGTGAGGAAACTTCTTAGTTCTTCCACATCTGACTTTTTTTCCCTTGAGGTCTCTTCTTGGGATGCTGTTAAACCAGAGGCCGAAGCTTCGGTTGGGCCTACTTCCCTGGCCCTACCGGTTTTTCTCGGTTTGGGGGGGGTGGGGTACGTTGTGGAAACATACCATCGGTTTCGTCGCGCGCCTGATGACATCACAGGCTTGCTGCAGTCAGTCGGTTGCGATGTTGAGCAGGTAAGTCCCGATTTTTTCCCCGTTTTTTTTCCTTCAGTTTTTCGGAGCTAAATGGCGCGTGTCCGCCTACTCCATAGCGCCACCAGAAGTCCCCAGTATACAAACTTAAAGCACACGGTATTGGGGGTTCAGTATTGATGTGGATAGAGAACTGGCTGGCAGACAGGAAGCAAAGGGTAGGAGTAAACGGGTCCTTTTCAGAATGGCAGGCAGTGACTAGTGGGGTACCGCAAGGCTCAGTGCTGGGACCCCAGCTATTTACAATATATATTAATGATTTGGACGAGGGAATTGAATGCAACATCTCCAAGTTTGCGGATGACACTAAGCTGGGGGGTAGTGTTAGGTGTGAGGAGGATGCTAGGAGGCTGCAAGGTGACTTCGATAGTCTGGGTGAGTGGGCAAATGCATGGCAGATGCAGTATAATCTGGATAAATGTGAGGTTATCCACTTTGGTGGCATAAACAGGAGGGTAGACTTATCTGAATGGTGGCAAATTAGGAAAAGGGGAGATGCAACGAGACCTGGGTGTCATGTTACACCAATCATTGAAAGTAGGCATGCATGTGCAGCAGGCAGTGAAGAAAGCAAATAGTATGTTAGCATTCATAGCGAATGTATTTGAGTATAGGAGCAGGAAGGTTCTACTGCAGTTGTACAGGGTTTTGGTGAGACCACACCTGGAGTATTGCGTACAGTTTTGGTCTCCAAATCTGAGGAAACACATTCTTGCCATAGAGGGGGTACAGAGAAGGTTCACCAGACTGATTCCTGGGATGTCAGGACTAATATGAAGAAAGACTGGATAAACTTGGCTTGTACTCGCTATAATTTAGAAGACTGAGGGGGCATCTTATAGAAACTTACAAAATTCTTAGGGGGTTGGATAGGCTAGATGCAGGAAGATTGTTCCCGATGTTGGGGAGGTCCAGAACAAGGGGTCACAGTCTAAGGATAAGGGGGAATTCCTTTAGGACCAAGATGAGGAAAACATTTTTCACACAGAGAGTGGTGAGTCTCTGGAATTATCTTCCACAGAAGGCAGTTGAGGCCAGTTCATTGGCTATATATAAGAGGGAGTTAGATGTGGCCCTTGTGGCTAAAGGGATCGGGGGTATGGAGAGAAGGCAGGTACAGTATGCTGAGTTGAATGATCAGCCATGATCATATTGAATGGCGGTGCAGACTCGAAGGGCCAAATGGCCTACTCCTGCACCTATTTTCTATGTTTCTATCCCCAAATGCAGCAACTTGTTGGTTCACCCTGTGACAGGAAAGAGTCACCCTTTTCATGATCATATTAATTTGTTAATTTGCAGATTCTGACTAGACCATTCCAGGGGCTCAGACTATCGAGGCAGACTGTGGATATGATAACTAAAACCTGGAGGGATAGTACTAAAAAACAATACGTATCTCATATAAAAATGGGAGATGCTCTGCTTACAGTCAAATATATCTTATCACACTGCAGGCATACCTCATGTATTGGAGTTTCCTTGTTACATTGCACTTTGACGAGCAATTGAGTTATAATGCCATTAATAGTGCTAGGCGTGCATTGTCCTCCTATTCATGGCAGGGGTCGGGACAACATTCTGTCGGATCTCATCCATTGTTGTCCTGATTCATGAAAGGTACTTTAACAAGAACACTCCTAGACCTAGATATACGGAAGTCTGGGATGTGAGCATAGTTCTCACATTGCTTCATCAATGGGCTCCGATTACACCTGTCTTCCAAAAACTAACACTTAAAGTGGTCATGCTCATGGCGCTCATTTCAGTGCAACGGGTCCAGACATTGCAAAAGTTACGACTGGACAGCATGCATTCTCTGTAAATTATATTTCTGTAAATAATATTATGTATATAATCTAATCACACAAAGCAGGCCAGGGACGTCCGGGACCAAAATGAGCTTTAGAGCATACCCCATTGACCGGCAACTATGTGTAGTTACGCACCTACATCAATATATTGAAGTCACTAAGAGTCTTAGAGGCTCCAAAACAATGATGCTCATCAGTCACAAAAACCGCATAGAAAGGTGTTGGTGCATTTCTAGGTGGCTGAAACAGGTTTTGGATTGTGCTGGAGTAAACACTGATAAGTTTAAATCTCACTCCACCAGGGCGGTATCAACATCCGCAGCAAGGGCACTTGACGCCCCTTTAGACCAAATCCTCGGGGCCGCAGGATGGTCCAGTGAAGGGACTTTCAACGGTTTTGTAACAAACCTATCCTCACGACGGAAGGATTTGGGCATGCTATTTGGGTTCTGTTTGTAAATTCCCCCTGGGAGAGAGGGGTTGTTATTGCTTCTTTTCTTATTAAGACATTAATTTGTATAATTCAAACAATGTTAAATGCATTATTTGTTTATCCTGTGTCAACTGAAGGAGTGTGTCGTATGGAACTGGATCTACAGCATTAAATCACAGAGCTTTCAAATCTTCATGGAATCACTCACGTGACTCCGAAGTAAAATAGTGAGACTAAATGAGAACTTACCAGTTTGAAGTTTGATCTTTATTTTATGTGGAGTTACGGTGAGCGATTACGTGCCCTCCGCTCCTGGCCCTCATAATTGCAAAGATCAACTAGTAGTTCTAGTCTTCTGAGTCTTACTATGTTACTTCGACTGTGGTTACTGTGATTTCACGCCGCTGTTTTGAAGATTGATGCACATGCGCACTGGCGGGCCTTCTTCACGTAATCGCTCACCGTAACTCCTCATAAAATAAAGATCAAACTTCAAACTGGTAAGTTCTCATTTAATCTCACTATTATAGTTCCATCTGCCAAGATAGTGTTTGTTTGCATGCTAATCCAGTCAAATCACACCAGACATGAGTACAATCAAGCCCTACACAAATACAACAGGTGAGAAAAACAGAGAAAAAATATGATGGCATTAAAACTAATTTTAACCAATGGTTCTACAACTGATTTAATCTCAGTACAGCCTGTGCCAGGAAAATCTCTCAACATTTCTCACTACACGGTTGCATTTCATCCTCAAGATTTCCTCTAGCACAAAGCTAATCTAGCACAAAGCCGCGTGACAGTGAGAGTAGGAATGAAATGAGGTGGAGGATAAATGCGTGGCTGAGGGACTGGTGCAGTGGGCAGGGATTCAAGTTTCTTGATCACTGGGACCTCTTTTGGGGAAGGCATGATCTGTACACAAAGGATGGGTTGCACTTGAACCCGAGGGGGACCAATATCCTGGCAGGGAGATTTGCAAAGGCTACTGGGGAGACTTTAAACTAGAAAGGCTGGGAGGAGGGAGGAGGGTAGAGGGGGCTAGCGGTCAGGGTGTGGGGCAAGAGGCAGAGAAGGGAAGCACTCGGACCCAAAATGTAGGCGAGAAAGATGAAAAAGATAATATACAGAGAATAAGGGATGGTGGGTTTCTAAAATGTGTATATTTTAATGCTAGGAGCATTGTAAATAAGGTGGATGAACTTAGAGCCTGGATTGACACCTGGAAATATGATGTTGTGGCAATCAGTGAAACATAGTTGCAGGAGGGCTGTGATTGGAAACTAAATATTCCAGGATTTCGTTGCTCCAGATGTGATAGAATTGGAGGGACCAGAGGTGGAGGTGTTGCATTGCTTGTCAGAGAGGATATTACAGCAGTGTATTATAGACCGCCAAATGGGGAGCGAGAATTGGAAAAGCAAATATGTAAGGAGATAGCAGATATTAGTAGTAAGCACAAGGTAGAGATTGTGGGAGATTTCAATTTTCCAAAAATAGACTGGGAAACACATTCTGTAAATGGGCTGGATGGTTTGGAGTTCGTGAAATGTGTGCAGGATAGTTTTTTGCAGCAGTACATAGAGGTATCGACCAGAGAAGGGGCAGTGCTGGACCTCCTGTTAGGAAATGAGGCAGGTCAGGTGACGGAGGTATGCGTTGGTGAGCACTTCGGGACCAGTGATCACAATACCATTAGTTTCAATATAATTATGGAGAGAGTCAGAACTGGACCTAGGGTGGAGATTTTTGATTGGAGAAAGGCTAACTTTGAGGGAATGCGTAAGGATTTTAAAGAGTGAATTGGGACACTTTGTTTCATGGGAAGGATGTAGAAGAGAAATGGAGGACATTTAAAGGGGAAATTGTAAGAGTACAGAATCTTTATGTCCCTGTTAGGTTGAAAGGAAATAGTAAAAATTGGAAAGAGCCATGGTTCTCAAGGGAAATTGGACACTTGTTTCGAAAAAAGAGAGATATCTACAATAATTATAGGAGGCATGGAGTAAATGAGGTGCTAGAGGAGTATAAAGAATGTAAAAAGAATCTTAAGAAAGAAATTATGAAGGCTAAAAGAAGATATGAGGTTGCTTTGGCAAGAAAGGTGAAAAGTGAATCCAAAGGGTTTCTACAGCTATATTAATAGCAAAAGGATAATGAGGGATAAAATTGGACCATTAGAGAACCAGAATGGACAGCTATCTGCAGAGCCAAAAGAGATGGGGGAGATATTGAACAATTTCTTTTCTTCGGTATTCACCAAGGAGAAGGATATTGAACTCTGAGGTAAGGGAAAAAAGTAGAGTAGCTATGGAAACTATGAGATTCAAAGAGGAGGAAGTACTGACACTTTTGAAAAATATAAAAGTGGATAAGTCTCCAGATCCTGACAGGATATTCCCTAGGACATTGAGGGAAGTTAGTGTAGAAATAGCAGGAGCTATGACAGAAATATTTCAAATGTCATTAGAAACGGGAATAGTGCCGGAGGATTGGCGTACCGCGCATGTTGTTCCATTGTTTAAAAAGGGTTCAAAGAATAAACCTAGCAATTATAGACCTATTAGTTTGACGTCAGTGGTGGGCAAATTAATGGAAAGGATACTTAGAGATAATATATATAAGCATCTGGATAAACAGGGTCTGATCAGGAACAGTCAACATGGATTTGTGCCTGGAAGGTCATGACAAACCTTCTTGAATTTTTTGAAGCGGTAACTAGGGAAATTGATGAGGGTAAAGCAGTGGATGTTGTCTATATGGATTTCAGTAAGGCCTTTGACAAGGTTCCCCATGGAAGGTTGGTTAAGAAGGTTCAATCTTTGGGTGTTAATGGCGGAGTAGCAAGATGGATTCAACAGTGGCTGAATGGGAGATGTCAGAGAGTAATGGTGGATGGCTGTTTGTCAGGTTAGAAGCCGGTGACCAGTGGGGTGCCTCAGGGATCTGTGTTGGGTCCACTGTTGTTTGTCATGGACATCAATGATCTGGATGATGGGGTGGAAAATTGGATAAGTAAGTATGCAGATGATACTAAGATAGGTTGTGTTGTGGATAATGAAGTAGATTTTCAAAGTCTACAGAGAGATTTGGGCCATTTGGAAAAGTGGGCTGAAAGATGGCAGATGGAGTTTAATGCTGTTAAGTGTGAGGCGCTACATCTTTGCGGGACAAATCAAAATAGGACGTACATGGTAATTGGTAGGGAATTGAGGAATGCTGTGGAACAGAGGGATCTAGGAATAACTGTGCATAGTTCCCTGAAGGTGGAATCACATGTAAATAGGGTGGTAAAGAAAGCCTTTGGTGTGCTGGCCTTTATAAATCAGAGCATTGAATATAGGAGTAGGGAAGTAATGTTAAAATTGTACAAGGCATTGGTAAGACCAATTCTGGAGTATGGTGTACAATTTTGGTCGCCTAATTATAGGAAGGATGTCAACAAAATAGAGAGAGTACAGAGGAAATTTAGTAGAATGTTGCCAGGATTCCAGCAACTATGTTACAGAGAAAGGTTGAACAAGTTAGGTCTTTATTCTTTGGAGCGCAGAAGGTTAAGGGGGGACTTGATTGAGGCCTTTAAAATGATGAAAGGGATAGACAGAGTTGACGTGGATAAGTTTTTCCCACTGAGGGTAGGGAAGATTCAAACAAGAGGGCATAACATGAGAATTAAGGGACAGAAGTTTAGGGGTAACATGAGGGGGAACCTCTTTACTCAGAGGGTGGTGGCTGTGTGGAATGAGCTTCCAGCAGAAGTGGTGGAGGCAGGATCGATTTTAACATTTAAAAGTAAAGTGGATAGGTATATGGACGTGAAGGGAATGGAGGGGTATGGTCTGAGTGCAGGTAGATGGGACTAGGGGAAAACAAATGGTCGGCACGGACTGGAAGGGCCGAGAGGGCCTGTTTCCATGCTGTAATTGTTATATGTTTATATGGTTAATCTACAGGGCAATTACAAAACTACATAATCTACTATTTATAGGAAAGGTGTAGAGAGAGTTGGGTCAAATACAGAGCAGGTGGCATCAGTGTAGGTGGGGCATCTTGGTCAGAATGGGCTGAAAGACCTGTTTACTTGCTCTATGAGCTCGAACCAGAATCAAGGTCACCCAAACCTTAGTCATTAAGCTACAGAAAGTAAGCAGCACATGCATTTGATGCCAGTTTCAAGTCATCGTTGACTCAGTCACTTTAGCATACAACAAAGTGAATCTTCATGATGTGCTAGAAGTATAAGGCACGCACTGGGATCTCTAAAGGGGCTGTCCAACTTGGGCGACCTAATCTGCAAGTTTAGAAGAGTGTCTTCGACCTTCAAACTCACAGCAGGGTCGACATGTGGTCCTAGGAGGTCCTATGCGGTCGCTGGAACTCTCTTTCATGCTCGAGGGAAGTTTCCAAATATTCGTGGCCTCAGCTCGGCCGCAGAAAATTTTTCAGCATGATGAATAATTTTCCACTAGTAAAATTTGGTCGGCATGGCTCTTTTGAATTCGTAGTGCAGTGGAGTGGGGTCGCTATTTAGTTACAGGCAGTCGAGGGCAGCCGCAGGCAACCTCCTTCACTGACCGGGCATTTTGATTGGCTCATTGGAGTTTTCAGGACCAAGGGTGGTTAAATGCCCGTTAAATTTTATTATACTTCTTAAAAGTGTCTCCACTCCTTCTCAACCCGCTTCTCTCCCCTTCTCTCCCCTTCTCCCCCCTTCTACCTCCTCTTCTCTCCCCTTCTCCCCCATTCTCTCCCCTTCTATCCCCTTCTCTCCCTTTTCCCCCCCACCCCCTCCCCCACGCTCTCTTAAGGACTTACCATACACTGTGGCAGCCGTTTACCTTCCTCTTCATCGTGCAGACACGCTCCCCCGCACTCCCTGCCCCCCGCCTTCGCAATGTGTGTTCGGATGGTCGATCCAGCTTGCGGTTTCAACGCAGATGGTCGATCTAGCTCGAGGCTTTCAGGCGAGTGCCCTCAAGCTTGAAGGTCGAAGACACTCTTCTCAACTCGCGGATTAGGTCACCCAAGTGGGACAGCCCTAACCTGTCTTCAGTTGATTAACATGTGCTTCTCATTAAAGGGGAGATTGGCCCAGTATTTGTAATCCATAGATCCCATCCATGTCAACCTTCCGGTCTCATTATTTTCACTGATAGGTCCAAAAAGGGTTTATTACAGCAAATTTCTTAACAAGCATTAACTTTTAAAGAAGTGGAGCTGTGATGAATACACTGTAATTTTTTCTAATGTGATATATGGAATGTTTATAACAGAAACTTCAAAATTATTGTTGTGACATTTGTTGGTCTTGCTTCAACGTGCAAGTTATGTCATTGGTGAACTGTTACAAGTTGCAGCAAAATCAGGCCCATCATATGAGAAGCAAAACTGTTCAATATCTGTGTCGCAATATAGGTAAATGTTAACCCCTATCCGAGTTGGACTGCAGTATTACAGTAACATTTTGTAAATCGAAATCTACCCACTTACATTGAACCAAAGGTTAATGGCCAGGTTAAAGGTTATGATCCACTTTTTCAAGTCAACTGTTTCTGTTAACTTTCAAAACATGAACAGTTTTTGAAACGGTTTGTAAATGTAAAAGTTACACACACTCTTTGTATCAAATGAAGAATGCTCCTAAGCAAACTTAGCCAAGCAGCTATATAAGATCACAATATGAGAGCACAATAGATCACATATATGAGATCACAATAGCTCCACGCTCACTTTGTAAGTCAGGGACTGATCAGGATGTCAGAATGTTTTTGTGCAAGGAGGATCATGTCTCACTAATCAGAATGAGTTTTTAAATAGGTAGCCAAAGATATTAATGAAGCAAGGGAGTAGATATTGTCTCCATGGACTACAGTAAGGCTATTGGCAAGATCCTCCATGGTAGACGAACACAAAAGGTTAAGGCACATGGAATCCAAGGTGTGTTGGTAAACAGAATCTAAAATTAGCTCAGTGATAGGAAGCAGAGGAGAGTGGTGGATGGGTATTTTACTGACTGGAGGTTTACTCTAACAAGCTGTGTGAAACAGATATCAGTGCGAGAATCTTCCTTATTTGTAATATATAAAAAATGAGAATGTAGGATGTTATTAGTCTGCAGCTGATTGTTTGAAGATGCAGCAGGACATAGATCAGCTGTAAATGTGGGCAGAGTGGTGCAGATAGAATTTAATCCAGGTATATGTGAGGTTTAGTTTAGTTTAGTTCAGAGATACTGCATGAAAACAGGCCTTCGGCACACCGAGTCCAGACTGACCAGCGATTCTTGTACACTAACAATATCCTACACACAATAGGGACTATTTACAATTGCACTAAGCCAATTTGCCTACATACCTGTAAGTCTTTGGAGTGTGTGAGGAAACCAGAGCTCCCGGAGAAAACCCACGCAGGTCACGAGGTGAACCGTGCTATATCTCTAAAGTCTGGAAGTCTAAAGTCTAAATTGCAGGGAGCTTAGGAGCATCGTTCAAGTTCAAGTGAGTTTATTGTCATGTGTCCCTGATAGGACAATGAAATTCTTGCTTTGCATCAGCACACAGAACATAGTAGGCATTTACTACAGAACAGATCAGTGTGTGCATATATCATTATATAAATACATACACACATGAATAAATAAACTGATAAAGTGCAAAAAAGATGCAGTATAATGTGGATAAATGTGAGGTTATCCACTTTGGTGGCAAAAACAGGAAGGTAGCCTATTATTTGAATGGTGACTGATTAGGAAAAGGGGAGATGCAGCGAGGACTGGGTGTCATGGTACACCAGTCATTGAAAGTAGGCATGCAGGTGCAGCAGGCTGTGAAGAAAGCGAATGGTATGTTGGCATTCATAGCAAAAGGATTTGAGTACAAGAGCAGGGAGGATTCTACTGCAGTTGTACAGGGTCTTGGTGAGTATTGCGTACAGTTTTGGTGAAGAGCTGGAACGTTGTGTCAGAGTTGTGCATAACATTGATTATACTGCACCTGGTTGCTCCTTCTTGCATATGGCGTGCACAGCCTAAAGTTGTAGGACAACTTGGTCTATTTGATCTTATTTGATTGTGCACGCTGGGTTGATTGCATTCGTCGCAACAGGGTGGACCACGTGAAGGTTGCAGTCTTCCACCCCAGTTTTGGTTTCCACACTGCAGGAAGGATTTGGTGAAAACAGAGAGAGTACAGAAGTTTAATCAGGATGCTACCTAAACTGGGGTCTGTATTCTAGAATAGAATAGAATAGAATAGTAAGATTAAATGGGAACTTACCAGTTTGAAGTTTGATCTTTATTTTATGAGGAGTTACGGTGAGCGATTACGTGAAGAAGCCCCGCCAGTGCGCCTGCGCGTCAATCTTCAAAGCAGCGGCGTGAAATCACAGTAACTACAGTCGAAGTGATATAGTAAGACTCAGAAGACTACCAGATGATCTTTGCGATTATGAGGACCAGGAGCGGAGGGCACGTAATCGCCCACCGTAACTCCTCATAAAATAAAGATCAAACTTCAAACTGGTAAGTTCTCGGTTAATCTTACTATTTTACTTCTGAGTCACGTGAGTGATTCTGTGAAGATTTCAAAGCTCTGATTTCATGCCGTAGATCCAGTTCCATACGACACACTGCTTCGGTTGACACAGGATAAACAAATAATGTATTGAACATTGTTTAAATTATACAATGAACGTTTTAAACAATAAAACAGCAATAACCCCTGTCTCCCAGGGGAAACTACAAAGGAGAACAAACAGAACCCAAAACAGCATGCCCAAATCCTACCATTGCGAGGACAGGTTTATCATAAAATCGTGAAAAGTTTCCTTCACTGGACCATCCTGCGGCGAGGATTTGGTCTAAAGGCACGTCCTGCGCCTTTGCTGCGTACGTTGACGCCGCCCTGGTGGAGTGAGATTTAAACACATCAGTGTCTACTCCAGCATAATCCAAAACCTGTTTCAGCCATCTAGAAATAGTTTGTACTGACACATTTCTGTGAGTTTTTTTGTGGCTGATGAGCATCGCTGTTTCAGAGCCTCTGAGACTCTTGATAGATTAACTCAGGTGCGTAACTACACATAGTCTCAGGTCAATGGGGTATGCTTTAAAGCTTATTTTGGTTCCAGCCGTCCCTGGCCTGCTTTGTTTGATTAGATCATATACATAAACGTAATATTATCTACAGAAGAATGCATGCTGTCCAGTCGCAGCTTTTGCAATATCTGGACCCGTTGCGCTGACACTAGCGCCATGAGCATTGGAGCGTTAACTTCTGGAAAGACTTTGAGCGTTAACTTCTGGAAAGACAGATGTAATTGGAGCCCATTGCCAAAGCAGTGTGAGAACTATGCTCACATCCCAGTTATCCGTATATCTAGGTCTGGGAGGGTTGTTGTTAAAATTCCTCTTATGAATCAGGCCACCAATGGATGAGATCCGACAGAGAGTTGTCCCGTCCCTTGCCCTAAATAGGAGGACAAAGCACTTTGAGCACTATTAATGGCACTATAGCTCAACTGCTCTTCAAAATGCAATTAGCAAGGAACTCCAATACATCCGGTATGCCTGCAGTATGATAAGATATATTTGACTGTAAACAGAACATATCCCATTTCTTAATATGAGATACATATTGTTTTTTAGTACTATCTGTCCAGGCCACCGTAATCACATCCACGGTTCTACTCGATAGTCCGAGTCCCTGGAACGGTCTGGTCAGAATATACAAATGGTCGGCACGGACTGGAAGGGCCGAGAGGGCCTGTTTCCGTGCTGTAATTGTTATATGGTTATATGGTTAAATCAACAGATTAATACGATCATGTAAAGGGTGACTCTCTCCTGTCACAGGGTGAACCAACAAGTTGCTGCATTTGGGGACAGTCATGAATGGCTGTGTCATCAGTCTCAGAACCAATGGGAACCATGGCTGTGTGGGCCAGTTAGGAACTACCAAAATGCCTGAAGCGGAGTCATGCTCTATTTTGGTGAGACATTGACTGATGAGGCAGAATGGGGAAAAGCGTAAAAGAACGTACGTCCCCAATGTAGCGAGAATGCATCCACCACTACTGCCCCTGGATCCGGTTCCCATGAGGCGTATTTAGGTAACTGGTGATTTAACCTGGATGCAACAGATCTATGTCTGGCAATCCATACCGGCTGACAATCATTTTGAAAACTTTTGGATTCAGCATCCATTCTGTGTTGTCATTGAATTTACGTGACCTGGTGTCTGCCACTTTCACGTTATCTCTACCTGGTAGGTAAATATCTGTGACCCAGATGTTTCTCGTAATGCACCAGTGCCAGATGAGGTTAACCAGATTGTCACATGATAATTACCTAATTCCACCTATGTGATTGATATATGCAACAGCTGTGGTATTGTCAATCTGTAGCTGAACATGTAAATCATGCATTGTTGAGCAGAATGCGTTTAGGCCATAAAATGCACCCAGAAATTCGACGTAGTTTATCCCATGCCTCTGCAAAATTAATGCCTCTTGCACACTCCATCTGCTGCCACAGCTAGACTCGGTATCAGTGGCTCCCCATTCCGAAGCACTCACATCAGTTTGTAAAACTGAAGGTTGTTGAGTCAGAATGTCTCTGGTACATCGTGAGACATTAGTTATTCACCATCGCAATTCGGCAATAGCTTCGGCTGGCAACTGCATTGGTCTATCGAAATGACCTGCATGTTCTTTCAGTGCTTGTTCTTTAGCTCGTTGCACATTCTGATAGTGCAGAGGTCTGAACTGCACTGCAGGGAAAACTGCCACTAATTTACCAATAACACTGGCTACTCATCCGATGCAGGGTTGTTGTTCATCTACCAGATTGCTACAGGCCTCCATAATTTCTACAGTTTTGGCCATAGGCAAAGTCACTGATATGTTAGTTGAATCAATGATGAACCACAAATAGTCAATCATTCTAGATGGTACTAATTTGGATTTAATTGGATGGATGAGGAACCTAACCTCTCAAACAGGTGTTTGGTAACTGAAACCGATTCCTCAGCTCCTTCCTGTGTTTTGCCAATGATCAGAAACATCATCCAAGTATGCCATTACAATGTGATTCTGAGAACGGAGTAGCCCTAATACTGGTTTCAACAATTTTTTAAATAACCTAGGGCTGAGGTTAACCCATTTGGCAAAGCTTTAAATTGCCACAGCTGTCTCCTCCAACTAAATTTCAAGTATCTACGGTATTGGTGATGAATTGGTACTGAATAATATGCATAGAAGCATAGAAACATAGAAAATAGGTGCAGGAGTAGGCCATTCGGCCCTTCGAGCCTGCACCGCCATTCAATATGATCATGTCTGATCATTCAACTCAGTATCCTGTACCTGCCTTCTCTCCATACCCCCTGATCCCTTTAGCCACAAGGGCCACATCTAACTTCCTCTTAAATATAGCCAATGAACTGGCCTCAACTACCTTCTGTGGCAGAGAATTCCAGAGACTCACCACTCTCTGTGTGAAAAATGTTTTCCTCATCTCGGTCCTAAAGGAATTCCCCCTTATCCTTAAACTGTGACCCCTTGTTCTGGACCTCCCCAACATTGGGAATAATCTTCCTGCATCCAGCCTGTCCAACCACTTAAGAATTTTGTAAGTTTGTATAAGATCCCCCCTCAATCTTCTAAATTCTAGTGCGTACAAGCCAAGTCTATCCAGTCTTTCCTCATATGAAAGTCCTGACATCCCAGGAATCAGTCTGGTGAACCTTCTCTGTACCCCCTCTATGGCAAGAATGTCTTTCCTCAGATTTGGAGACCAAAACTGTACGCAATACTCCAGGTGTGGTCTCACCAAAACCATGTACAACTGCAGTAGAACCTCCCTGCTCCTATACTCAAATCCTTTTGCTATGATCTTTCAGATCTATGGTTGCCATATAACACCCTTTTGATATCAGTTGCTTAGCAGTACTGAAAGTTTCCATTTTAAAATGTTTATACTGGACTTATGTTAGGTCCAGAATAACTCAGCACCCACCATCCTTCTTTTGCCTGGGGAATATATTGGACACAATTGTTGAGGCTGATATTCCATCCTTTCAATTACCTTTTTTGGAATAATATTCCAATTTCATCATTCACCTGTAGAGTTTCTGGTTTTGAAAACCCAATACCCGACTAGGTGTATTTTGTATGGGTGGATGTACCTCTGAGATAAACTCGATTCGAGACCCCCGGGTATAGTCCAGTATGAATAGATTTGATGTTTTGCAGCACCATTCATCATAGAACAATTGCAATCTACCCCCGACCGGTGACTGATCTCTAGAGGATATATCCTGGACTAGCCCAGTACTTGTACCTCCATGGTTGCTGGATTCCTCGGTCTTCTGGCCCTGTTTGGGGTGTGCATTGGCGCGTGCCAATGTTTTGGTCCCTAGATAAGGGACGTATCAGATATTAAACTGATAAGAACAGATACTACACTTGATTTTAGCCAAAAGGCCGAGGAGCGATGCGTGTAGCTGGAGTCGCCCGGCTTGGTCCTTGACCTGCACCATCGTCTGCAGCCCGTCTAAAAGGGTAGGGTTTTCGAGGCGGCATCCTAACCCCGGGATGAGTTTTGATGAGGCCGATTGTTTTTGCCTCATCGTCCAGGTCTTTTTCTGGATATTAGAGGATCTGCACAAGGCTTTGAACCATGGGTTGAGCGTCGGCTTGATGGCTATTTCGTGAATAATTAATTTTCAAAAATGGGCATTACACAGCAGGGTCCATATCCTGCTGTGTTTTTTGATAGTGGTGCCCTTGTACCATTTGCCCAAATGCCGTTATTCCTGCTCCAACCATTTTCAGGACTTTCTGCACTCATGCGTCCTCATGATGCGCTTATTTGCCCACAGATAGCCTGGTTCACTGTGGGCACTTTGAGCGGTGCACAGTTAACAGGTGTCTGATATCTCTGTGAAGTTTCCTCCATTATGGAGTCCTGGAGCTGGTGCGAGGCCATATAGTTAACATTGCTGGCCAGGTTTTCATCCATCTGTTCACCAGTTCCAGCCGGTATGGCAAATTTTACTTGCCACATCCGGCATACCTGGAGCATAGCTCATGTGCTTTGGTGCATGCTCTTCTGCAGTATCACCAACTTCAGGGTCAGGGTCATATACTGCCCTGGCTCTCCCGGCTCATGCTCATGGGAGGTATCATGCAGCCCTTAAAAAGGCGCTGCTGTTATGGGTCCCCATGCGGACTCGAAGGCATATTGTTCTTCCTGCCTGTACAGCTCTTTGCTATACGGACCTCTGCTAAAAGCTGCTGGGGAACCCTGGTGGTATAAAACCCCGGCTGGAACACCTCCTGGTTGATCATTTTATCTATGAGGTGTTCCATGTTGTCCAGACGTTCCCAACCTTTTTATTGGAAGAGGGAGTCTTCCTGGCCTGACTCATCAGAGTCGACAGGGTTGGACAAATTACTGTGGTCCTGCCTCCCGACAGGAGTGGCCACAGTGCTCTGGAGCACCGGAGTTGCTGCCACTGGCTGAACTGCTGACCGTGGCCCCGCGGGTAGGTTTTACTTTTATAGGCAATACCCTCGCCTTACTTTCTGTTAATATTTTTCCCTTTTTGGAAGTGTCCCTGCTGGCTCCTGCAACCAGCCTTACAGGACCTAGCAAACCGCAGCAAGTTTAAAACGCTTACCTGCGGGTGTTTTACTTACCGCCTGTCGGTGCGCCAAGCGCGTCAGGCGCACTGGCGGGGCTTCTTCACGGAATCACTCACGTGACTCCGAAGTAAAATAGAATAGAATAGAATGCCTTTTGTCATTCAAACAACTTGGTTTGAATTAAATTGCATTTTCTACAGTTTTTACATTACAAAAAAACCCAAGACCCACACTTAACACAGTTTACATAAACATCCATCACAGTTACTCCAACACCTCCTCACTGTGATTGAAGGCAAAGTCTTATCTCTTCCCTTTATTCTTCACCCGCGGTTCAGCAGTCCAACTGCAGCGTCTAGGCAAACTGGGGCTCTGATGTTAAAGCCCCCGGCGAACGAGTCCTTTAAAGTCCTGTGGCCATTAAGCCATGCCGGGCGATATTAGGCCCCGGCTCCGTGTCCTTTAAACCCCGCGATTCCAGCGGGAGAAGTTGCTGTTGCGGGAGCTCTGAAAAGCCATCTCCCACCAGGGACCTGGAGCTCCCAATGTTCCTGTCCACTGGGCCTGCAGCTGGAGCCTCCGAAGCTCTGAAGTCTGGTTGCAGCCGCGCGCCACCACAGCTCCTCCCACTACGAAGTCGGCCAGCTCCGCGATGCCAGGTCCGCAGGCTCTGCAACTGGAGCCCTCAGGTTGGTCCCGGCCGGTGGCCGCCGCCGGCCCCATGATGTTAGGCCCAACGACACCAGAGACCCGACAGGGAAAAAGTCGGGTCCCCGTACAGGGAAGAGATTAACGGTTTCCCCCACCCCACATATGCACAGCTGAAGAAAAATAATAAAAACTAGGCTCAAGGCATACATTTAACAAAACAAAAATTAAAAAAAGACAGACGACTGTTTTCGAGCCGCTGCCGTTAGGCGCCGCCACACCCACAAGACGAGATTGGATAGGCTGTGTTTATTCAAATTGGAACCTCGGAATCTAAGGGTTGATCTTATGGAGGCTTCCTAATTTTGAAGGGCACGGTTTACATTTTTGGTTTAAATATAGAGTGTAGAAACAGGCACTTTACCCACCAAGTCCATGCTGACTAGCGATTACCCGTAAACTAGTTCTATGCTACAAACTAAGGACAATTTCTTACAGAAAGCAATTAATCAACAAATATGCATGTTTTTGGAATGTGGGATGAAACTGGAGCACCTGGAGAAAACACAGGCGGTCACACGGAGAAGTTAGAAACTCATTACTGAGAGCACCCATAGTTATAATTGCACCTAGGTCTCTGGCGCTGAAAGGCAACATACTCTACCGCTGTGCCACAGATGTGCAGATTGGATAGATAGTCAGTGTCTTTTTCCCAGGGCTGGAAAGTCTAGAACTAGAGGGCACACGTTTAGAGTCAGAGCAGAGCAGTTTAAAGGAGATTTGATGGATAGGATTTTCAGACAGGATGGTCATTCATTTTTGCTAGAGGAGATAGCAGAGGCATTTTGACAAGTACTTAGGTAGGTACAGAGGGATACGGGCTGAAAGCAGGCAAGTGGCTAGGCATCGATACACGGTTTTGGAACAGCTCGCGAGACCACAATAAAATTGCAGAGAATTGTGGATGCAGCCCAGACCATCACTCAAACCAACTTCCCTTCCATTGACTCCATTTACACTTCACACTGCCTCGGCAAGGTCACCAGCACAATCAAGGAGCTGCCTCACTCGGACTCTTCCTCTTCTCAGCTCTCCCATCAGGCAAGAGGCAAAGAAGTGTGAAACCGCACACTTCCAGATTTAGAGACAGTTTCATCCCAACAATCATCAGTGAACTGAATCATCCTATCAACAACTATAGAGCAGTCCTGAGCTATCATCCACCTCATTGGAGACCCCTGGACTATGTTTAATAGGACTTTTGTGGACTTTATCTTGCACTAAATGTTATTCCCTTTATCTTGTATCTGTACTGTAGATTGGTTATTGCATGTAAACCAATGAGAGTAGTGCAGCACCACTAACTCACTTGATATTAACACTCATTTCCTACATTACGTTAGTTATACCAGCGGTTACAGTGAACTAACAACCTGCTGTACTGTTCTATTATACCTTATGATTAAAGATGGTTTAAGCTCCAGACCTGTGTCTGTCAGATCATTTACATGTACTATGCGGGCAGCTTGATTGTAATCATGTATAGTCTTTCTGCTGACTAGATAGTACACAACAAAAATACTTTTCACTGTATCTGTACTAAATGAATCAAACTAAACTAAATATGGGGGATATGGGCCATTTCTGTGTTTCTGCACTGTACATTTCTAATGATCTATTCAGAATTCATTAGATAGAACAGTACAGCAAAGAACAGGCCATTCAGCCCACAATGTTTGAAACTACTTAACATCCAAGTGAGAGAGAAGGCAAGAATTTGGTTGTATATAGAAACAGGGAAATGCAAGATGTAGGTTTACAATAAAAGACACAAAACGCTGGAGTAAATCAGCATGTCATGCATCATCTCATGAGAACAAGGATAGATGACATTTTGGGTTGAGATCCTTCTTCACCCTTTATTACATCAATTAAAAAAAACAGCACCATTCAACTGAGCAATACTCCCACGATAGAGCACAGATTTGGTTGTATGGGTAGTATACACAGGTGTATGGAACAAGCTGCCAGAGGAAGTAGTTGTGGCATGGATAGGACATGTTTAGAGGGATATGGGCCTAATGCAGGCAGGTGGGACTAGAGTAGACGGGACATGTTGGCCAGTGTGGGCAAGTTGGGCTAAAGGGCCTGTTTCCACACTGTAAGACTCTATGACTAGGGTCTATGACCCTTCCAACTTTGGTTGGCAGACCAGAAGCAAAGAGTAGGAGTGAACGGGTCCTTTTCAGAATGGCAGGCAGCGGCGAGTGGAGTGCCGCAACTGTTTACCATTTATATTACTGATTTGGAAGAGGGAATTAGGAGCAACACTAGCAAGTTTGCGGATGACACAAAGCTGGGTGGCAGTGTGAACTGTGAAGAGGATGTTAGGAGGTTGCAGGGGGACCTGGACAGGTTGAGTGAGTGTGCAGATGCGTGGCAGATGCAATGTAATATAGATAAATGTGAGGTTATCCACTTTGGTGGCAAAAACAAGGGGGCAGATTATTATCTCAATGGGGTTAGGTTAGGTAAGGGGGAGTTACAGTGAGACCTGGGTGGCCTTGTACACCGGTCACTGAAAGTTGGCGTGCAGGTACAGCAGGCAGTGAAGAAAGCTAATGGAATGTTGGCCTTCATAACAAGAGGATTTCAGTATAGGAGTAAAGAGGTTCGTCTGCAGTTGTATAGGGCTCTGGTGAGACCACATCTGGAGTATTGTGTACAGTTTTGGTCTCCTAATTTGAGGAAGGACATCCTTGTGATTGAGGCAGTGTAGCGTAGGTTCACGAGATTGATCCCTGGGGTGGCGGACTGTCATATGAGGAAAGATTGAAAAGACTAGGCTTGTATTCACTGGAGTTTAGAAGGATGAGGGGGTATCTTATAGAAACATATAAATTTATAAAAAGGACTGAACAAGCTAGATGCAGGAAAAATGTTCCCAATGTTGGGTGAGTCCAGAACCAGGGGCCACAGTCTTAGAATAAATGGAAGGTCATTTAAGACTGAGGTGAGAAAAAACTTTTTTACCCAGAGAGTTGTGAATTTATGGAATTCCCTACCACAAAGGGCAGTGGAGGCCAAATCACTGGATGGATTTAAGAGAGAGTTGGAGAGAGATCTAGGGGCTAGTGGAATCAAGGGATATGGGGAGAAGGCAGGCATGGGTTACTGATAGCGGACGATCAACCATGATCACGATGAATGGCGGTGCTGGCTCGAAGGGCCGGAAGGCCTCCTCCTGCACCTATTTTCTATGTTTCTATGTTTCTATTCCAGGATGCCACCTTGAGTCTCCACCAGTGCATGCGTCCCCTCGCACAAGACATAACATATGCTAATTATTTCAATGTGCCATAAAGCACATTGCCAGCCGGTGTCGTTTTGGAGACCTGTGCGACGAGCTTGTTCGCGTCAAATTGGTGAGTGGCATTTTGAATGACAAAGTGAAAAGTGAACTACTACCAACTGGGTGAACCCTACCAACTAATGCTGATCTAACTCCCATTGGGGCAGAGAATGTCTGCCGAATTGCCGAAGCTACTGACTCTCATACCCGCCTCGCAGGGCCGGGTCCGCACACATTGTACCATGTGTGTCAAGTCAAACTGTAATGAAAGGACTAATGCTAAATTAAAATCACAAGCGCACAATAGTAGGACAAGAGCATATACCATACAGGTGAAATGGACTTAAAAGGGAAGGAGTGCCGTGTATGTAATAGAAAAGGTATTACCTGCCTCCAAGTTAAAAGGGGAGGAGTGTTAGGTATGGAATAATCAGGATAAGTAATCGGTGTCTTGTGATGTCTGGGGCAAGTACGCATGAGCAGGGAGAAACTGGAGGTGGCGTCCTACAGTAAAGAAGCTTGTATGATTCCTCCCGTGTCCGAGCCTTTTTTCAAGACTGTTCAAAGCATCCGAATACACAACAATTAGCGACGAGGATAAAAGAATGAAGATAAGAACAAGGCCAGCAAGAAGAATCAAGGGTCACCAAGCACGGTGTCAGCTTACCTGGAATGTATCCAGGGCTGTGCAGCCCACAGCCAAGCCCAAACAGCAGCCACAGACGTCGGGTGGGGGCCTAGTACCGAGAAGGCCACGGACAGGTCCAGCGAGCCACCGACAGAGGCTGAGTCTTCACCCCAACCGGGAACAGTCAACCCGGTGGGGGGAGAAAACAGAGAAAGCCCGGTCGGGATCAGAGTCAGCCCGACCGTGAACAGAAAAGCAGACAGGCCCGCAAGAGAAGTTGACTTGTGGCTAAAACTTGAGCAGTATAATCTAAGAGACTGTTCTAAAAAACTGCCGCGATTGCCAGCAAAGGCATGCATGACTGATTATCTACAACACCCGATTTGCAGCCGGTTTTTCACCTGCTAAAAGACTAAACTGTTAAACACCTTAAGACCTACAACATCCAAATGCCTTCAAAGTAATGGCTGAAGCAATAAATCAAGTGGAACTGTAAATTAATTGCTGAATCTGCCAAAATAAAAAGGGGGAAAAAAAATGGAAAAGAAGTGTTTGGTCATTGAGTAAAATCCAGTTCAACATTTCGGGGTGGATGAATCGGATCCCTTTCAAGCGGGGAATCTGCACAAAAACATTAGAAGACTTGCCAATGTGAGTGTTGCCAACCCACTCAATGCCTGCCACCAGTAGGGAGGCAGCCTAGCAGGGTTCTCGTTCAATGTAATAATTGTGGTGGTTCACACTGCACTGTCTGCGAGCAATGCCCCACCTATGGGAAAGTTTGCCACTACTATAAGTGAAGAAACCATTTTATTCAGTGCTGTCATGCCCGCAGAGATCGTACGGAACTCAAACAGCAAGAAAATCTGCTCCAGCAAGATGATTCCCATGGCTTGACTGATCGAGCTCAAGCTATGCCGTCTCCTTGTCAGAATTTGTCAGAACCAGACATTTCCAGCCTAAACATATATTCTCTAACTGAGATTTCATGTAAACATCGTGATCCTGTAGTTACTTTTCGAATCAATCAGTGTGGCAAAGATCGACACTGGAGCTCAATGTAATGTTATGTCTCTGGCCAAGTTCTCCAGGGTCAAGAATGCAGAAGCAGTTGTAAACACCAAAGTCTCATTAATTCCCTTCGGAGGGGGAGAGGTTCACCCAGTTTGTAGGGTTGACCTGCAGTGCCACCTAGCGACATGTGTGCACAAGCTGAACTTTTTAATTGTCCCAGGAAAAGTAACAACCTTACTCGGTATTGTTGCCTGTCAAGATGTGTGATTGGTAAACTTTGCAAAAGAGGTGCACCAACTTTCCCCTACCCAAGATACTACCGAACAGATTCTCTCTCAGTACAAGGAACTCTTTGATAACGAACCTGGCAAACTACCCCTCAAGTATTCTATTGTAACAGATCCTGACATAATGCCCATTGTTTGAGCCCCCCTTAGAATGCTACATGCCATGCGTGACCGCGTACAGGATGAACTTCAAAGAATGGAATCCGTAGGCGTCATTGCTGCAGTTAATGACCCATCAAACTGGGTCTCAACCATGGTAGTGGCCACCAAGAAAACCAAAGATGAAATACAAATCTGTATCAACCCCAGTGATCCGAATTCTGCGATCAAGCACCCACAATATCCAATGCGCACAGTAGAAGCGGTAGTAGCACACTTGGCCAAAGCCACTGTGTTCTCTGTTTTAGATGGCAAAAGTCCATTCTGGCAAATCCCGTTAGACCACAAATCGTCTGAACTAACCACTTTTGGCACACCTTTTGGCTGCTACAAGTTTCTGCAAATGCCCTTTGGCATCAACTCCGGCAGTGATGTTTTCCAGCGCACAATGGAACAGCTGTTCGCAGGACACCCCTGTGCCATTATTGTCAATGACATTCTCATTGCTGGCCATGACATGGCAGAACACTATGCCAATTTAAAGAAAGTACTGGATCGTGCCAAGGACATTAACCTCAAGCTCAACCCCATAAAATGCAGATTTTATGTCAGGGAAGTGAAGTATGTGGGACACATTTTTACTTGTGATGGACTCAAACCAGATCCTTCCAAGACAATTGCCATCTATGAACTGCCAGTTCCCACAGACGTAACCAGTTTACAAAGATTCCTGGGCATGGTGAATTACCTGGGTAAGTTCATTCCGAACTTCAGCAAACTGTCAGCACCACTGCGGCACCTAACACACAAGGACACAACCTGGTCCTGGTTCACACAACACCAGAGAACATTCAATACCCTAAAACAGCAGTTGTCCTGTGCCCCAACTCTGGCTTACTTTGATGTGAAACTGCCTGTAACGCTAACCTGTGATGCCTCCCAGTACGGATTGTGTGCTGCCTGTCTTTAGAGCACCAGTGAAGGTGACAACAGACCGACGGCATATGCCTCTCGCACGATGTCTGAGACCGAGCAATGCTATGCTCAAATCGAGAAGGTACTAATGGCAGTGGTTTTCACCTGTGTGAAATTGAAAGACTTTATTTTTGGAAAAACGGTGACTGTTGAAACAGACCACCAGCCCCTGATCAAGTCAATCAATGTTGCTCCTGCCCGGCTGCAGTGAATGATGATGCAGCTTCAAAGGTACGATATCAAACTTGTTTACAAAGCAGGCAAAGACATGCAGCTAGCCAACACTCTATCCAGAGCCCCATACAAGACCTGTGAACAACAACCTTGAGACAACGACACCTATATTGTGATGATGGTGTTTTATCTTCCCACCGAGTGCCTGTACGATCTGGCTGCCCAGACAGCTGCCGATCACACCCTACAGTCCCTGTTCTCAATCATCCGTCATGGTTGGCCGGATAAACAGCACAAGGTACCTGTTGCCATTCACCCGTACTTCCAGGTCCATGATGAGCTTGTGCTCCGGGATGGCATGATTGTCAAGGGACACAAGGCAGTCACCCCAACTGCTTTACGAGACTAATATTTTTACTCTGTCCATGGGGGACATCCCGGCATCGAGGCAACCATTTTTTGAGCCAAGAGCATGTTTTTCTGGCCTGGAATGATCAAGCTTATACGGGAGAAGGTGGAAGCCTGCGCAATCTGCAATAGCCTGGTGCTCCATCAACCCAAGCAGCTGCTTCTCCCTCACCCAGCCTTACCATGGTCCACACTGGCAACAGACATTTTCGAATGTTGTGGCAAACAATACCTAGTTCTGGTTGACTCGTACTCGGGCTGGAGTGAGATCGATCTGCTTCCCAGCCCCACTTCAGGATTGGTGGCTCAAAAACTTGATTCGGTTCAACACTTTTCAAGTCACGGGGCACCCGTGAAACTTCTGTCTGACAACGGAAGCCAATTGACCAGCCAATGCTTCAAGAGTTTTGCCCAACGATGGGCCTTTCATCACATTACCAGCAGTCCCGAATTCCCTCAATCAAATGGGCTGGCCAAGCGGGCAGTCCGGAGTGCCAAACAGGTGATGGAAAGATCTCATTGGCCAGATGTTTACCTGGACTTGCTCAACTTAAGAAACATTGCCCGCAACCCAGTGCTAGGGTTTCCTGCCCAACACCTCATGTCAAGACAGACCCGAACCATGCTGCCCGTACCCAAGCAACTACTTCAGCCGCAGGTTCGCAAGCCATCAGTAATTCAAGCACAACTTCTGCATAAACGCGAGATCCAGTAACACTCATATGACAAAACCAGCAAACCACTCGAGCCGCTGGCAAGTGGTCAAGTTGTACCACTTCAAACTGGCAAGGGTCATGGTCACCTTGGTTTAATCCACAGCCCTGCACCAGAACCATGTTCGTACATGGTCAATTCAAATGGAGGGACTTACCGGCCAAACCGTCAACACCTTCTACCAGTAAAGGAACCACAACCCACAATCCCATATCCAAATGTTCCTGGACTGTGCCACCGTATGACTGATATTCTCTCTTCCCTGGCCCAGCTCCCCTTTGCGGAGTCTGCGCACAGCATGTATCCTGCCTTCTCGTCACTGCGGTCGATGTCCCGGTCTCATCTCACCTCACCCATCTCACAGATCTCCGGTGCTCCAACAGCCCCCGGTCTCACAGTTTTCGCTGGTGAAGGATGGAGATGCGAGCTTGTACCGTAGGCATGCGGGTTGCATTTGCAAACCTACCCTTAGATACGGGGACTATGCTTAACCAGCACCAGTGCTGAAGCAACTGCCTATTCTTATAGATGCCAGTTAAACTTGATTAGTTGTACTCACAAATATATTCGTAGTTACGTTATTTTCGTAAGAGGAAAGATGTAGTTCTGCTCTGCCTATATGCTCACCAATACTAACACATATATGTTACACACCACTCGGATCTATAATCCAGTCCGGGTTTTACCTTATAGTCACCATTTAATACTAATGCTTCCAGACACTAGCGGTCAGTCGAGATACAGTTACAGTGATGTCAACATGTTGTGTAACTTTATTATATGCCAATAAACATGTTGGATCATTACTAGGGAGTATGTGTTAATAGCTCTACACTTATCACAGACAAGTCTAAAACCATTTAAGGCAAGATTATTTTATTCACTAGCGGGTGTGTGCTGGAAGCACATTAGCTTCCCTGTCGCACACTCTCCGAACAAAGAAAAGTTAGTACAGTTATAGTCATTTCTTATCGATAAACACATCCACTGAGTCTGATATAGCATGATTGAAAGATTCTGTAGCCTTACAGGAAATAAGAAAGGCTGGACCCATATCAAGATAAACCAATAACAAGTTATTAGTAATCTCTGCAATATCAGTAGTATTCTCCAAATTTGGCTCAGGCATCTGCACATGTGTCTACTGTATGCATTCATATTAGTTTCTTGACCAAGTTTTTATACAAAGAAAGACAGTCAACTTCATTTTGTGTCAAGGCTAGCATTGATTCATTATTATCTGGTGTTATGTGCTCTGTCCTTGATTCTAGGAATGTGTTGCATAAAATTGTCAGTTATGGCAGATTAGGCACTTTTCTTTTAAGCAATGTTTTCTCATTAAAAATATACATAGTTGTTAATAGAGAGCTAGAGACTTCAAACAAAGTTTCTACTTCTCAAATTCATGTTAGAAAACGACTAAAGGATTAACATTTTGTTCAATACTTTATTAACTGTTTCAGCTCCTAGCTTTTCTTAAACAGCTAATTAGATTCCTTTCTACTTCAGTGAGATTATGTCCAGATTGTTTGCTTGCGCTGAATCATAGTCGTAGATGGAGTCATGGTCATACAGCACTGAAATAAGCCCTTCATCCCAACTTGTGGGGGGGAGGAGGGTGTGTGGGTGGGGGAGCTGTGGCGGGAGGGGGTTGTGTGGGTGGGTGGGTCTTTTGGGGGAGGGGTGTGTGGGCAGGGGTTTGTTGGGGGAGGGGGGTGTGGGCAGGGGGGTTTGGGGGAAGGGGTGTGTGGATGAGGGGTGGGCGGAGGGTGTTGTTGGAGGGGATGGGTGTGTGGGCGGGAGCGGTTGCGTGGGGAGGGGTGTGTGGGCGTGGGGTGTGAACAGGGGATGGGTGTGCGGGCACGGGGGGTGCTGGGGGAGAAGTGTGGGGGCAGGAGGAGTTGCGGGGGGGGGAGGTTGTAGGTGGGAGGGGTGTTGAGGTGGGGGGAGGAGGGATCTGGGCTGGGGGAGAGGGGGGAGTGTGCGGGAGGGAGTTGTGGGGGGTTGTGGGGAGTTGTGGGGGAAAGCGGTGTGGGAGGGCGAGGGGTGTGGGATGGGGGGAGAGAGCTCGGAGAAAAGATGGGGAAGAGCCATGGTGAGAGGGGGATATCACGGGGGAGGGGGGCAGGAGCCAGTGAAGGGGAGCAGAAGGGAAGGAGCTGGAGCTGAGGGTGCGATGGGGACACACAGCAGGTGCCGATCTGCTGGTCTTTCTCCACTGTCGGGTTCAGAGTCTCAGCTTTTCCGTTTGGCGACATTGGCGACATCAGCAAGATTGGCGACATCACTGACAGCGCTGCGTCGCTTCCGGTCCCTCTGAAAATTATGTCCAGTTGGAGACCTCCACCGTCCACCTACAGCATCCCTCAGCTCAGTAAAGATGCGGTGGAGCAGGAAGGGGCGGACCTTCCCCGGGAGTGATAGGAGAAGAGACCAATCCGCGCGGCGCTGACTGCAGGAGAGGAGATTGATCTGCGCACGCTCAGTTTTTAAGATTTTGGAACCTCGCTAACTTTTACAATATACCACCGATCGGAACAAAATATTTTGCACTCGCAGTACAGGAGAATGATGAATGAGCTGGCATAACTTGTAGCGCTGTCGCGTACCATTTTTGCACAAATAGAAAAACCACACAAACCGGGAGAGCACAAGATCAGAGTTTTAATTTAAATAGAAAAACCTGCACATCTTTGTGACCTGAGCACCTGGAGAAAACGAACGCGGAGACAGGGAGAACGTACAAATTTTGTACATACAGGACCTGAGGCAAGGATCGAACCTAGGTATTTGGCGCTGGAAGGCAGCAACTACCGCTGTGCCACTTTGCCGCCCTATTCTGAATAACACATATTGTAGATCTTGAATATGAAACTTTTAAAGCTTTCTCCCCATCTAATCTCTATTTACCATCCGTCCATTTGATACTTGTTAGTTTAGTTCATTTCAGGTATTTGGAATCCAAGTACAATTACTGAAATCACTGCCCTTTATTTGTCAAATGCAGACCTCCAAAGTGCACATTGAGAAGTAATGGTAATATGTTTTTGGTTTATTTGACTGTAATAATTGCTATCAGTTCTTTTTTGCTGTGTAATTCTGAAAGGTCAAGAGACTCCTACTCAAAATGTCTCCATCTTCAGCTAAATTGTCAATTCCCAGCAGGATATATTTCCATTAACAAACATTTCAAAGCAATGTGGTTATGGTTGCAAGTTGCCAAGCGACAAAAGTGTTCTGAATTCAGGATGTCAGAGGGAAACAGGACTACAAAAGGTTTGCCCATTTGCTGGATGAAAAACCCTCAGCAATCCCGATTATTCTTTCACACAATTAAACTACTCTTCCTTAGTATATACCGCACTCTGCAATCGCTGGATATCTGGTGAGATCACTTGTGGTAAACTTCAGACTTGTAATTTTGATAAACCCATCCAACTTTCTAAAAAGCATGAATGATCCTGACCTGTGAAGGGACAGGGAGGTTGGGGCAGAATGCTAGCCTTCTACTGCACAACATTTAATTTCTGAAGAGCCTGAATCAAATTTGTTAGAGTCCAGGACTCCTCAGATTTGCCATATCTTGAATGAACATATCACTTTTAATCAACTGATGTCGGATTCATGGGTATTTACACAGGAAATGAATTTGTTGTATCCCCCCCACCCCCCCCCCCCCCCAGCCACTTGGCTGTGCCTTCAATAACCACACCACCTTTGCCTGATATTTGTGCTCATTGCTCATAGCTATACATAAACAGCCATTGGGGGGAGGGGGTGGTGGGAGTGGGGGTGTGGGGGTATGGGGGCGAGAGTGAGGGGGGGGGGTGGGGGTGTGGTGTGGGAGAGGAGAGGATTTGTATGGAGGGGAGGGGTGTGTATGCATGGGAGGGGTGTGGGAGGGAGTGGAGGAAGGATATGGGAGGGGGAGGGTGTGTGTGAAGGGGAGTGGGGTGTGTAGGCTGGGCGAGTGGGGGTTGTGGGGGGGAAGGGGTGTGTGTGGAAAGGGGGGGGTGTGTGTGTGTGGGCGGGGAGGGGAGTGTGTGGGCGAATGTGTAGTTTAGTTTAGACTCTAAATGAAATTACTTTTTTCCCAAAATCATCCCTTGGGCCGGATTGTACCCCTTCGCAGGCTGGTAGTTTGACACCCCTGCTTTAAACCAATGCCCTCTAGTTCTTGAATCACATATCCCGGTAAAAAGACTATGCATTATTCCCCTCACGGTTTTTACTCACTTCTTTTTTTTTAATATAAATTTTTATTAGAGGCATATGCATATCATAGTCCAAACCAATACAAACCTTGTTAAACAATTACATATTAAGTATCCAAGATTCCAGGGACCCAGCTACCAAAGTAGCTGGGATCCTCATTTATCGGTTACATATTAACATTGCCTCTAATAATTTATTTATATTTATAGATAGATAAAATAAGGAGAGAAAAAAAAGGAAATTAGAAAAATAGAATAAACTGTCAATAATACAACTTAGGAGATAGGTCTGTAGGTCAGGGAACATAACTATTCATATAGTCCTGGATTCAAGTTTCAGTCAGGCTTCCGCGCCGGCCCATCTACCCCTTCAAATAATCTATAAAAGGAGACCATATTCTAGTAAATAATTCTGGTTTGTCAATTAAGACAAATCTATTTTTTTTCCAAATATAAGGTCTCCAACATCTCCATAATCCACATTTTGATTGTGGGGGTGGTTTTTACTCACTTCTCAAACAACTTTTCCTTTATTTTGAATTTCCAGCAACTGCAGGTTTTGGTTCCATGAATGTCAAATGGAATCATTGCCATTTTAAATCGTGTGCGATGGGCTTAGACAATCAAATTGCTTATTCTTTAAGGGAAACCCACCGACCAAAAATTATTCTCATTGGTGAGTGTGAAGGAGATCTGGAAGCCTTGGGCGAATTGAATTGTTCGTGATGTAGTGGACGCGGAGTTGTCCGTTAAAGAACGAGGCAGACACAAAGTTTTTCCGAAATACTGGTTCTTTATTCTACACTAACTCTCCTCACTCACCAACACTGAGCGCTCATGATCAACCCTTAAATACTCCCCTGGGGCACCCGTGAACAAACCATGACCCCTATATCTCGACACCGGGACACATGACCCCCCCCCCCCCCAAGAGCTGAAGGTTATGTACAGTGCCTAGCCCATCACCCAGTGCCGCCACAGTGACTTTATTCTGGACTACACTTCTTCCCACCCTGCTTCCTGCAAGGACCATCCCCTATTCACAATTCCTCCTTCTACGCCGCATCTGCGCCCAGGATGAGGTGTTCCACACCAGGTCATCGGAGATGTCTCATTCTTCAGGGAACGGGGGTTCCCCTCTTCTACTATAGATGAGGCTCTTACCAGGGTCTCTTCTATACACCGTGACTCTGCTCTCACTTCCCATCCCCCCCACTCGTAACAAGGGCAGAGTCCCCCCTGTCCTCACCTTCCACCCTACCAGCCGTCACATACAACAAATAATCCTCCGACATTTTTACCACCTCTAACGTAATCCCACCACTTGCCACATCTCCCCATCTCCTCCCCTGTCTGCTTTCCCCAGAGAAAGCTCCCTCCGTAATTCTGTGGTCAATTCGTCCCTTCCCACCCACACCACCCCCTCTCCGGGCACTTTACCTTGCAGGAAATGCTGCACTTGTTGTTTTACTCCCCCCTTGACTCCATTCAAGGACCCAAGCAGTCTTTTCAGGTGCGGCAGAGGTTCACCTGCACCACCTCCAACCTCATCTAGTGCATCCGCTGCTCTAGATGTCAGCTGCTCTACATCAGTGAGATCAAGCGTCGGCTTGGCGACCGCTTCGCCGAACACCTCTGCTCGGTTCACAATAACCAACCTGATCTCCCGGTTGCTCAGCACTTCAACACCCCCTCCCATTCCGAATCCGACCTTTCTGTCCTGGGCCTCCCCTCCCCCCCCCCCCCCCCCCCCATACCCTCACATCAGTCTGAAGAAGGGTTTCGACCCAAAATGTTACCTATTTCCTTCGCTCCATAAATGCTGCCTCACCCGCTGAGATTCTCCAGCATATTTGTCTACCTTTGATTTTCCAGCATCGGCAGTTCCTTCTTAAACAAAAAATTTATTTATTTATTTATTTATTTATTTATTTATTTATTTATTAAAACATTTATTATTTGAGTGCGTCAAATTCTGTGATCAACGAGAGAGTTGAGAATTTCGTGAAATGCATGAGTCTCATGCTCAATGCGTGAGAGTTGGCAGCCCCGATGAAGTGCAGGCCTAGGTGGACTGCATCATTTACTGATCTATTGGCCCGGTATGCAAACTGCAGAGGGTCCAGCAGGGGGTTTGTGATATTTTTAAGCAGGACCAGCAAAGTTTTTCAAGGGTCTTCATGACTACAGAGGTCAGTGCGACAGGCCTGTAATCAGTAAGATCAGTAATCCTTGTCCTTTTGGATACAGGGACGATAGTGGATACTTTGAAGCAAGCAGGTTTACAGGGACTGGTTGAAAATGATTGTGTAGTTTGTTCGGCACAGAGCTTGAGGGTAGAGGGGGAAACATTGTCCGGTCCTGGAGATATCTGGCTTTTCTGACTTCTGAATAGCCTCTCCACCTCCTCAATTTCTATTATTGGTGATGGAGAAGTGGCCAGACTGATGTTGGGCAGCAAGGAGGGTGGTGGACGAGGGCCCAGTCTTTGCAAACTGGTATCCGGCTGTAAGTGGGTGTTAAGTGGTGGGTGGGGAAGGGCTCAGTCTTTGCAGGTATGAAGCGGTGATTGGGGAGGGGATACCAGGGTTTAACTCGTTCAGGTTGTTGGTCAGCTGACGATTGTCCAAGGAGCATGGAGCTTTCCTCTTGTAGCTGGTGATTTCTTGCAAGCCCTACCAAACTGAGGACGAGTCTTTAGCTGTGAACTTGCTCCGCAACTTCTCAGAGTACCTTTCCTTTGCAGCTCTATTTACACTTCTCAGCTTGTACTTGGCCTACCAGTAGAGGTCTGCATCTCTACTCCTTTAGGCCTCATCTTTAGACTGGCGGAACTGTCTGAGTTTTGCTGTAAACCAGGGCTTGTCATGGTTGAACCAGATCGGGGTCCTAATGAGAACGCATTGCTGTTAGCTCATCCACTCCCACATCTTCTGCCCATGGATTTGTCAATTGCACATTTCCCTCTCACCATTTATTTATGGTTTAATTGCTAATTTGATATTTTGTAAGGCCACAGGTGTGATTATTTAAGAGTACTTGGATGAAAAAAACTCCAAACTGAAAAGCCAAAGGAATGTGAAGATCAGCAAGTGTCTATCGTTCATGGTGCTGAGAGAATGGAGCTGCTGGGCTTGTATATTCTTGAATTTAGAAGGATGAGAGGGAATCTTATTGAAACATATAGGATTATTAAGTTTGGACGTGCTAAAGGCAGGAAACATGTTCCCGATGTTAGAGGAGTCCAGAATGAGGGGCCACAGTTTAAGAATAAGGGGCAAGCCATTTAGAACAGGGATGAGGAAACACGTTTCCACACAGAGTTGTGAGTCTGTGGAATTCTCTGCCTCAGAGGGCGGTAGAGGCCGGTTCTCTGGAAACTTTCAAGAGAGAGTTAGATAGGGCTCTTGAGAGATAGCAGTCGGGGGATATGGGGAGAAGGCAGGAATGGGTTACTGATTGTGGATGATCAGCCATAATCACATTGAATGGCGGTGCTGGCTTGAAGGGCTGAATGGCCTACTCCTATTGTCTATTGTCTTTTGTAATTACAGCACATAAGTTAGAATCTCATTGCCCACCTGGAGCCTCAAGGGATTTGCAATTTCTTATCAGGTGGATGTGAACAGAGGCAATAAATAACTGCTTAACAAATAATTGGCCTTAAACTCTACAATATATATGAAATCCTTCAAATGGGATTGATGAGACTTCTCTGGATATATTTTACGGTTCACAGTTAGGTGACTTGAGCCATAAATTAATTTACAGGAATTCAATAGAAGAATTAGTGCACAGGAAATGCGGGTGTTATGTACTGGAGTGGCAAATTCATAAACATGTTTCAGTATTATGTGTTGTCTCATCATTATTTGATATCCAGCCCACAATGGGGTGGGGGGGGGGGGGAGGGGGGAGGGGGGTGTGGGGGAAGTGGGTGTGGGGAGGGTGGTGTGGGGAAGGGGGATTGTAGGGGAGGGTGGTGTGGGAAAGGGGGATTGTAGGGGAGGGGGTGTGGGTGTGCAGCGGAGGGGTATGAGGGGGAGGGGGGTGTGGGGGAGGGTGATGCGTGGGGGAGGGGTGTTTTGTGGGGGAGGGGGGAGGCGGGATGGGGGGTGTGGGGGGAGGGTGTGTGAGCGCGGGGGAGGGTGTGTGTGGGGGAGGGTGATGTGTGGGGGAAGGGGTGTGTGGGGAGGGGAGCGTGGGGATGAGGTTTTTTGGGGTTGAGGGGTAGGGGATATGTGGGTGTAGGGAGGGGTGTATGTGGGAGGGGGAGCGATGTGGCAGTAGGGGAGAGTGTGGGAGCGTATGGGGGAGGGGGGTGTATGGGGAGGGGGGTGTGGGTGGGGGGGGGGTGAGAGGGTGTAGGGGATGGGTGGTGTGGGGGGGGGGGGTGTGGGGGTGGGCTCACTGGTTCCTGGCCCCGGCTCCGACCACACTCCTGGCTCCAGACTCACTTAGCTGCTGCTGTCACAACGCCTGTCACGCTCACAGCTTTATTCTTGGCAGCTTGTGGTCGGGCGGCGGCTTGTGGTCGGGCGGCGGCTTGTGGTCGGGCGGCGGCTTGTGGTCGGGCGGCGGCTTGTGGTCGGGCGGCGGCTTGCGATATATGGCAGAGGTTTTGCACAAATTGAATTATAACACAGACAAGAAGTGGTCAAGATGAGATGGATGGATAGATGGATAGATATCATCCCTTATTATGTGCTGAAATAAGTCCTGGGATTCAACTGACTTGGTGAGACCCTCCTGTTTTATTTCCTCTCTGAACTTCAGCCTGGTTCACACTTGTATGAACAACTTGCATCTATCTCATGCTCTTTTCTCCTAACTGTTTTACTTTTGTCATCCATGGAGCTCAAACCTAACGACGTCCCACCTTTCTCACTCATGGGAAACCAGCAAACCTATTGCCGAAATATCTCCACATTAAGGGCCTCCTCAGCCCCCTTTGTTCAGTTATGGTTGGTCTCACAGTTTAGCCATAAATATTAAATATTGCTTGTAATAATCATACAAACATTTCAAAATAAACTATTGCATGGAGTATTTTGAGTGTGGGAGATGATAAACAATGAGAATGTATTGAGCAAACACATTTGCAAGCTACAGCTCTGCCAGATCTCTTTCACTGACCAAAGATGTCTTTACCTGAGACAATAAGTCTTATTCCCTGTCCACAGATCCCACCTGACTGGAGACAGTCGTCTCTTCTCCCATTTGTTTTGCCAGTATATTTGATTAAAATCTCCACACCTCTAACTTTTTTCAAATTCCATTGATAGTTGACTGACTTGTTCTCTCCACAGGTGCTGCCTGACCAGCAAATGTTTCCAGCATGTCCTTTTTCATTTCTGATTGTTTATATCAACAGTAATTTACTTTTGTAATAAGTGGTGACATTAGTTTATTAATAACAGGGACACAACATTCCGTGGAATTCTTTGCTCCCCCTCTTCTCTGATTCTTACTGGACACCTGTAATAAAACCCTTGTTAATACAGTAAGTAAATCTCCTTCCCATACTCCATCTCATCAATATTTGATATCCGGCCCACAATGGTGGTGTCGTCTGCAAATTTGAAAATTGAATTTGATTTGTACATGGCTGCACGGTCGTGGGTGCACAAGGAGTAAAGAAGGGGCTGAGAATGCATCCTTCTGGAGCACAAGTGTTGAGGATTATTGTAGAGGATGATTTATCCCCTATCCTCACTGATTGGGGTCAGTTGGTCAGGAAATCGAGGATCCAGTTATCGAGATATGTGCTGATTTGTTTCATTTAGTTTGGTTTAGTTTAGTTTAGTTTAGAAATTCAGCATGGAAACAGGCCCTTTGGCCCAATGAGTCCATGCCGACCATCGTTCATCCATTCACACCAGTTTTATGTTATCCCACTTTTGTATCCATTATTTGCACATTAGGGACAATTTACAGAGGCTGATTAACCAAGAAACTGGCATATCTTTAGGAGGTGGGAAGAAACCGGAGCACCCAAAGGAATTTCACATCGTCTCAGGGAGAATGTGCAAACTGCACACACAGACAGCATCCAGAAGTGAGGATCGAACCTGGGCCTCTGGTGGTGTGAGGCAAAAGCTCTACCAGCGGCACTACTGGGCCACCTCTCAACATTTTTATTTTCTGTTACTTTCAGCACTCAGCCCTCAATTCTGTAATCTTATATAAAAATGTGTATAACATTTCTGGAAGACCATTAAAGCAAAACATTGTGAATGCTAGTAATTCAAAATAAAAAGTAGACAAATGTTGAAAATCAACATTTATCAGAGAAAAATGTTTGTGTTTTTGATCACAAACAATTTTGGTGAAAGGACATTAACCTGAAATATTACCACCATCTCTCTCTTCACAGTTTGATAACCTGCTGAGAATTTCCAGTGCATGTTCTAAAAAATTACCAGTAATCAAACAATGGTTTAGAGGGTCTCACCAAGTCAGTTGAAGCCCATGACTTATTTCAGCACATAATCCAGCCAGGTAGATAAGAACAATGACAAGGATTATTATTATACAAAGACTATTATTTGAGATGCCATCCCATACAGTTTACATTAAATTAAGGTCTTGGTTGCTGTTTATTCATTCATTCATAAAATGTGAATATTGCTGGTAGGCCCAGCACTTATAGCCCATTCCTAATATTCTTTGAACTGAGTGATTTGATGAGGCATTTCAGAGAACACCCCAGTCCCCCCCGCCCACACCTCCCCAACACCCACCACAACCCCCCCTGCCCACACACCCCTCTCCCCAGCACCCCCTCAAACAACGCCACCTACACACACCCCTCCTTGGTTCTTGGTTACTTGGTCCTCCAAAATATTCCAACTGGAATTTAAACTGGAGGTGGTGAAGGGAGGGGTTTAGCCAGAGGGGGTTATTGGGAAGCAAGTGCCACTTTAAATTTAGTTGCATCTGGCTGGGCAACCGTGGTTTGGTGGAGATTATTCCATGCTTTAATAGTGCGTGGGAAGAACAAATTGCTATACACATCTGTCTTTGTGGCTGGGACCACAAATTGGATCGAATGCCCTCGTCTACTCCTAATTGGTTTGGGGCTGGTGTAGGTCTTGTGATCTATGTCTAGCTGACCATTTAACATTTTGTAAAGGGGTAACTGGTCAAGCACGGTGAGCTTCACGTCTGTCTTGGAGAGGGTTCCACCCCAGAGAATTCAGAAGTTTGGTGACACTCGCTTCTCTCTCATAGGTGTTAGTAACAAATCGAACGGCCTGTCTTTGGACACGTTCGATGGATGAAATGTTTTTATCTGTGTATGGCTCCCACCCACTAACCCGTCTCCCTCCCCGCACACAACCCCCCCTGACCAAACACCCCCTTTCCCCTCCCCTCTCCAACCCCCCTGCCCACACTTCCCCCATAACTCCCCCTGCCCACCACCACCCTCCCACAAACCCTCCCCACCCACACACCCTCCCCGCCCACACACCCCCCTCTGCCAGACAACCCCCCCACAACCCACCCCAGCACCCCACACACCTCCCACCCCTCCGCCTACACACACACACTCCCCCCAACCCACCCCCCCTCCTTCTCCGCCCCACACAACCCCCTCCCAAACAACCCCCCCGCCCGCACTACGCCCCCCCTCTCTTGCCCCCCACACCTACACACACATTGTGTCTTTACCAGAGCTGAGGAAGGCCGGTGGACGTTTCCAACTGGACACATTTTTCGAAGGGAACGGAAGCGGCCTGGCCCGGGAGATGTCGCCAAATGCAAACAGAGAATCTGATCCCGGCGGAGAAGAATGTCCAGCGACCAGCACCCGCTGTGAGTTCCCATCGCACAGCCATCTCCAGCCCCTTCCCCTCTGGTCCCCTTTGTTGGATCCTACCCCCCTCCCCCCTGATACCCTCTCTCTGAGCTCTCTCTCCCCCCTCCTGCCCACACAACCCCTCCCCCCACAGCCTCAACCCCCTTCCCACAAGCCCCTCGACACCCACACACACCCCCTGCACCCCCTCGTCCCCACAACCACCCACGACACCACCCCGCTCCCTGCCTCCTGCACATCACACATTCATGAAATGTAAATATTGCTGGTAGGCCCAGTACTTATAGCCCATTCCTACTGTTTTTTTAACTGAGTGATTTGATAAGGCATATTGAGAGGCAAGAGCTATATATGGATGAGGCCGGGCAAGGACATTTTTACAAAAGGACACAAAATGCTGGAGTTACTCACTGGATCCAGCAGCATGCCTGGAGAACATGAATAGGTGACATTTTGGGTTGAAATGTCCTTCACGCTCGGAGCGGTAGGAGGGAGTTCGATGATTGACTGTAAGGTAAGCTCTTCGCAAATTGGTTTATTGGTTAAGTGGCAAATTGGGCAATTTATCAGCCAATATAAACAAGGTTTGCTGTCGGGTAGTGACCAGTCGGGGAGTGCCTTGTCGAGGGAAGTGCCTTGCAAGAAAAGTACGAGTCTTTGGCTCAAAAATATTCGGCGAGGAGGCTGAGGAGAGGACGGCATGTGGTGAACACATGATGGGTAAGAGGAGGCAGTGTGATGCTTGCAGGATGTGGGAGGCCAAGGACACGGATGGAGCCTCTGGCTGCTACAACTGCGGCAAGTGTGTCCAGGTTCAGATCCTGAAGGACCGTGTTGGGGCACTGGTGAAGCAGCCGGATGACCTCAGGACCATCTGGGAAAACGAGAGTTTCTTGGACAGGACCTACAGTGAGGTTGTCACTCCGAGGATACGGGAAGAAAGAAGGTGTGTGACTGAGAGAAGGGGTGGTAACCGTGGAGTGCAGGAGACCCAGGTGGCTGTGCCTAATGAAAACAGGTACGCCCTCTTGGGAACTATCGGGGGAGACTGCTTCCAGTCCGAGCAGCGGACATATCCTAGAAATGGGACTCGATCGGCAAGACCGACGTCGGGCAGAGCCATAGTGGTGGGTGACTCCATTGTCCAAGGTGCGGACCGGAGATTCTGTGGTGGCAGGCAAAACGCGAGGATGGTCTGTTGCCTCCCTGGTGCCAGGGTTCAAGATATCACAAACCAAATTCAGAACATCCTCGAGAGGGATGGTGACCAGCCGGCAGAAGTTGTGCATTTAGGCACAAATGATACTGGGAAGAAGGAGAAGGAGGTTCTGCAACGCGAGTACAGAGAGTTAGGAAGAAGACTGAAAAGCAGGACTTCTAGGGTTGTTATCTCTGGATTGCTTCCAATACCTCCTGCTAATGAGGACAGAAACAGGGAGATAGGGGATCTGAATGTGTGGCTGAGGGGCTGGAACAAGGATTTAGATTTATAAATCAAGGATTTAGATTTATAGACCACTGGGATCTCTTCTGGGATAGCGGTGACCTGTATAAAAGGGATGAGTTACACCTTAACTGGAGGGGGTCCGACATTCTGGCAAGCAGGTTTGCAAGGGCTAGACGTGTGGGTTTAAACTAAATAGTGGGGGGGAGGGATTGACAAATTGGGAGTATAACTACCAATCAGACACATCTTCAGTTGTGTACCTCAACGTCACTGTATGTTTCGGCCTTTTATCACGACACCCTCAGTCGAGGCAGGCCCACCACAGGTTGATCAGACCTGGGTGTGTGTCTTATAGTAAGCCTCTAGATGGTCACGTGGCAGCCCAGACAGCATCTTTCCTCTTCAGCCACAGCCAGTGACTGCTCCGCTCGGCTGCATTGTCAAGTTCTTTTATTGCCCTCCTTTGTGCCTGCCCTCTTACTCCTACTACCCTCAGGAGCCTTGTGGTGGAACTGGCTACAAAGCCCCTGCACCCTACCTCCACTGGACACACCCTTACATTCCAACCTCCTCTGCTGCAAGGTTTGAATATCAAAGCCTTTTTCTTTCATAAGCCTCCTCCCAGGGGACCGTCAGCTCAATGATGGAAAACACACCGACAGGAATTGGACCAGCGAGCGAAGTCTGGTTGGTAGCTGTGATTTCAACTGGGAACTAAAGCATCTGGCCTAGGTCAACATGCATTTCCCAGTCCCCGGCTGCGTTCAGTGGGCATGAGTTGAGAGGCGAGGGGTTAGTCCTCCATTTCTCTTCTTTCCTGGATGAAGGATGGTATTTGCGGGAATGTTATCTGGGCATTGATAGGCATGGCGTTGGTGGTAACTCTCTTGCAATTGAGTTCAGCTGCCAAACACCTCAGCACCTGGTTGTGTCACCAGGTGTATCTGCCTTGTGTTAGGCAGACCAGGATGTGCTGTAGGTTTGCTGGAACTGCACACAGGGGCAGGCTGGATCCTCTCCCAGCCAAAGATTTAGGTTTGGGTTTATGCCCAACAAAGCCCCCTCGGCCTTGTTGGACATGGCCCACTATGTCCCGGTGTCGGAGGGTGAATTTTGCATCCAGTATCACTGCTGCTGGAGTCCATTTCTTCCCTGTTGCTCGGGTTGCAGCGACACCTCTTATTGGGTCCCGGGATTCTGTTAGTGACATGTCCAGCCTCACTTTGGCACATTTATATTTCTCCACCAGGCTTGAGACTGGCAGTGAGAGGGCTCCATTCCCATAGAGCCCTATGCTGCTGAGGCATCTCGGTAGCCCAGGCCACATCCTCACTTGTGAGTTCACCAGTCTCTCCAGCTGGTTGACATGCGATAAAGTGACCTCGTAGATGGTAATTGACCACATGAGTCGGGGCAGTAGACTGAATTGAAGGCACCAAAGCTTTAGCTTCCCTGGGAGAGCAGTGTTATTGATTTGCTCAAGGCCACTGATTGTATTCTGCCTGAGTTTTTCCACCTGCTCTGCATCCTTGAGGTATGCGGTGTACCATCGCCCAAGGCTTTTGACAGGCTTCTCCAGGACAGCTGGTATTGTCTCATTATTGATGCAGAACCTTTCTTCAGTGAGCCGGCCTTTGACGATGGAAATACTGCAGGATTTGCTGGGTTTAATCTCCATTCGTGCCCAATTGATGTTTTCCTGGGGTTTATCCAGCAGGCGTTTGGTGCATGCTTTTGTTGTTGTTATTGTGGTCATGTCATCCATGTACGCCCTGATTGGAGGGAGACACAGCCCACTCTTCAAGCGTTCCCCTCCGGCTACCCATCGTGATGCTCGAATGATGAGCTCCATTACCATGGTGAAACCAGAGGAGAAGTGGTACAGCCTGCCATTATGCCTACCTCAAGGTGCTGCCAGGCAGTGGTGTTGTCCTGTGTTGTGACATGGAACTGAAGTAAGCTTTTACTAGCTTTGTGATGACCTCTGGGACCTGGAAGAAGTTAAAAGCTGCCCACAGAATCTCATGGTACACCGAACCAAAGGCATTGGCAAGATCTAAGAAAACCACATGCAGATCTCTCTTTTCCTTCTTGGCAGTTTGTATCTGGTGCCAGATGACGTTTAGCAGAAGTGGTGGAGGCAGGATCGATTTTAACATTTAAGAGTAAAGTGGATAGGTATATGGACGTGAAGGGAATGGAGGGGTATGGTCTGAGTGCAGGTAGATGGGACTAGGGGAAAACAAATGGTCGGCACGGACTGGAAGGGCCGAGAGGGCCTGTTTCCGTGCGGTAATTGTTATATGGTTATATGGTTTACATATTCCAGACATCCTGAGAAACCGTGTACCCCTGCTTTCTGCACTGACGTGTCAATGAAGTTGTTGCTCTGCAAAAATGCTGAGAGTCTTTGGGCCACAACACCAAAGAAGATCTTTCCTTCCACGTTCAGAAGGCTGATTTTGCAGAATTGGCGAATGGTTGAGTTCTTTCCTTTGGGAATTAAGATCCCTCCTGCCCTTCGCCATGCCTTAAGTATGATTCCTTTCCCCCATTCCACTTTCATTAACTTCCAAAGGTATTTCAGGGCACCAGGGGTGTTATAGAGCCTGTATGGAATGCCATTGGGCCCTGGAGCTGATGCTGTTCTTGCCCGTTTGACTGTGTTGTCCACTTCCTTCCATGTAGGAGGCCTTATGTCCATCTGGTGCTCAGGGTGGATAGGTGGCATGTCATCTTGAATGGTGACTGGCTCATGCCTCAGGTTGTCAGAGTACGTCTTCCTCAGGTGCTCCTCCAGTTCCCTTACAGGTACTCTCAGGATCCCGCTCTTCTCCTTGACAAAGAGGCTTTTGACAAACCTATACGGATCTCTGTAGAAACTTGTCCTCACCCGTTCTTTCTTCTTGTGTTGCTTTCTCAGGCATTCTGCTCTTCGCAGGATTGCAGGAGCGCTGCTTTATTTCTGCCTGCAGTGCCTCGGGTCCTTTCCTTTCTGCCTCCGTGGCATTCCTCCACTGTTTTCTCAGCTTTCTTTCTCCTGTCTTTTGATCTCCTGCCTCCTGGACCTGTACTGGAGTGCTAGTTCCTTCTGTGTCCTCTGTTTCATGACCTTCACCCCAAATCTCTCTGCCCCATAGTTGTATATGGTGTCTCCCATCTTCTCCACACATCCCTTCAATCCTTCCAGAAGATGGACAAGGTCAGTGTTAATGGTCTCCCACTCTTTCCTCTGGCAGGATTTAGGCCACAAGATTTGAGGCTATTTTCCTTCCATCTTCCTCTCTACTGCTGACTGTGGCTGGTTGGGCTCTGGACTCGTGTCCTTTGGTGGGACTGTACTTGGTTGAGCTTCGCCTGGGGTGCGGATACCCTGTGGACTGTGGTGGTTATCCTGCCACTGGGCTTCATATAACTGATTTGGCCTACCTCTTAGAAAGTAATGGTCAATGCGAGGCCCCTCACCAAACTCTCTGAGGCACTTTTTCCTGCCCTGGTGGATCTTGAGACCCTTCTCTGATGTTATCTTTTATCAGCCACAGACGCAACTTCGTAGCTTATGTCCTTATGTCATAGCTGCTGCTCTTTCAATTTGCTGTGCTAATTGTCTTATTCATAATTGATTCCGTTCCTAGGTCTGTTGACGTGTCGATGTCGATGAGTCATCTTGCGCCCCCGCTATCGCAAACTCGAGGGGTATTCTTCGTCTTGTCTTTTTCGTAGCAATATATGGGTGGATCCAAAACGCTGATTAAGTAAGTTTATTGGCCAAGTATTCACGTACAAGGAATTTGCCTTGGTGCTCCACTCACAAGTAACAACATGACATAGTGACAGTTACGAATGACTCAGAAAACACTAAACATTAATAATAATAAGCAATGGATCCTGCTGGCATGCCAGCCCCGGTGGGGTCTATTCCCTCCGTTCAGCAGTCTCTCCAGGCCGTCACTAGGTCTTTCCCTAGTTGTCAGCTGCGCATTCCCAGCGGTCACTAGTTTGATCCAGATGTCCAGATTGATTAGTAGGACTGGATGTTAAAATCCCTAAGGTTTTTCACTATACTTGACATTCATGGGGATGACCACTAGGTGATTTTTCTACCAATCAGACACATCTTCAGTTGTGTACCTCAACGTCAGTGGGCGTTTCGGCCTTTTATCACAAGACTCCCTCAGTCGAGGTAGGCCCACCACTGGGTGATCAGACCTGGGTGTGTGTCTTATGGTTAGCTTCTAGATGGTCACGTGGCAGCCCAGCAGGCACGTGCCATCAGGGTAGGCAAGGTAGGCACTGCCTACCCTGACTAAAACTACCCTGACATGGTAATCATTAAATTTAAATATTCTGTGGTGGCAAAGGCATAGAGAATTATGCCTATGTAAGAGATCGATCACTTAGGTAGACATAATTCTCCATGCCTTTCAACCGCAGCACTTGTAACATGTGAAGGTCTGCACAGCCCATGTGCCGTCTGCGCTGCTTGAAGCCATCAATTTCAAGTGGAGCTGAACGCAGCTGATTTTCTGCCTTTGCTGTACTGCCGCTCGCAGTCACCCGAGCTGCTTCCAGATACTTCCCGGAAGTGGCGGCCAGTTCTGATGTCTAGTGCCCGGAGCGCTGCAGCAGTGAGTTAGGGGTTGATTTTGATCTGATGATGACTGACCCTCCTTCTCAACATCTGCCTCCCCACATCTTTAAAACCCTGGCACAACTCTCTACATGCTGTGAAAGAACTCTCCCTCCAATTGGTCCTTGTAATTAGTATTGTCATTCAATAAGATGACGACTGATTTCAACTTCCCGGTGTGCTCCACACCAAAAGGATCTTCCACCTGCCTTCATCCTCCATTCCCCACCCATTGAGTAATTAAACTAAATGGTGGGGGGGGGAGAATTTGGAAGCCTGGGCAAAAGTTGAATTGTTACCTCTATATTTTATTTTTTATTTTAAGTAAGATCAATCTGCGCATGCGCGGTTTAAGATTTTTTTTAAAGCCGCCTGCCTACATTGAGTAATTACTCACGGCACGTGCCTGCAGCCCAGACTGCATCTTTTCCCTTCAGCCACAGCCAGTGACTGCTCCGTTCGGCAGCAATTGCAAAATACTTTTATTGCCCTCCTTTGTGCCTGCCCTCTGACTCCTACTTCCCTCAGGAGCCTTGCAGTGGAAATGGCTACAAAGCCCCTGCACCCCACCTCCACTGGACACACCCTTACACTCCAACCTCTCTCCTCTGCTTCTGCTGCAATGTTTGAATATCAATGCCTTTTTCTGTCATAAGCCTCAATGGTTGTAATGGGCCCTCCTCCCAGGGACCGTCAGCTCAATGATGAAAACAACACCTGACAGGATTTGGACCAGAGAGCGATTGGTCTGGTCGCAGTTGGTAGCTGCGATTTCAAACTGGTGAACGAAAGCCTCTGGCCTAGGTCAACACGCATTTCCCAGTCCCTGGCTGCGTTCAGTGGACATCAGTTGAGAGGCAAGGGGTTAGTCATATGCGGCACTGATAATGAAGCTCAACGTATTTGACTCCGTGCTCCACAGCTCTCTCCATGTGATCTTCCTCCTCTCAACGCCATCCCACCTGATCCAGCAACCTTGTTTGGCTTGGGATATGGCTGCTTCTTCCTGGTGGCGCACCTCCTCCACCACCAGGTTCTGACGTTCTGCTGGAGTAGCCTTTTGCCAGGTAGGTTTCATTGCTCCCAGGCCAAAGCCCCCTCGGCCTTGTTGGACATGGCCCATTATGTCCCTGTGTCGGAGGGCGGATTTTGCGACCAGTACCACTGCTGCTGGAGTCCATTTCTTCCCTGTTGCTAGGGTTGGAGCGACACCTCTTATTATTGGGTCCCGGGATTCTGTTAGTGTCATGTCCAGCCTCACTTTGGCACATTTGTATTCCTCCACCAGGCTTAAGACTGGCAGTGAGAGGGCTCCATTCCCATATGCTGCTGAGGCATCTCGGTAGCCCAAGCCACTTCCTCACTTGTGAGTTCACCAGTCTCTCCAGCTGGTTGACATGGGATAAAATGACCTCGTAGATGGTAATTGGCCACATGAGTCAGGCCAGTAGACCACATTGAAGGCACCAAAGCTTCAGCTTCCCTGGGAGAGCATTGTGTTGATTTGCTTGAGGCCATTGATTGTAAAGTGGACGAGCCTGAGGCTCAGTTAGAAATTGACAAGTATGATGTTGTGGGAATTACAGAGACATGGCTACAAGAGAGCCAGGGCTGGGAACTGAATATTCAAAGAGATGCCTCCTATCGAAAAGACAGACAGGTGGGCAGAGGGGGTGGGGTAGCTCTGTTGGTGAGAAGTGAAATTCAGGCCTTGCAAAGGGTGACATTGAAACAGGAGATGTGGAGTCAGTATCAATGGAACTAAGGAATTGTAAGGATATAAAGACCCGAATTGGGCGTCTACAGGCTCCCAAACAGTATGCCTGGATATAGGGTGCATGTTGAGTCAGGAATTTAAATTGGCATATAGTAAAGGTAACGGTACAGTTGTTATGGCAGATTTCAACATGCAGATAGACTGGGAAAATCAGGTTTGTACTTGACCCGAAAAAGGGAGTTTGTGGAGTGCCTCCATGATAGAAACATAGAAACATAGAAATTAGGTGCAAGAGTAGGCCATTCAGCCCTTCGAGCCTGCACCGCCATTCAATATGATCATGGCTGATCATCCAACTCAGTATCCCGTACCTGCCTTCTCTCCATAACCTCTGATCCCCTTAGATGGATCCTTAGAGCAGTTTGCATTGGAGCTTACCAGGGAGAAGACAATTCTGGATTTAGTGTTATGTAATGAACAGGATCTGATAAAGGAACTTGAGGTTAAGGAGCCATTAGGAGGTAGGGACCGTAATATAGTCGGGTTTAATCTACAATTGGGAGTGAGAATGGTAAATCGGAGGTGTCAGTGTTAGTTGAATAAAGGGGACAATGGAGCCATGATGGAGGAGCTGGCTAAAGTTGACTGGAAAGATGCCCTAGCAGGGATGACAGTGGAACAATAATGACAGGTATTTCTGGGAAAAATACAGAAGGTGCAGGGTCAGTTCATTCCAAAGAGGAAGAAAGATTCCAAGGGGAGTAAGGGGTGACCGTGGCTGACAAGGGACATCAGGGACAGTATAACAATAAAAGAGAAGAAGTACAATGTAGCAAAGGTGAGCGGGATGCAAGAGGATTGGGTAATGTTTAAAGAGCAACAGAAGATAACTAAAAATGCAATACGGGGAGAAAAGATGAGGTACGAAGGTAAGCTAGCCAATAATATAAAGGAGGATAGTATAAAGGTGGATAGTAAAAGTTTTGTTAGCTATGTGAAGAGGAAAAAATTAGTTAAGACCAAAGTTGGACCCTTGAAGACTGAAAAGGGAGAATTTATTATGGGGAACAAGGAAATGGCAGTTGAACAGGTACTTTGGATCCGTCTTCACTAAGGAGGGATAATACTTTGATTTTTTGCAGTCATGGTCAATGATACTGATTTAAGTTTTTAAATCAAAATTAATTTATTTACTTAAAGTGAAGTTCTCCAGATACTAGAGTGGAAGTTGCAGCAAAAAAAATTTGTGTATTAGTCCAAAATCATCACCACTACAGTACTGTATCCCTTTCCTGTTGTAAATCTGTGACATTGTTCATCACCAGCACTAGGCCTTCAATTCTGTAATCATATCAAAAAATGTGTATAACTTTTCTGAAAGACCATTAAAGCGAAAGTGTGTGAATGATAGTAATTCTAAATAAAAAAACAGACAAATGTTGAAAATATTCAACATTTAATCAGAGAAAAATGTTTGTATTTGATCACTGACAATTTTGTTGAAGGGACGTTAACCTGAAATATTAACATCTCTCGCTCCACAGTTTGAAAACCTGCTGAGAATTTCCAGTGTATGTTCAAAAAAAATAAGACTCATGTGGCCCACTGGCATGGAATCCCTTCCATTATTTTGAGGGGTGTCTCCACCATGCCCTGTCCCCCATGTCCAGCAGCATAAGGGCCTTAGACTGTGGACCTCCCCCACTGAGCCTTGGTGCCGGCTGCACCAAGCTTCAGTGCATCCCTCAGCACGAAAGCCTGCAGTCTGCAATGGGCCAGTCGGCAACATTCACCGACGGACATCTCGCTCCTCTGGGTGGTCAACAACGCTCTGGCAGACCAAAGAGCATTTTTCACTAAGTTGATGACCTACCAGCAGCACTCGACGTCAGCCTCTGAATACGTCCCTGGGAACAGTCTGTAAATCACAGAGTCCTCTGTGACAGAACTGTTCAGAATAAACTGTAACAGGGACCCTTGCAAACCTCTCCAGACTCTCTTTGCAAATCCACACACTGCAAAGAGGTGGGCAACCGTCTCCTCTCCATAGCAGCCGTCCCAAAGGCAGTGTGCGCTGGTTGTGAGGTTCCGACGGTGCAGGAAGGATCTGACTGGGAGGCCTTCTCTCACCGCCAGCCAACCCAGGTCTTGGTGGTTGTTGGTGAGTTCTGGCGATGAGGCATTTTGCCAGACAAGCTGGACAGTCTGCTCTGGGAACCATACCACAGGATCCATGGAGTCATTTCCCTGCAGCGCCTGCAGGACGTTCTGTGCTGACCACTGTCCGATGGACTTGTGGTAAAGGTGTTGGTCCGGAAGAACTTTTCCACAAGCGACAGATGGTGCGAAAATGTCCAGCTGACTGACACATTGCGTGGCATCTGCACCAGGCCCATCCTTCGCAATATCGGGGACAGATAGAATCTCAGCAGGGAGTGACGTTTGGTGCACACATGCCTTGACTCTATGCTCCGCCTGATGCAGCCACACACGCGGGAGGCCATTAGGGGGAGGGTGATGTTGGGTATGCTTTTACCCCTGTTGTCTGCCGACATGCATTGTGGCCAGTCACACCCGGTCCATCCTTGAACCCCAGATGAACTGGAAGACAGCCCCGGTGATCCCTGTGGCATAGGAGGGAGGGACAGGCCACACTTGCGCCAAGTACAGCAGCCCAGAGAGTACCTCACACCTGATGAGCAAACTTTTCCCTGTTATAGAGAGGGAGAGTTGCTGTCACAGGTCTAGTTTCTTCCCCACGTTGGCTATCCACTCCAGCCAATTCTTGTCACACACCTCAGCCCCCCCGAACCAGATCCCCAGCACCTTCAAAAAGTCAGGCTTGATGGAGAAGGGGACGGAAGATCGGTTGGGCCAGTTGCCAAAGAGCATGGCCTCGCTTTTCGTGCAATTCACCTTGGCTCCTGTGGCCGACTCAAACTGGTCGCAGATGCTAATCAACCTGTGGACTGACCCTGGATCAGAGCAGAAGACGGCGACATCGTCTACGTACAGGAAGGTTTTGACCCGAGTGCCCCCACTGCCTGGCAATGTCACTTCTCTTATGCTCACGCCCTTCCTGATGGACTCGGCAAAAGGTTCAATACAACAGACAAACAAGACAGGGGCGAGAGGGCATCCCTGCCTTACTCCAGACCTGATGTGGAAGCTCTGATTCCCACCCATTGATTTGGACTGCACTACAGATATTGGTGTAGAGCAGATGGATCCAATTTCTGATTCCCTCCCCAAAGCCCATTTTGGAGAGCACGTCAGTCAGGTACGTGTGCGATATCCTGTCGAAAGCCTTCTCGTGGTCCAAACTGACTGGGCAGGCATCCACCCATCAGTCCTGCACGTAGGCAATGGTATCTCTCAGAAAGTGAAGAGGCAGGACCTGCGTAGCAGGTAATAGGTCGACATGGGAGAGGGAACGTAGGACAAATATAAAAAAGGAAGGAAGGTGTGAGCAAGGTTTGGAGCATTGCGGATTGACAGATTCAAAGTCAAAAAAGTCAAAGTATCCTTTATTGTCATTCAGACCTTTCGGTTTGAACAAAATTTTGTTGCCTTGCAGTCATACATATAATAAAAAACAAAACACACAATAAACACATATTTAACATCCACCACAGTGAGTTCACCAGGCACCTCCTCACTGTGATGGAAGGCAAAAGTCTTAAAGTCTTTGTCTTCTTCCCTCCTTGTTCTCCCTCTACGCTGAGGTGATCCAGGCCTCCAATGTTGTTGTCCACTGGGCCCGCGGCCGCCGCCACCGGAACGCTGGAACACCGCCACAGCTCTGAAGCCGGGTCCGCCGCAGGAACACCACAGCTCTGTAGCCGGGGCCGCCGTTGGAACACCACCACAGCTCCGAGGCCACCAGCTCCGCCATTAGGCCTCAGCAGAGACGGTGACCACAACAAGAAAAGTCGCATCCCCCCTGAAGGGAGAGACTAAAACCTTGTTTCTCCCACCACCACCCCCCCACCCCCCCCACCCACACACACACACACACACACACACACACACACACACACACACACACACACACACACACACACACACCCTAATAAACTAAAATTAACTAAAACAGACACAAGAAAACAAAAAAAAAGAAAAAACAGACGGACTGCACCGGCACTTCCGGATTGGCGGGAGCGGAGAGTTGGCGGGAGAATTACGTTGGAGTCCAGGTGGAGCACAGGGGAGGGAGGGAAGGGGTTGGACAAAATAGAAGTGGAAGCTTTTGGGGATAACACCTTTAGGATTTTTTGCAGTCATGGTCTTCTTCTTTCGTGTGGCGTGCACAGCCTAAAGTTGTTGGACAACTTGTTCTATTTGATCTTCTGTTTGTGCGCAGTTATGGTCAATGCTACTGATTCAAGTTTTTAATTCAAAATTAATTTATATTTACTTAAATTTAAGTTTTCCAGCTACCAGAGTGGAAGTTGCAGTGGAAAAATCTGTATGTTCAAAATCATCACCACTACATTACTGTATCCCTTTCCTGTTGTAAATCTGTGACATCATTTATCAGCACTCAGCCTTCAATTCTGTAATCTTATTAAAAAAAAGTGTATAACTTTTCTGGAAGACCATTAAAGCAAAATAGTGTGAATGCTAGTAATTCTAAATAAACAGACAAATGCTGAAAATATTCAACATTTAATCGGAGAAAAATGTTTATGTTTTTGATCGCTGACAATTTTGGAATATTAACACTCTCTCTCCACAGTTTGATAACCTGCTGAGAATTTCCAGTGTATGTTCTAAAAAATTAATCAAACTACGGTTTAGAGGGTATCACCACGTCAGGTGAAGCCCACGACATATTTCAGCACATAATCCAGCCAGGTACATAAGAACGAGAAGGGATTATTATTATATCTTTGAACTGAGGCAAGAACTATATATGGATGAGGTCGGGCAAAGACATTTTTACAAAAGGACACAAAGTGCTGGTGAAACTCAATGGGTCCACCAGCATGCCTGGAGAACATGAATAGGTGACATTTTGGGTTGAAAATCTTCTTCAGACAGATTGCAGAGGAAGAGAAGAGCTGGAAAAGGGGAGAGGCAGGACCCCGCCTGAAGCCGTCCCCCTCCCCCAACTTCAGCAAGCTCCCCACATGAAGCCAGAGGGGAGCAATGCTGTCGCAGGCAATGGCAGGCAGTGGTAGGCTACGGCAGCAGAAGGACACAGCAGCACCCCCACACCCCCCCCCCCCCCAACAGGCCCCGCCTGAAGCCGTCCCCCTCGCCGGCTGCAGGATGCTCCCCCCATCGGCCCCGACAGCCCTAGCCTGAAGCCGTCCATGATTGCAAAAAGCAACTAGAGATGCAACAAGAAAGAATGGGCTGATTAAATCTCATCTTTAACGTTTAAATTGTTGTTATATTTTTAGAGTTATTCACATTTTAAGCTTTAATAAATCCCTTTTCCACTCACATTTAAGCTTTAATAAATCCCTTGTGCCTGCGCAGCAATACCTGCATGTTCTACGTCACATTGGGAACCCAATGGCGGGAATGGCTGCGCCGCCAGAAGACTTGGATAGTGCGGGGGGGGGGGGGGGGGGTTGACGGGGGATGGTGAGAGCAGGATGCATCCGCCCCCCCCCACCTAAGAGTGGATGGGGGGGGTTTGAGGGGGGATGGACAGTGCGTGGGGGAAGGGCAAGAGGCATTGTGGGGGGGGGGGGTGAGGGGAGGAGGGTGTATCAGGGGCATCACAATGGGAACCTTTAAGCTGCGCCTGCGCAGTTAGGAGCTATGGGCGAGTGGTGGAATATTGCATGGGGGAACAGGTTACGTTGGGGGAACGGGTGATTGGTGGAATATTACGTTGGGGAATGGGTTGCTTTGGGGGTCCAGGACTCCTGTGTGGCTGGGTCCCAATGGGTCCCAATGGGTCCCACTTAGTTTGGTGCATAACTAAAACTCTGATCTTGTGCTCTTCCGGTTTGCGCGGCCTTTCTATTTGTGTAAAAATGGGATGTGATAGCATTACGATTTTCTGCCAGCTCCCTCATTGTTCTCCTGTGCTGCAAGTGCAACATGTTTTCGTTCTGATCAGAGGTCTATTGTAAAAGTTGGTGAGGTTTAAAAATCTTAAAAAAACGTGCGTGCACAGATCGATCTCCTCTCCTGCCAGTCAGAGCCACGTGGATTGCTTTTTTCTCCTGTCACTCCACGGGACGGACCGCCTCTTTGTGCACCATCGCGTCTTTACTAGAGCCGAGGATGGCCGGCGGAGGTTTCCAACCGGACTCAATTTTCGGAGGGACTGGAAGAGGCCCGGCCTGGGAGATGTCGCCAAACGAGAAACAGAGAATCGGATCCCGGCGGAAGAGACCGTCCAGCGACCAGCACCCACTGTGAGTCCCCATCGCACAGCCAACTCCAGCCCCTTCCCTTCTGGTCCCCTTTGCTGGCTCCTACCCCCTTCCCCCCTGATACCCCCCTCTCCATGGATTGATGATAAGAAAAATGATTTTAATCCATTTTAAAATAAGGCTGTAACGTAAAAAAATGTGGAAAAGTGAAAGGGTCTGAATACTTTCCGAATGCACTGTAAGAGCAGTGACAAGGGATTATTATTATTATTATTATTATAGAAAGACTATTATTTGAGATGCCATCCCATAGAGTTTACATTAAATTAAGGCCTTGGTTGCTTTTTTTTCCATTCATTCATGAAATGTGAATATTGCTGGTAGGCCCAGTACTTATAGCCCAGTACTTATAGCCCATTTTTTTAACTGAGTGATTTGATAAGGCATTATTGAGGGGCAAGAGCTATATATGGATGAGGCTGGGTAAGGACATTTTTACAAAAGGACACAAAGTGCTGGAATAACTCAATGGGTCCAGCAGCATGCTGGGTTACCATCATTTTGGGTTGAAACTTCTTCAGACAGATTGCAGAGGAGAAGAGAGCTGGAAAAGGGGAGAGGCAGGACCTGCGGGCCGGTAATAGGTCAACAGGGAATGTAGGACAAATATAAGAAAGGAAGAAAGGTGTGAGACAGGTCTGGAGAGTTGCGGATTGGGAGGGAGGAGATTGGCAGGAGGGTGGAGGGGAGAATTACGTTTATAGGTGGAGCACAGGGGAGAGAAGGGGGGAGCAAAATAGAAATGGGAGGTTTTGGAGATAACACTTTTATGATCTTTTAGCAGTCCGGGTCAATGCTACTGCTTCAAGTTTTCAAATGAAAATTAATTTATTTACTTAAATTTAAGTTCTCCAGCTACCAGAGTGGAAGTTTCAGCTAAAAAGTCTGTATTATTCCAAAATCATGACCACTAAAATACTGTATCCCCTTCCTGTTGTAAATCTGTGACATAATTCATCATCACCAGTCTCTTTGTACTCTTTTGAGCTCTCACTCTCACAAAATAACTTACTTTATGCTGCAATTATATAAGCTGGATTGAAATATGTCAGAGAAATATCTTAACAAATTAACAAATATTTGTCAGATTGATACCTTACCATATATATATTTGTATCAGGTGCGTGTTCCTCCAAAACATTTCTAGTCATACAGCATGGAAACAGGCCCTTCAGCCCAACTTGCCCATGTCAACCAACATGCTCCATTTATACTCGTCCCAACTGCCTGCGTTTGGCCCATATTCCTCTAAACCTATTCTATCCATGCTCTGTATCTGTCTAAATGTTTCTTAAACATTGCGATAGTACGAGAACTATTTCCTCCAGCAGCTCGGTTCATATACCTATCACCCTTTGTATAAAAAACTTCCCCCTCAAGTTCCTATTAAATCGTTCTTTGTACCTATCACTTCACAAACCTTATCACTTTAAACCGATGTCTTCTGCTCTGGACAAAATACTCTCTCGTGATCTTGTAAAGTCCTAGCCTGCTCAGCTTCTCCCTATAGCTCAAACCCTCTTGTCCTGGCAACATCCTCATAGACCATTTCTGCACCCTTTCCAGGTTAACAACATCTTTCCTATAACAGGGTGAACAAAACTGAACACAATACTTTAAATATGGTCTTACCAATATCTTGTACAACTGTAACATAGCCTCCTAACTTCTACACTCAAGGAGTAGATATTGTTGTAATTGTTAAATTACTCATTGACTCGGATTGTTCTTTTGTAAAAGAAAATGTGATTGCAACCCACTTTGATGGAACTTGTTCCAGAACAACGTCAGTCCTGGAAAACTTCAGGATAGTTTTCTGCAGCAACTTAACATGTCCCAAGACTTCCATTCTGAAAATTCAATTCTGGCATCCATGAAAGTGATGAGAGATTACGTGAAGACCCCGCCAGCACGCATGCGCGACATTCTGCAAAGGAGCGGTGTGAAATCACAGATAACAGAGTTGACTAACATAGTAAGATAAGAGAACCAGCATACCAGTTAACCTTTACAATAGAGGGTTTGGGAGCGGAGGGCACGTAATCCCTCATCGTAACGCCTCATAAAATAAAGATCAAACTTCAAACTGGTAATTTCGCATTTAATTTTACTATTTTACTTCGGAGTTACGTGAGTGACTACATGAAGATTTCAAAGCTCTGATTTCATGCCCTGGAACGAGTCCATGCTCACACACTTCCACAATAACAAATGGAGAATGTATGTTAACGTATTTCAGACATGAAACTGTGGTGAAAAACAAGAGGGTATTTATTTAACAATAACAAATAATAATACCCCTTCTTCGGGGAAATTATAATACAGAACTTAATATTGTGTCTGCAAACGTCTCAGGCGCGGCCAAGGGTTTATTATAGAACCGCTGAAAGGTTTTCTCATTAGCCCGCCATAGCAAGGATGTGGTACATTGGAACTTCCATCATCCTTGCTGCCGATGTAGATGCAGCCCTGGTTGAGTGAGATTTAAAAAAATCAGTGTCCACCCCCGCTGCACCCAATATCACCCTTAGCCATCTTGAAATAGTTTGCACGGTGACTCTGTGATGAGGACATTTGTGACTTATGAGCAGCCCTTTCCGTGCCCCTGAGACACTTGGTGAACTCCATGTAGTATAAAAGGTGGTTCACTATGCATAGGCGGCTGTCTATAGGGTAGGCCAGGAAATCCAACTTGCGGCCCGATGATTCAGGCCTGTTTTGGTTGAGTAACCCCTGAATAAAGAAAGTTACCTTATTGTTGGTTATAACCATGGCGTCCATACTTAGCTTGTGTAGGGACTGGACCCATTGCACCGTCACGAGTGCCATCAGCATTACCATTTTGTATGTCAATTTGGCTAGGGAAAGAGACGTTACTGGTGCCCACCCTCGGAGCATGGTTAGCACAATGCCAATATCACAGGTCTGGGAATATCTAGGCCTGGGGAGATTTGAGTTAAAAATTCCCCTCATAAGTTTAGACACCAAGGGGTGGGTCCCCACTGCAAGTTGATCTAAACCTTGTCCAAGATATGAGGATAGGGCACTCCTGGCACAGTTAATTGAACTGTAGCTTAAACCTTCATCAAAATGAAGGCTTGCCAGGAACTCCAGCACTTCTGTAATGGTGGCTGTCATATGTGGTGTTTGGCTTGGTACAAAACACCTCCCATTTCTTGACGTAAATGAGGTATTGTCTCCTGGTGGACTCCCTGCATGATGCCGTGATGATATTCATTGTTTGGTCCGAGAGTCCAAAATCCAGGAGTGGCCTTTTAAAACCTTGCAACTAATAGGTTCATCCGGTCATGGCATGGGTGACTCTCCCATGTCACAGGATGTACCAATAAACTCGGATGCTTGGGTATTGGAATGCATGGTTCTGAGACCATGTCCAGTACCACAGGGAACCATGGCTGAGTAGGCCAGTCGGGCACAAACAGAATACTTGATGCGGGGTTTTGTTGAATTTTCTGCAAGACCTGACTGATGAGGCAGAATGGGGGAAATGCATAGAAAAACAAATCCCCCCCAGTGTAGCGAGAAAGCATCCATCGCTACTGCCCCAGGGTCTGGTTCCCATGCAACATATGTTGGTATTTGGTGATTAAGTCTGGATGCAAAAAGGTCGATATCTGGTGTTCCATACCGATCTACAATATCGGCAAACACTTTGCGGTCCAACATCCATTCGATGTTATCATCAAACTTGCGTGACCTGGTGTCCACCACTGTATTTAGCTTACCCGGAAGGTAAGTGGCTGATATCCAAATGTTCCTTTCTAAGCACCAGTGCCAGATTGTATTGACCAATTCATCACAAGATATCGACTTAATTCCACCCATATGATTGATATAAGCCCCCACGGTGGTATTTATCAATTTGTAAGCGTACATGCAGATGGTGCATGTCCGAACAGTAAGCCCGGAGTCCATGAAATGCTCCCAGCATTTCTAGATGATTAATTCCCAGTGCCGGGAGTAAGGTTAACTCATGTGCATTCCATCTACCACCGCAACTGGAGGTGGTATTAGTTGCTCCCCAGCTTTGAGCGCTGGCGTCAGTTTGTAGTATAACCATGGGGTTTGTGATTGTAATGGGATTAGAGCAATGTCGAGCATTGTCTATCTACCATTGTAATTCCAATTTTGCTTTTGCTGGTAATTGCATTGGCCTGTCAAAATGGACAACATGGTGTTTGAGTGCTGCAATTTTTGCTCTTTGTAGGTTTTGGTAATGCAAGGGCCCAAATTGTGTGGCTGGGAAGGCAGCCACAAGCTTCCCAATTACCCTGGCTACTTGCCAAATAGACTGTTTACGGATGCCAGCAAGGCTGTTACATGCTTCTATCAAGTCTGACGCTTTGTTCGGTGGCAAACTGACAGACATATGAACAGAGTCAATCGTGAATCCCAAATAGTCCATAGTGGTAGAAGTCATTAATTTGGATGTGTCTGGATGGATGATAAACCCCAGTTTTTTAAATAAGTGCTCAGTGGCTGAGACAGCCAATTTGGCCAACTCCAAGGTTTTCCCCACAATTAAAATGTCATCAAGGTATGCCATAACAATATGTTTTTGTTTTCTGAGACACGCTAAAGCTGATTTCAATAATTTGATAAACAGTCTGGGTGCTGATGTTAATCCATTAGGCAGCGCTTTATACTGCCAGAGCTGCCCCATCCAGGCAAATTTCAAATATCTGCAATGATCTTTGTCTATTGGTACTGAATAGTATGCATCTTTTAGATCAATGCAAGCCATGAAGTATCTCTTGGAAACTAGTTGTTTGGCAGTAACAAAAGTTTCCATTTCGAAGTGGGCATACTGCACAAATGTATTCAGTTGTGTCAAATCAATAATGATGGGGCATCCGCCATTTTTTTCTATTTTTAGTGAAGATGTTCGATACAAACTCATGATACTGACTTTTGGTTTTCTCAATTACCCCTTTCATATGTAGTCTTAAGAGTTCAGCAAGACCTTCTGTCTTTTCTTTCTGTGAAAGTACAAACTTTCGACTCGGTGTATGCTGAACAGGAAGGGGAAGTTTGTGAACAAATTCTATTTTGTATCCTTGAATACTTTGCAGTATGAAAGGATCAGAAGTTATAGAATTCCATGCATCCCGAAACCAGTGCAACCATCCCCCAATCCATGAAGAATTTAAACATGAAATGTTCCTGAGGCAACCAGACTCACCTGCCTCCATGGTTACCGGCGGTGCTGCATTGGTTTCCTCTGTCCTTGTTTCCTGGGAGGTGGAGGCGCTGTGGTGTGGGCGTGGCGCATCTTCCAGGAAGGCCGTGCTGGGCCATGGTCTAAAAAAGACCATTGAGCAGGTTGGAAAGGCCTTTGAGCTTTCACCAGCAGGTGTTCTGTCGCTGTGGTAGCGTGGTCAGCTGGTGGATGCATAGGGGTGCTGTCGCCACAGGTATGAGGACTTGGTGGCAGCCGGCACTTTTATCATGCCTATTGCCTTTGCCTCTTCATCAAGGTCTTTTACCTGCTTTGGCAGGTTGTCCCCAAATAGTAGTGTAGGCGGCTGTGCACTGCTGGGTCTACACAACCCCGCGAACTTGGGGTTCAGTGCAGGCCAGATGACACTCTTTCTGTAACAGTTGATCTCAAACTGAGTGTTACAGAGGAGTGCCAGAGCATCCTGCAGCTCTTCCGGCATTTCCACTCCATCCACTGACCTGGCAACGGCTGTAATTCCAGCAGCCAGTAGTTTTAGGATTTTCTGGAGTTTTATTTCCTGATTTTTGATGCCAGGGCTCATGTTACCCCAGATGGGGTTGTTGACTGCAGGCACGTTGAGGGAGACACAATTCTCAGGAGCTAGGTATTTGCCTGCAGTGTCATTAATGGCCTGTTCCTGAAGTTGATTTGTTGCCATGTAGTTAATACTGGCTGCCAACTTCGGTTGCAACGGCAGCCCTTTTTGGGTTTGCATCTCAAATTTTGATACCATGCCCAGTAGCTCCTCTTCTGGCACCCCTCGCATTGGTGTTTCTTCAGCCACACTCCCCTCTTCAGAGTCAGCCCAGTCCTGACTCCTTATGCTCCCATGCGAGGAGGGTGAGACATTTGGCAGCCCTGTAGAGGGTGCTGCCATGGGTCTGCGAGGAGACCCACTATGACAATACCCCTGCTGTAGCAGGTCACATTGGAGCAACTGCTCCACCATCCGCTCCATGCGGGATAGCCAACCGCTGTCGCTTCCCGCAGGCAGGGTGTCCTCCAGTCCGGACTCGGCCGAGTCAGCGGCCCTGCCCGACTTCCGGATGGTTTTGCTGCCAGTCCGAGGAGCACCTGCGGGCTGTAGCGGCATGAAGGCGGGAGCTGTGGTTTGTATCAGAGCTCTGGAGAACTCGACCGCTGCTGGCTGACTGCTTAGTGGTCCTTGGCAACTTCTTTGGCAGCGGCTCGTTTGGACTTCGTCCTCGATTCCATCTTGGTATGCTCTGTAAGAGAAATGCTTAACAGAGCCGACAACAACCTCAGGAATGGTAAGTACTTACCTGCGGGCCATTTTTAAACTTACGCTGGAGGAGCGGCGCTCCTCCTGCCTGTCGCTTCGCAATGTGTTCGACGATATGTTGGTAAGTAAAATAAACTAATAAACGCACTAAAATAAATGAACAGATAAAAATTAAATAGGAGTGAGTTTACAATTTGATTTTTCATGTGCAGGGAGATGGGAGATGGCATTCCAGAGTGTTTCTACTTCACCAGATGTGCTATTCTGGATAAAGGACTGTCAATATCTTGTCAAGTTGTGTTCCCGTGGAGAATCTTTTTTCAACTCTCTCAGCCACTGTGATGTTTGAGGTTTCAACCACATCTCAAACTTCTGTTCCCTGCTGCAGTTCAGCAAGAGGCTTTACATTCATGTTTTCTGCTTACAATGCTTACAAAAGCAGACCCATTGTCCAAAATGATTGGATTTCTGTTAGAAGGAGAACATTTAAATTAAAATAATTTCAAGAGAAGTAGTTGAAAAGTTGCTGCATGTTGCTAACAGGATTTCAGTAGACATTTAAAAAGGGCTTCCTTTGTGAGATGAAATGCCCTGGTTAATTCCATAAATCATGGACCTACAAGACAGATTAATAGTGCCATCCAATTAATAGTGCCATCACAAATATCTCCGAGGATAGTACCGAGAGACCTCTTTGTCAAACCTGAAAGTCATTAATTGACAAAAGGGTTTAGGTAATTCATATAAAAACATATTAGATTAATAAAATATTAATATGGACCTGAAAAGAAACTAGGAAAAAAAAAGCCTGTTGCATATCAGACTTCAACAAGATCCAATCAGCTGTGGAAATCCTTCAAATTGGAAATCTGCAATGCTGTGACTTTACTAATTGAGTTATGCCGTGTGTTCCTATGTGTGTGAGGAATTATTAATAACTAAAGTTATCATGGTATGTTTTGGTTAAACAAATTCCTAACAAAAAAGCCATTGAAAAACCTAAATATTAACAAGGGAGAGGTTACATTTCCTAATCATGTGGTCAAAGACATGTTTTGATGGTCATGGTCATTTCACAACGTGAGTTGCAATATTCTTATCTCATTAGTACTCATTTATGTCATTGTTCTCAGCAGCTGTGAGCAAAGCTATCATTCCCTCTAGTGTGTCCAAACCCTTAATAATCTTAAATGTTTCAATAAGATACCCTCATCCTTCTAAATTCCAGGGTATACAAGCCCAGCCACTACATTCTATCCACATATGACTCATACATGGGCACTCATGGTCTTACTTAAAAGTAACATTAGCAAATTTGCTGATTAAAAGTAACATTAGCAAATATGCAGAGACACAAAGCTGGGTGGCAGTGTGAACTGTGAAGAGGATGCTATGAGGATGCAGGGTGACTTGGACAGTTTGGGTGAGTAGGCAGGTACATGGCAGTTTAATGTGGATAAGTGTGAGGTTATCCACTTTGGTGGCAAAAATAGGAAGGCAGATTATTATCTAAATGGAATTAAGTTGGGAAAAGGGGAAGTACAACGGGATCTGGGGGTCCTTGTTCATCACTCAAAGAAGGTAACCATGCAGGTACAGCAGGCAGTGAAGAAAGCGAATGGCATGTTGGCCTTCATAACAAGAGGAGTTGTGTAGAGGAGCAAAGAGGTCCTTCTGCAGTTGTACAGGGCCCTAGTGCAACCACACCTGGAGTATTGTGTGCAGTTTTGGTCCCCAATTTGACATTCTTGCTATTGAGAGAGTGCAGCGTAGGTTCACCAAGTTAATTCCCAGGAGAATGGGACTGTCATATGTGGATAGAATGTAGCGGCTGGGCTTGTACACTCAGGAATTTAGAAGGTTGAGAGGATATCTTATTGAAACGTATAAGAATATTAAGGGTTTGGACACACTAGAGGCAGGAAACATGTTCCTGATGTTGGGGGAGTCCAGAAACAGGGGCCAGTTTGAGAATAAGGGGTAAGCCCTTTAGAACGGACATGAGGAAACACTTTTTCACACAGTGAGTTGTGAGTCTGTGGAATTCTCTGCCTCAGAAGGCGGTGGAGGCTGGCTCTCTGGATGCTTTCAAGAGAGAGTTAGACAGAGCTCTTAAAGATAGCGGAATCAAGGGATATGGGGAGAAGACAGGAACGGGGGTACTGATCGTGGATGATCAGCCATGATCATATTCAATGGCGGTGCTGGCTCGTAGGGCCGAATGGTCTACTCCTGCACCTATTGTTTGTCTATTGTCTATTCAATGGGTCCACTGAAGCAGCTTTTCTCCAGGTCACACGATGTTCCCAAGCTTGTCTAAGCAGACAGTACCCTGAGCAAGAGACAACGTGCTGGAATTACTCAGCAGGTCAGACAGCATCTCTGCGGAACATAGATAGGTGATTTTTCGGGTCGGGACCCTTTTTCAGACTAAGTGAGGGAGGTGGGTTGGGGATAACGGAGTAAGCTGGAACAGAGGAGGTGCAGTGGCACGGCGGTAGAGCTTTTGGAATAGTGCCATCCAATCTAAAGATAGAGTTACAAATATCACTGAGTACTGTACCGAGACCTCTTTGTCAAACCTGAAAGTCATTAAATGACAAAAGGAATTTATCTCTGTAAATTCCCCCTAGTTTGTGACATATGGGAAGTGATAGGTGGATAGTGGTGAGTCACAGATAGGCAAATTGTTGACCAGAAATGAAAAGATTAAAGGTGCAGATAAGGATGGAAGAGTTGCAAATTGTGAAACCAGAGGGAGGAATATAGGTGGAAAGGGGGGGAGGAGGAGGGAGGGGAGAAATAGGCATGAGGTTTATGGTCAGGTTTAATCTACAATTGGAGAGGGAGAAGGGTAAATCGGAGGTGTCAGTGTTACAGTTGAATAAAGGGGACTCTGGGGCCACAAAGGAGGAGCTGGCCAAAGTTGACTGGAAAGATACCCTAGCAGGGTTGACAGTGGGACAACAATGGCAGGTATTTCTGTGAATAATACAGAAGGTGCATGATCAGTTCATTCCAAAGAGGAAGAAAGATTCCAAGGGGAGTAAGGGTCGACCGTGGCTGACAAGGGACGTCAGGGAGAGTATTAAAAATAAAAGAGAAACAGCAAAGATGAGCGGGAAGCAAGAGGATTGGGTAATGTTTAAAGAGCAACAGAAGATAGCTAAAAAGGTAATACGGGGAGAAAAGATGAGGTACGAAGGTAAGCTAGCCAAGAATATAAAGGAGGATAGTAAGAGCTTCTTTAGCTATGTGAAGAGGAAAAAATTAGTTAAGACCAAAGTTGGACCATTGAAGACCGAAAAAGGTGAACTTATTATGGGATTTTTTTTCTTAAATTTATTATGGGGAACAAGGAAATGGCAGATGAGATGAACAGGTACTTTGGATCTGTCTTCATTAATGAGGACACAAATAATCTTCCTGATGTACTAGTAGCCAGAGGATCTGGGGTGATGGAGGAACTGAAGGCAATCCATATTAGGCAAGAAATGGTGTTGGGTAGACTGATGGGACTGAAGGCTGATAAACCCCCAGGGCCTGATGGTCTGCATCCCAGGGTACTTAAGGAAATGGCTCTAGAAATCGTGGACGCTTTGGTGATAATTTTCCAATGTTCTATAGATTCAGAATCATTCCCTGTGGATTAGAGGGTAGCTAATGTTATCCCCCTTTTTAAAGAAAAGCGGGAGAGAGAAAACAGGGAGTTATAGACCAGTTAGCCTGACATTGGTGGTGGGGAAGATGCTGGAGTCAATCATAAATGATGAAATAGCGGCACATTTGGATAGCAGTAACAGGATCGGTCTGAGTCAGCATGGAATTACGAAGGGGAAATCGTGCTTGACTAATCTACTGGAATTTTTTTGAGGATGTAACTGGGAAAATGGACAAGGGAGTGCCAGTGGATGTAGTATATCTGGACTTTCAGAAAGCATTTGATAAGGTCCCACATAGGAGATTAGTGGGCAAAATTAGGGCGCATGGTATTGGGGGTAGACTGCTGAAATGGAATGAAAATTGGTTGGCAGACAGGAAACAAAGATTAGGGATTAACATGTCCCTTTCAGAATGGCAGGCAGTGTCAAGTGGGGTACAGCAAGGCTCGGTGCTGGGACTGCAGCTATTTGCAATATACATCAATGATTTAGATGAAGGGATTCAAAGTAACATTAGCAAATTTGCAGATGACACAAAGCTGGGTGGCAGTGTGAACTGTGAGGATGCTATGAAAATGCAGGGTGACTTGGACAGGCTGGGTGAGTGGGAAGAAGCGTGGCAGATGCAGTTTAATCTGGATAAATGTGAGGTTATCCACTTTGGTAGGAAAAACAGGAAGGCAGATTATTATCTAAATGGTGTCAAATTGGGAAAAGGGGAAGTACAACTGGATCTGGCAGCCCTTGTTCATCAGTCAATTAAAGTAAACATGCAGGTGCAGCAGGCAGTGACGAAAGCGAATGGCATGTTGGCCTTCATAACAAGAGGAGTTGAGTATAGGAGCAAACAGGTCCTTCTGCATTTGTACAGGGGAACAAAATCCCCCTCCAACCCCCCCCCCCCCCCCCCCCCCCCCCTCCCCCCCCCCCCCCCCTTATCTCCCTCTCTCCTTTCCCTGTCCCCCATCTGGACTCACGGCCATTTCTCCCCCCCCACCGCCTATGTTCCTTTCTCTGGTTTCACAATTTGCAATTCTTCTATGCTTATGTTACACCTGTCTTTTCATCTCTGGTCTTTATCCAACCATTTGCCTCTCTACAACCCTCATCACCTGTATCCACCTATCACTTTCCTGACTTTGGCCTGCCCATCTTCCCTTCCAGCCTTCCCCCCTCCAACCCACAATGTCTAAAGAAGGGTACCAACCCAAATTTTCACCTATCCATGTTCAACAGGAATGCAGCCTGACCCACTGAATTATTCCAGCACTTTGTGTCTTTTTTGTAAACCAGCATTTGCAGTTCTTTGTTTCCCCATACCCTGAAAGAGGATAGTTCTTGAGAGTACAAATCGAAGGGTGCACTCATGTCAAACTATAATCGAGACACAAGGAAGACAAAAATTCGAAGTGCTGGAATAACTCGGCGGGTCAGGCTGGAGGCAACCTTTTGAGTCTGAAGAAGGCTCTCCATATAAAGCTTGCAGGGCTGGTTTTACGTATAAGCTAGACAAGCTTAAGCTTAGGGCCTCGAGATCTAGGGGGGCCTATGCTCGCTCCACCAAGATGTGTTAAACTTTTGAGATAGTGGCATTGTTACAAACCCTACCATCAGTGGCGCTGTGGGATAGTGGCATTGTTACAAATCCTACCATCGGTGGCGCTTTACTTGCGATTCCGGAGGCTTTGGTGGTGTGGGAGGGAGGGATTAAAATGCAGGTGAGTATATTCGTTGTGGAGAGGAATTTGCTCCACAGATCCTTGGATCATTGGAAGTGCAGGACAACGGAAAAGGTATGTAGTTTATTTAACTCTTTTCCCTCGTCACCGCACAGGGGGCCTACACACCTCGCCGCCGCAATGGGGGCCAACACACTGCCTACACACCTCGCTACCACCGCACGGGGGGCCTACACAGCTCGCAGCCGCATGGGGGGCGGACTGACCTTGCCGCCGCACCTGGAGCGGATTCACCTCGCCACCGCACGGGAGCCTTCCCAATTCACCGGCGCACGGGAGGCGGACTCACCTTGCCGCCACATGGGGGGGCTACCAAATTTGCCGCCGCACTTGGGGCGGACTCACCTCGCTGCCCCACCGGACCCATCTCACCTCGCCGCCCCACCGACCATCCGCCCACCGGGACCTCCCACATCTTGCCACTCCACCGCCCTCCAGCATCTCGCAGCCTTCGCCTTACCTGCAGCCTGGACTCATTACCGGGCCTGAAGTTTCCACCAAAGATACTAGAGGAGCTCCTCTAGTATCTTTTGTTTCAACGCTGCAGATTCCCACTTCCTTGGGTTTGACTCCGCTGGGTTCTAATGCTAGTCCCCCCAATTCTGGTAATTGGCTGTTCCACTGGGTCTTCCCCATTCCCCTCAAAGCATGTGACCCCAGCTCTTTCCCCACCCACACTACAGCCCTCATACCCTCCTACCACCCACCACCACCCCACCAGACATCACCTCTGCCTCAGCCCACTCACCTGCCTTCCTCCAGCCCCAACCCCCATCCCTGCCATGTGTTCACCATCCCCCTGACCTCCCCCTCTCAGATACCGAACGGTTTTTCCACAGCAGAGGCCTCACCTTTGTCCCTTCCACCAGCCAATAATTAGTAAAGTTTTGAATTGGTCTACCAAACTGCTTTGTGAGTTGTCTGTTTATTAAGAAGTGAACCTATTTGTTTAGTTATGTCTTTTTCAAGCAGATTTGATTCAGGTTTTGCAATATAATTGTCAATAAGGAACAATTATTTTAAAAATATTTCCCAACTATTATACTGATTTTTTTTCTTCACTCAAGTGCACTGCATTTTGTGAGAACGCCACTTCATGTTTCCTTTCTAATAACTGTTGAAGATTAATTTTTCTTTTACTTTTCAGATTCTAATCTGAGCATGAGTAAAATATTTGAAAGTGGTACTAGCAAGCGCAAGAGAAAGAGACTTGAAAATGATACGGTAAAGAAGTTAAGACAAATTACTGCTTTCTTGAGTCTGAGGAAGGGTCTCGACCCGAAACGTCGCCTATCTCCTTCGCTCCTTAGATGCTGCTGCACCCGCTGAGTTTCTCCAGCTTTTTGTGTACCCTTACTGCTTTCTTGGGTCGGCCACAGACAGAGGCAACAAGTGCCAGCGGTGAAGCAGATACATTGATACTAACACAAGGAAATCAGTCTGGTGGAGCTATCCAGGCATCTACTAGCATTCAACCTGAAGAAAACTTCCCTGAAACAGAAACAGCAAAGCAGGACGTGGAACAGCAAGCTGAATATGAGGAAGCAGCCATGATGCCGGCTCAAAATGAAAATATAGTACTGATTGATGATGCCAAATATAGATGTACTGCAACAGACGTTGGTTTGTGGACAGAATTATCACATGAGGACGTATCCTATTGGGTAGAAAGCGGCCCCTCTCAAGTTCAGCATCGTTGTGGACCATTTTCAAATTCCAAGCGAGTGTATAAAAATCAGTCCAGATCTTGCACCAAGGCTCTTTTTTATTCAACAAAAGTCAATGGAAAAACATATAGCCGAGAGTGGCTTGTGTATTCTCCCTTAAAAGGCCGGATATATTGCTTTGTTTGTAAACTCTTTCCAAACATTGCGTCTTATTCTTCTGCTACATCTTTAGCTTCTGAAGGGTTTGATGATTGGCAAAACCCCTATCTTATCCAAACTCATGAAAACTCAGAGAAGCACAGGAATGCCATGTTGACCTTAGCAAGAAAGCAAGGGTAAACGTTAACGTCAAAGCTACGGGAACAAATAAAAGCAGAGCAGCAGTACTGGCGGCATGTCATGGAGAGAATTGTTGCCGTAATATGCATGCTTGCTGAACGAAGCTCACCATTCAGAGGAGACAATGAACACTTTGGATCTACAAATAACGCCAATTATCTTGGTCTTTTAGAGCTAGTTGCAAAATTTGATCCATTTTTACTGGCTCATATCAATATCATATCAAAGATGGGCAGTTCTAAAATCATTTTTGCAAACTCAGTCAAAAGTGCCTAAATATTTGTCAGACACTAGGTGGGAGGCACATGCAAAAGCCACGGAAGCTATTTTGGAACGTTACAGCACTATCACTGATACCCTCGGTCATTTGTACTCTGATGTTAATGTGAAGGGTGATACCAGGCATCAAGCTAACAATCTTTTGCAGAAAATGGAAGAACTGGAATTTGTGTTTATGCTGCATTTTTGGACCTGTCTGTTAGGTCATCTCCACAAGGTCAATAAAGCCATTCTGAAATCAAAACAGTTATTGAGTACTTGTGCAAGTTTGTACAGTTCACTTCAGGATTTTGTATGCAAAATTAGAGAAGATTTTGATGAGCTTGAGCAACAAGCAAAGGCCACCTTGCCAGATGTTAACTACAGAACTGTCACAGGGAGACAAAGAGTAAGGAAATGGCAAGCAAATGATGGAAGTGCACCTGACCCTGATGCTTTAGATAAACTCTCATCAAGTGATAAGTTTAGGATAACATCCTTTATTCCTATACTAGATGCACTTAAAACCAATTAAAAAAGAACAAGTATTGTGTACACTGAAGTTGCACAACAGTTTTCCTTTCTTGATAATCTGACTGCATCTAAGCAAGAAATTCAGCAAGGTGTTGAACTGTTGATGGAAGAACACCCAGAAGATGTTGACCTGGAATTTACAGATAAACTTTTGCACTTTCACTAGTATGTGAGACAAAGCCATAGGCATACAGAAGAGCACTCTCTGTCTCACACAGACTTTTATCAAATAATATACACGGAAACAATTCAGATGGCCTTCCCTAATGTGGAAACAATCTTGCGGCTGTTTCTTAGCTTAATGGTCACGAACTGCTCGGGGGAGAGGTCTTTTTCAAGACCTAAAGAATTAAAAATGAATTAAGGTCCACAATGTCTCAAGAGAGGTTATCTACACTGAACATTCTGTGCTTTGACAGTGACAAACTTTGACAAACAGATCTTGGTGAACTTCTGGATGATTTTGCTATGAAGAAGGCGAAAAAAAACATTTTTGCTCTTTGTGTATCTGTAGTTTCTTTATTTCTTAATATTCCACATTCAATTCAAGAGACACTTATTGTCACATGCACCAATTGGTACAATGAAATTTGGGGTCACCATCCGACATCGGAACAGGAGAACATTCTCAGCGGCTTGGACTTCCGAATCGGACACTTCCTACTGGAGACCACAGGCTCCCGAAGTCCACAGACTGAGCTGGGCAGAGATTCACGCTGGCGGCCCTCGGCAAAGGGTTCCCAGGGCTCCACAATGTTGAAATCAGCGCGGCCCGAGGCTGGGGGCTCTGCAAACCACAGCTCCATGATGCTGAAGCAGCAGGCCCAACATTCCAGAGCTTCAAATGGCGATCCAGGTAAGGCATCCCCCGCTCCACGGTGAATCTAACATGTATTTTAAAACCAACTGTTTAATGAAAAGGGTACACAAAAGGCTGGAGAAACTCAGCGGGTGCAGCAGCATCTAAGGAGCGAAGGAGATAGGCAACGTCTCAGGCCGAAACCCTTCTTAAGATCTAAAAGTGTCACACTGTCACTGTCGGGTAGTCATGATCCTCTAGTCGTGGGGGTGGGGGATTGGGGGGAGGGGGGGGGGGGTGGAGAGGATCACGTGAGGCTTAGGGCCTCTCTTCATCTAAATCCGGCCCTGAAAGCTTGTCTGTCTTTTCTCCACAGAGCTGCTGCCTGGCCCATTGAATTAATCCAGCACTGTGTCGAGCTTCAATCAGCTGTTTGAAATAGAGTCTATCTTCACAGATGAGCACCAGGCCATAATCTCACAGACCAGTTCCTTCCTACAATATATTTACCTCTACCAGCCCAGTAATTCCATTACACAACAATAAATGGAGATGTTCTTAATACACAGCATCAAATTTCTCCAAAAAAAACCCACACGATCCTTGTGGTTAAAAGTTTGAGGTGTTGGTGATTAAAGTAATAACTGATACAATATTACCAAATGCCTTGGAGAACTGATAATGTTATGTGTTTGATCTTCATCAGGTTGGTGACAGCATTGTAGTGAATTTATACGACTTTATAGTTCACTGCCACTTGGCTGAGTCTGCATCCTCAGGGCTTGAACATTGAATTTTCTCAATTCTGTTAACCCTTGCTGTCTCCTCCCCTTCCCACCTCTCCCTCAGCCCTCGGGTCCTGGCATTCCCTCTCTCTCTATCTCTCTCCCCCACCCTAGTCGCACTAGCTTCTCATTTTCACACCACAAACAGCTTACAATGGCTTGTTCCCTTTATCATCGATACTTGTTTGCATATCTTTCATTCATTGTTCTTTATCTCTCCACATCACCGATATACTTGTTTGCATATCTTTCAATCATTGTTCTTTATCTCTCCACATCACCGTCTATATCTCTCGTTTCCCTGATCCCTGACCAGTCTGAAGAAGGGTCTCAACCCGAAACGTCGCCTATCTCCTTCGCTCCTTAGATGTGGCTGCACCCGCTGAGTTTCTCCAGCCTTTTGTGTACCCTGCAAAAATAACAAGATCATTTGAGACAAAACTGTGTGAATGAGAATTAATAAGTTGCTCCCAGTACTACTTTTACTTTGATGAGCTACAATACATTGTTTGTGTCTTTGCTTTCAGCTTTTCCTGCACGCTGTGCCTGAAAATGAGGAGGCGCTGTGAGTTTGCCCAGTGGGCATTGTTTAAAGAAAATATCAGCTGCAGGGAAAAATACAAAGCCACATACCGACTGGAAGTGGTCTCAGTGTGATGTCTATGCACTAGTAATTCTTATGTTGCTCTGTCACAATTTATAAAACATTGTAATTTCAATCTACGATTGTATAATGCTCCTATTAGGTTTGGCATTTAAAACAGTAAATGTTTCTCTCCCATCTCTCCACCCTCATTCTAGTCTAATTAATCAACTTTCAAGGATCCCTTCTGTCTGAACATTGCCAATAAATTACAATCCTGCAAAAAATTATATTTATTCAGATGAATGTTTAAAGTGAATCGTAACAACTACAGATTCAATCTTCTCCAAATTACTGTGATAAAGGATGAGCATTTCATATGTTGGTCGACATTCCTCCCTCTTATCCTGTGGTGCTGGTACTGATTTTAATAAATTACTTTTATGTCTGAAATGAAGTGGGCAGCAGCACCTATTGTTTATTGTCTATTGTCCATTGACTATTAGTGAAGGCAGATCCAAACTACCTGTTCAACAACTGGAAGGGTCTCGACCCGAAACGTCACCTATCTCCTTCGCTCCTTAGATGCTGCTGCACCCGCTGAGTTTCTCCAGCTTTTTGTGTAACCCTCGATTCTCCAGCATCTGCAGTTCCTTCTTTAATACCTGTTCAACTCATTCTACATGACAATAAACTCACTTGAACTTGTTATGTGCTTGTCCCCCATAATAAATTCACTTGTTTCTGTCTTCAAGGGACCCACATTTGTCTTTACTATTTTTTTTCCTCTTAACATACCTAAAGAAGCTTTTACTATACTCCTTTATATTCTTGGCTAGCTTACCTTCGTACCTCATCCCTTCTCCCATCTTGCCTTTTTAGTTATCTTCTGTTGCAGTTTAAAAGTTTCTGTAGATGATATGTGTGTACACCTTTAATTGATAGTAACGATGTCCATGCTAACCACTCCCCCACCAGTTAGTATAATTGTAACCCACACGCCCCTAGCTCTCTCTCTGGTGTTCGTGACAGACCACGTACAGCCAGGGCTATGTATGACGTGTGCTTAATAAAAGTACTGAAGACTTAAAGGTGTCTTAGAGCATTCTTCATGGCGTCAGAAGTGCTTCTTCCTGCGTCTCTGGTCTATCGCGTTTTATTTTCTTAGTCCCAGTACCCCCTCCTGGTTCCGTGATGGCTTCTGCCTGTCGTAAGCCTGACGTCCTGGTCTTTGATGCAGACATCACTCATCGCTGGAGTGTGTTCCGACGGGACTTTGAGCATTATGTTGCCATTGCCCACCCTGCTGTGGCCCCCGCTGTCAAGGCTTCCCTGCTGCTTAACCTGGCTGGTCCGGAGGCGCTCGAGCGTTCGGAGTCGTTCGTCTATGGACATGGTGAGAGTGCCCTAGACCCCGATTGCCTGATTGCTAAATTTACGGCGATGTGTGACCTTCCCACTAACCACATCTTAGAGCGTTTCAAACTGTTCTCCAGACGCCAGAACCCTGGGGAGTCTATTGACAATTTTGTGGCCGCGCTGCGCCAGCTGGCTCGCCGATGTAACCTGCATGACCTGACCCCCGATACCTTGACCCGTGACATTTTAGTCTTTGGTCTGCGGGATGAAAAGCTGCGCTCTGAGCTGCTGCGTAAGCCTGATCTGACATTCCATGAGGCGCTGCATGCCTCTCGTTTAGCTGAGGCTGTCTCCTCCGCTGTACCTGACCCTGTGGTCCACACAGCCAGTCTCGCTGGTCCCCGGTACAATGCTCCCCGGCGACAGTGGGCAAGACCACTGCAGGGCTCCAGACCGCCTCAACGATGTCCAAATTGTAACTTTGTCTCACACCGTTTTAATGTGTGCCCGGCGTTGGGGAAAACCTGTAACTTTTGCAACAAGCTCGGGCACTTTTCAGCTGCATGCCGTTCCCGTGGGAACACTGCTCAGCCACAGCAGAAACCGTCTCGCTACCTGACACGTGATGATTCAGCGTCTGGTTCCCATCTCCAGCACGATGATCTTCCCCGTCTGACCCTGAATCTTCTCAGAGCGAGCTGGATGTGTTTTCCTTGCGAGGTGCAGCTGGACTGATAACGGACCCGACCGTCCGAGTCACGGTGAATGGCATGGCCTTCTCTGCTAAGGTCGACACGGGGGCAGCTGCCAATGTTATGTCAACAAGCCTGTTCAGGAAGATAAGAAATAATGAGCCTGTTTCCACAGACAGTGCTGTTTTGCGTGCCTATGGGGGTGGCGTGCTTATTCCTGTGGGGAGGGCCACTCTCCACTGCAAGGTGCTGTCGACCACTCGGCCCCTCTCTTTCTTCCTGCTGGACAGTAAATGTGACCCCCTGCTCGGCGTGGAGGCCTGCCAGGACCTCGGGTTGGTGAGCTTCCACAGCGATGTCCACCTGGTAGAGGCACCCCTGAACCCGCTGGCCGAATTCCTGGACCGGTTCGACTCGAAGCTGGGGAAGTTGCCCTGCAGCTACAAGATTGCCCTCAATCCCGACATCACGCCGGTCGTCCGTCCCCCGCACCGTGTGTCCTTTGCCATGAGGGGCAAGGTCGAGTCTGCTCTTCGCGAGATGGTGGCCACGGGCATCCTGAAGCCAGTCACGGACTCCACCCAGTGGGTTTCTACTATGGTTGTCGCTGCGAAGAAAGACAAGAGCGAAATACGGATCTGCATCAACCCCAAAGACTTGAACTTGGCCATCAGGCACCCGCACTATCCCATGCGGACGGTGGAGGATGTTGCTGCGCAGGTTGGCCCTGCCACCGTGTTCTCGGTTCTTGATGCCAAGAGTTCGTTCTGGCAGATACCTCTAGACGAGCGGTCCTCGCACCTGACAACCTTCAGCACGCCCTTCGGCAGGTATCGCTTCCTCCGCATGCCGTTTGGGATCAACTCTGCCAGCGAGGTGTTCCAGAGGACCATGGAACAACTGTTTGCTGGACTTCCGTGTGCCATCATTGTCGACGACATCCTGGTTTATGGGAAGAATGTCGCTGAGCACAACCACCACCTTCGCCAGGTGCTGCAGCGGGCCCGGGAGGTCAACCTGAAACTCAACCCGAAAAAAGTGCCGATTCCGGGTCCCTGAGGTCACCTACGTGGGGCATGTTTTCGCGGCATCTGGGCTGAAGCCCGACCCGCAGAAGACGGCCGCAATATCCGAGATGCCTGCACCTGCTGACGTGCCTGGCCTGCAGCGCTTCTTGGGCATGGTCAACTACCTGGGAAAGTTCATCCCCGACCTGAGTGAACTGAGTGCCCCTCTGCGGGATCTGGTGAAAAAGGACACTGCCTGGGCCTGGTTCCCGCAACACCAGCGCGCATTTGACACCCTCAAGTCTAAGCTGGTCAGCATGCCAACGCTGAAGTACTTCGACCTCCAGCGCCCCATCGTTCTAACGTGTGATGCCTCTAAGTTTGGCCTCGGGGCCGCCTGCCTGCAGATCCATGACGGGGTGCAACTGCCTGTATCCTACGCGTCCCGCACAATGACGTCCGCTGAACAAACACTATGCCCAGATTGAGAAGGAACTGCTGGCAGTTGTCTTTGCCTGCTCCAAATTCAAGGACTATATCCTGGGCAACTGCTTCACTGTCGAGACGGACCACCAGCCTCTGGTCACCATCCTCAACAAGCCAATACACATGGCCTCCTCCCGGCTCCAGCGCATGATGCTCCAGCTACAACGCTTCACTTTCACAGTGGTTTATCGCAAGGGCAAGGACATGGTTGTTGCGGACACGCTGTCTCGGGCGCCTCTCTCATCCACAACCCAGCATCCGTACGAGACGTCCGATCTGATAGTCCTGGGCGTGAACTTCGTGCCCTCCGGTCAGTTGAAGTCCCTAGCGAGCACATGGCGGCAGACGCTTCGCTACAGCAGCTGGCCGCGATCATCAGGCAGGGTTGGCCAGACCGCCGTTCTTCCCTGCCGGCCGCAGCGGTGCCTTACTTCTTGGTTCGTGACGAGTTGGTGCTGCGTGATGGTGTGATTGTGAAGGGGCACAAGGTGGTGGTGCCCGAAGCACTACGGGAACAATACTTCGAGACCGCTCATCGTGGCCATCCCGGGGCCGAGGCGACCCTTTCCATCGCTCAGAGCCAGTTCTTCTGGCCCGACATGCCCCGCTACTTCCGGGATAGGGTCTCCGCGTGCCCTACCTGCAACAGCCTCGCTCCGCAGCAACAGCGGCAGCCGCTCCTGCAGCAGCCAGCTGCTGACCTGCCATGGTCTGCGCTAGCAACCGACATCTTCGAGTGGCACGGAAAGCACTTCCTGGTGCTTGTCGACTCTTACTCCAGCTGGTTTGAAGTTGATCAGCTCCACTCCCTCTCTTCCTCCGCAGTCATCGACAAGTTGCGCCGCCACTTTGCCACCTTCGGGTCCCCCGTCAGCCTGCAGTCGGACAACGGCAGCCAGTTCACCAGTGCCAAGTCCCGCGATTTTGCTGAGCGTTGGAACTTTCGTCATTACACCAGCAGCCCGGAATACCCACAGAGCAATGGACTGGCCGAGCGCGCGGTCCGCAGTGCTAAAGGACTGTTGGAACGTTGCCGCCTATCCCGCACCGACATCTACCTGGCCCTGCTGAACCTCCGCAACATCTCCCGCGACCATGCCCTGGGCTCCCCGGCTCAGCGACTCATGTCCCGAGTCACGAGGCCCACGGTCCCGGTGTCTCAGCAGTCCCTGTCCCCCTCCGTCTTTAAACCTGCCTTGGTCCGGGAACGCATTACCGAAAGACACAGTATCCAGAAGCGTTCCCACGACAGGTCCTGCCGTGTCCTCTGCCCTCTTCTCCCCGGCCAGGTCGTCCGTATGTGGTCCCCTTCTGGCCGTTCCAGGCTGGCCGTGGTCGTCGGCTCTGCCGGTTCCCCTCGCTCCTACCTTGTCAACCGCGACGGAAGGGTGTACCGCCGGTCCCGCCAGCATCTCCGGCTCGTGAACGAGCCTCTCCCACCCCCGGCGGCTCCTCTGGCTTCCCACTCATCTTTGCTATGTTATACTTCTTCTCTTTTATTTTATACTGTCCTTGACTTCCCTTGGCAGCCACAGTCACTTCTTACTCGCCTTGGAATCTTGCAACTAAAGTTTCACTTCGGCACTTGCCCTTAACTCCTTCTGTTTCTGTCCCATACATCTTGGTAGCAGAAGTTAGTTGCCATGGAGGTTAATTGTCGGATAGAGTCTGACCTGCATGGAGTCCCTGTACGGGTTCTGATATTGTGCAGTAATCAACAGGCCAGAGTCTTTGCTGACATCTTTAAGCCTCACTTCAACAGTCTACTGTCCCCATTAGTTATTGACCTGTCTCAATAACTAATGACACAATATCTCTTGCATTACATTCAGCTGTGGATCACCTTGACAATAAGAACACACATGGTATGTCAGAATACCATTTATTGACCAGACATCAGCCTAAATACCGTAATAAAACACCATAATACTGAATAAGCTCGACCTTATCAGGTAACTAAATCATCCTACATCTTACCGCAACCAGAGAGCAGTGCTGGACTACCATCGACCTCTTTGGTGCTCCTTGGACTATCCTTGATCAGACTTTGCTGGCTTTACCCGGCACTAAATGTTATTCCCTTATCATGTATCTGTTATGAGCTGTTCCCGATCGCGAGTGCAAAAATCGGTACCACAGTGCGGTTTTCGCATCGATTTTCATCACTTCGCTAGTCGGAGCAGATCGTTCATTTGCGGGCTTGGGAAAGGGTCCCAACAAGATTGTAGAACAGAGTCTAACAAGCACTGTGGGCATTAGTGCCTTTGGGGTTAGAGTTCCTACTAGAACTGGGTTAAAGGGCCATAATATAACATCAGGGTTGGGTTTAAGGCCCTCTCCTCCTGGTTTAAGGCCCATAAAACATGGTCGTAGTTGGTAGCCGCAGCTGCTGGCGAAAACCAGAAAACGATTCAGTTTAAAAAAAAACTAGAGGTTCGAGGTCCTATCAAGACCGGGTATCCAATTGAATGGGTATTTCAAGATGGTTTGGGTGTAACAGTGCTAAGCGGCTAAGCACTGCCTCATTGCTGGGGTTGCAGATTGGAAGTGCGCTCCAAAAATCAGCATCGACTGCCAGCGTGAAGAGACTACACGCTGACACCCGGTGCCAAGCAGGTTGAAAGGAAGAAGCCTTTTTGACAGGGTGACCTATGTTAGTTAAAGTCCATGCCTGTTTGAGATATCCGGATTTCTGAAAAGATGGGGGAGGACTCTCGTAAAGGCATCGGGCACTCGGTGGTTAGAATATAGATTGGTTGAGAATACTCTCATAGCCCTGTCCCACTGTACGAGTTGTTTCAAGAGCTCTCCCGAGTAAAAAAAAATCAAACTCGTGGAAGCACGTAGAATGAATGTCGGAGCCCGACGATGTCTCCTAGCGGCACATAACGCTAATGGCAGGCACTCAGGAAACGCGGTCAGTTCGGGAAGACTCGTGAAGATTTTTCAATATGTTGGACATGTTGAAAAATGTCCACAAGAGCCCCGAGTACCCGCGAGCGGCCATTACCGTTAATCTCTGAGTTCGAATCAGGGCCAACTCGGGAGAACTCTTGAATGAACATGTACAGTGGGACAGGGCTTTAATCATTCGAGAAGTCTATCCAAACTAAATTTGAATTTGAATATTGCATACATTGTGTTGTGCCAAAAAGCTAATTGGTCCGATCAGAGCGAACTGAAATTTTTCGAATTAAAGTATCTAAATACAGAATCTCATATTGAGGTTATGGCACCTATTTCAGAATTCTGTGTATTATAAAATTTTGAAGTTTGTATGGTGTGTTTGAAATCGATTCCGAATAGCGGTTGATCAACTAGGAATTGACACGGAATTGACACGGAATTGAAATCAAGTGTGATTTGTTTTTGGAATTGTATATTGAAGATACTGTGTTTATCGGGTATTGTATTCCTGTGATAGAGTATAGTAAATTTCCAGTGTATATATTTATTTTGGATCTGAACTATATATAAATACTTTGTTGCGTGTAAGATACTTTTGGAAAGTGTTAAGATCGTGAATTGTTATTGTGTATTGTTAAAGAGTTTGAGTGTTTAGAAAACTGGGGTAATAGTGGGTTCGAGAGAACATTACAAATTCTGATGGGATTGTGTTAAGCCCCTGTCCCACTTAGGAAACCTGAACAGAAACCTTTGGAGACCTTGCACCCCACCCAAGGTTTCTGTGAAGTTCCCGGAGGTTCTGGTCACTCTCCCTAATAGTCGAAAGTGGTTTCCACGTAGTCGAGGCTTCTTCTATGTTCCTGCGATTATTTCAACAAATTGAAAACCGGCCTCGAATAAAAATAGGTTGCAGTTTGGTCGAAGCCAGTGGAGTGGGGTTGCTATTTACTTACAGCCAGTCGAAGGTAATCTCCTTCGCTGACCGGCCGTTTTGATTGGCTCATTGGAGTTTTCAGGACCGAGAAAATCCGCTGGAAGGTAAAATGTCCGCTAACTTTATTAAACTTCTTAAAACTGTCTCCACTCCTTCACACCCCACCCCCTTCTCTCCCCTTCTCTCCCCCTTCTCTTCCCTTCTCTCTCCTCTTCTCTCCCCTTCTCTCCCCATTTCCCTCCCCTCCTCTTCCCCTTCTCTCTCCCCATCTTTGTCCTTCTTTCGCCTTCTCTCCCTCCCCTCACGCTCTCTAAAGGACTTACCATGCTCTGTGGCAGCCATTTACCTTCATCTTCATCGTGCAGACAGCGCTCCTCCACGGTCCCTGACCCCCACCTTTGCGATGTGTTTGTGTGTGTGTGTGCAGTCAGTAGCAAAGATCCTGTAGGATCTTTGGTCAGTAGATGCAGCTCACGCTTCGGTAAAGGCTTTCCAGGTGAGTGACCAAAACCTCTGGAGACTCATGGAAACCTTGGGTGGGGCGCAAGGTCTCCAAAGATTTCCATTCAGGTTTCCTAATTGGGACTGGGGTTTTAGTATTGAAGTCTGATCCATTGTTGTTCGATCGGAAGTTCATATCTTTCCGATCAATTGTTTCAGGGAAGGGATTGTTCCTTTGTCCGAGCACACCACGAGGAAGAATTAGAGTAAAACCCCTGTCTCACGGTGCGAGTCGACCGACGAGTGACCCCTAGTTTTCACTCGCGATAATCATGTACAATTAATGTAGCGGGAACGTCGGAACTCGCGCGCGCAACTTAGCGACTCGTGGTGCTAACGGCAGGTACCCGTGAACTTGTTAATTCGTGAAAAAATTCAAACATGTTTGACGTTTTCCACGAGTCAAATTTACTGTTCAAGTTAAAAATTGAAACATTTAAACTCGTTGTAATAACATAGTGGCCCATGCGTTTACCTTAGTGACTCATGAGTCTACTGTGTTAACCTGTGGGCACTCTGAACTCGGCAGCTGGACAGAGGTAGAAAAAGGTGAGTAAAAAAAAGTGATTACAACATCAGCACGTGACCTGGGTCAATCGAGGGCGTTTCACCTCATTGCTGGTGAATCTTTTTGATATGAAGCTTGCTGAAGATGGCTCCAAGAAAAGTGCAACGAAAGGGAAGAGCAGAACTTTACCAAAAAACTGCCAAGAAGACTTTGATCATACAAGAGGAGGAGGAGAGGCAGGAAGAGAGGCAACAGGAGATTCAACTGGAGATGCCTCAGGAGGAGGCAACACTGCCTGTTTCCCTGGAGGAGGGGAACAGGGAGTTTGAAAATGTTCAGATTGCCTCCCAGGTAGCTGTAAGTGAAACAGCCTCAGACAGTAAGGGAAGATGGCGTAAAGTGAAACCCTATCACTTCAACAGGCAGCAAGAGGGAGACCTGGTGGAGTTGTATCAGGCAAATGATATCCTCTACGATAAATCCAGAGAGGATTATCGTAATAGGGACAAGAAGCTTGCTCTGTTTGAAAAAAAAAGGCAATGGAGTATCCTGGGTGAACATGTGAATATATTATGATATATCATGGCATCAGCAGGTGAACCATTTTATTTAATCCATGATTAAAAAATTGTAGTGTTATTGATGTAAAAGTTTTATATTTTCCGTAAAATTAAACTTCTCTAGTAGGTCTGTGCCCTGCAGCTGTAAAGTTATAAGTTGCAGACAACTTTCACAGGTTGTGTGTTTGAAGTTTGAATCCTGTCTCCAAAAGCCCATAAAATTAAATATGCGAGAGGACAGGCAATCAAAACATGTAATGCTTGCCTTAAAAAAGGCTATTTGTTTTGAACTGTGAATCCTGTCTCCAAGAAATATCACATTAAATATGCGGAGGGCAGGCTATTGAAACAGGGCAAAAATTTTACAGGCCTTAATGGCTTTCAGGTACATGTCTGTTTACTCTCTGCAACTTTTCATCTCTTGGAATCCCTATGCTAGAAGCTCTTTTTAATCCCACCACTCCCCTGTAATGTAGATGAACAACTACAGCAAAGGTTTACGAACCAGAGGACAATTTACGGAAAAGTCATCACACTTGGAACAAAAACGGGGTCTGCTGGCAGCGGACTATCAGAGAGAAACAAGTGGATAGAGGAAAAGTGGCGTTTCTTATCCAGCCATATTGTGCGTGTGGTGACCAGAAATAGCATGGAAAAGGTACTTATTATGACAAAGTTTTACAGTCATGAGGCTCTCGACACACTGTCTAAATGTTTCAATTTAATTCCTCCAGCAATAACAGAGCATTGAGCAGGTGTTGGATGATCCTCTGGAGGGGACATCTACGCCGCAACCATCCATCAGCCAACAGCACTCCAGGAAGCAGATGTCGCAGGACATCAACATTGGCGGCACCACACCTGGAGGTGCTGAAGAAAGTAGAGGTACAGAGAACATGAGTGTTGTAAGTACAGTGGCTTGCAAAAGTATTCATACCCCTTGAACTTTTCCACATATTGTCACGTTACAGTCACAAACATAAATGTATTTTATTGGGATTTTATGTGATAGACCAACACAAAGTGGTGCATAATTGTGAAGTGGAAGGAAAATGATACATGGTTTCCAAATTTTATTACAAATAAAAAACTGAAAGGTGTGGCGTGCAAAAGTATTCAGCCCCCCTGAGTCAACACTTTGTAGAACCACCTTTCGCTGCAATTACAGCTGCAAGTCTTTTGGGGTATGTCACTACCAGCTTTACACATCTAGAGACTGAAATTTCTACCCATTCTTCATTGCAAAATAGCTCAAGCTCAGTCAGATTGGATGGAGAGTGTCTGTGAACAGCAATTTTCAAGTCTTGGCAGATATTCTCAATTGGATTTAGGTCTGAACTTTGACTGGGCCATTCTAACTCATGAATATGCTTTGATCTAAACCATTCCATTATAGCTCTGGCTGTATGTTTAGGGTCGTTGTCCTGCTGGAAGGTGAACCTCCGCCCCAGTCTCAAGTCTTTTGCAGACTCTAACAGGTTTTCTTCCAAGATTTTCCTGTATTTGGCTCCATCCATCTTCCCATAAACTCTGACCAGCTTCCCTGTCCCTGCTGAAGAAAAGCATCCCCACAGCATGATGTTGCCACCACCATGTTTCACAGTGGGGATGGTGTGTTCAGGGTGATGTGCAGTGTTAGTTTTCCGCCACACATAGCATTTTGCATTTAGGCCAAAAACTTCAATTTTGGTCTCATCAGACCAGAGCACCTTCCTCCACATGTTTGCTGTGTCCCCCACATGGCTTGTGGCAAACTGCAAATGGGACTTCTTATGGCTTTGTTTCAACAATGGCTTTCTTCTTGCCACTCTTCCATAAAGACTCGATTTGTGGAGTGCACGACTAATAGTTGTCCTGTGGACAGATTCTCCCACCTGAGCTGTGGATCTCTGCAGCTCCTCCAGAGTGACCATGGGCCTCTTGGCTGCTTCTCTGATCAATGCTCTCCTTGCCTGGCCTGTCAGTTTAGGTGGACGGCCATGTCTTGGTAGGTTTGCAGTTGTGCCATACTCTTTCCATTTTCGGATGATGGATTGAACAGTGCTCTGTGAGATGTTCAAAGCTTGGGATATTTTTTTATAACCTAACCCTGCTTTAAACTTCTCCACAACTTTATCCCTGACCTGTCTGGTGTGTTCCTTGGGCTTCATGATGCCCAAGGAACATTGTTTGTTCACTAATGTTCTCTAACAAACCTCTGAGGCCTTCACAGAACAGCTGTATTTATACCGAGATTAGGTTACACACAAGTGGACTCTATTTACTAATTAGGTGTCTTCTAAAGGCAATTGGTTGCACTGTATTTTATTTAGGGGTATCAGAGTAAAGGGGGCTGAATACTTTTGCACGCCACACTTTTCAGTTTTTTATTTGTAAAAGAATTTGAAAACCATGTATCATTTTCCTTCCACTTCACAATTATGTGCCACTTTGTGTTGGTCTATCACATAAAATCCCAATAAAATACATTTACGTTTGTGGTTGTAACATGACAAAATGTGGAAAAGTTCAAGGGGTATGAATACTTTTGCAAGCCACTGTACATAGTGTTTCTGCACATTTCAATTTCCATTGCACAATGCAGCCATCCACCATTTTGGTCTTATCTAACATGGGTTCTTATGTTTCAGCTCACTGATCTTATAAGAGAAGGGGTTGATTTATTGAGAGATGCACACAGGGAAATGTCACCAACCGAGTATCTGAATAAACTCTTGCAGTTTTGTCTCGCGGTGATGACCGAAAATATTACTGATGATGAGTGGGACTTTTCATTGTCTTTGTTAAATCTGGCAGTGACTTTCTGAGAGAAAAAGGTAAATATGACATCCTGACTTTCTTCACTTCTTTCATCATTTCTGTTAAAGATCTTTATTTCTCACATGAGACAATCACATTGATTTAATGTGTGTTGTTGTCTGTGCAGTTAAGGACAGCACGTGCACCTGTGGCGTCGCGTCCCATGCATGTACATCCTCGTCCGTTTCACCTCTTTGATCAGGTATTAAATAACATATGAATGCTTTAATCAGTGTTGTTCTCTGCCACTGATGTCATCAGTGATTTTTGTTTAATGCACTGAGTTCGACTAATATATTGTTCTTTAATTAAAAAGCATTCAGCGAGGCAACAGGGAGGACAGTTTCCAATGGGGGCACAGCCACAATACCAGGCAGCACGGGTATACAAATATCTTGCGTCGGATTGAACTTTTAAAAATTGAGATTCTCAACCGTCTAAGGACATTAAATTAATCCACATCCATGAGCAATGTTAATGAGATGCTAAGAAAAGCACATGATTTGTCCAAAAAGACATAAGACATTATCATAAAGTTAACATTTAATTCTTAACTAACCCTATTGCACCTTTTCATGGTCCATGAAAAAGTTTTCACATGTACTTCATACTTATTTTTCAGAGACACACCCCATCACCACTGTTATACAGAGCTGCAGCCTGGTTCAAGAGCTGCATTACAATCTGTATATGGAGAGGGCTGTCTAAGTGGAGCAGAGTCACCATTTGATGAAGTGACAGAGGGGCGCAGTGAACTGGGAGATTAGTTCCGTTATCCCTCTGATGTTGATTCTTATCTATATGTTTACGTATTTTGCCTGTTTGAGCATTTTTTTGTCCGTTTTGGATATTTCCACTTTTTCTAATAGCTTAAGGTGTTGAAAAGCTTTTTACTCATCTGTTTGCTTGTCACTGTTTGTTTACTTCAATCCACAATAAAAGAGAGTTCTTTGTTGTCAAGATCAAATTGATGTCTGGATATCTTAATTTTAATATCACTACAAAGTCTCATGAATGTAATATTCCTTTCATCATAAAACACAAAATAGAGGAAGTGGCAACATATATTTACATCTTGATTCCCAGGTGCCTCATATGCTGTACTTTTTAAATGTTTGAAAGTGTCACTTCTCAGTAGATCATAAAATAAGACAGAGCACGGTGAAAGTGAAACAAATTCTTTATTCATGTTGTTCAATATAAAAAATGCTTTTTTGCACATATTGAGAAAAGGAGCACCACAGCAAACAACCCAGTGGTCTGAAAAAGGGCTTCTCAAACTTGCAAATCAACAAATGAAGCACAAATAAGTATTTTGAGTCTATACTCTATTCTAGCTGATAAATGGAGCACAAGCCTAAATTCAGGCAATAAAAGAGTCAATGCAATGCACTATGGCAAGTTTTGAGATCTACCATCAGATAAGCAGATGCATGATAACCACTTTTTAAAGGAAAGACAGATGCAATGAAATTACTTACACTAAAATGAAAAAATTAATCAACACTTAAAGTTAAATAAATAAAAGTCAGCAGGATTAAAACTAAACATGCAAATAACTGGATTTGTCTTCATGTGGGCTCTCCTCATGCAGTGGTGTACCTGTGGTCAGCTGCCCCTCAAAATAAGCTGTTCTGCCACGGCACACTGCCCAATTCTGAATTATAGTATGAGCAGTGATGGTCTCTCTGCTCTTTTGCACTGTTGGTCCCCGTGTTACCTCGAAAACTCTGCAGTGGCACCAAAGTCGCGTTGTTTGCCCCACTCCTCCATGCACCTGCCGTTATTCTCCCTGTTTGACTGTCCACTAAGTCACCGTCCTGCATGATCAGGTTGTGCAGAACACATGCTGCAAATACAATAGTCTCAACATTCTTGGGCTCCTGTTCCATAGTTTTGAGCAAGCATCTAAATCTGTTTGCCAGGATGCCCAAAGCATTTTCTACAACCCTCCTAGCCCTGGACAGCCTGTAATTAAAGATCCTCTGGACCCTTGTCAAATGTCTGTGTGGGTATGGCTTCATCATCCAGGGCCTTAGTACAAAGGCATCGTCAGCAACCACTGAATAAGGAATGTCCAGGCTATCTTCTCCAGGCAGAGGTTCGGGATCAGGCATGCCTGCTGTTCCATTTTCCATTTTCCATTTTCTGCCCAAGCTTGGTCTCTCTCCAAATCCTGCCATCAGTGACACTTCCAGGTGTGCCCACATCCACATACTGGAAGTTGTAGTTAGAATCCACCACAGCTGACTTCCGGTGGCGCAATGGAGGGCTAGAAAGTAACGCCAGCCAGCTCCGTGGAAAAAAATGGGGAGAAAAGACCTACCTGTTGCCTGTTGTTTCTGCACCGGCTGCCGTGAGTGACGTCATCAGGCGTGCGACTCGTAATGTCAACACAGCGCAGCCCACCCGTGGATAAATCCAAACTCCAGTATACAAGGCTGAAAACGGCAGAAGAACAAGGCCCGACTGGAACCTCGGGTTCAGGTAGGACACTATCCCTAGAAGATGTGTCAAAAAAATCGAAGAGAAAATCGGAAATTGAAGAACTTAAAGTTTTTTTTTGTACAAGAAATGGCAGAGTTAAAAAAAGAAATAAAGTTGGAATTAAAAACTGAACTGGCAAAAATGAATTTTAAGGAAGAAATAGAAAAAATCAAGGAGGAGATGAAAGAGTTAAAATCTGAAATCAATATCTCGGCCACGGAATTATCTGACACATTGCGAAAGGAAATTGCAGAAATATTGGCGGATCAAGCTGCAAATATAGTGGAAGAGATGAATGATAAAATCCAAAATAAGATGGAAACTGAGCTGGAACCTGTGGAGGAAGAACTCAAGGAGCAGTCGACAGCCATAAAGAACCTTGAAGATCTAGCCGAAACAAGTGCCCAGACTATGAAAACACTCCTCAAAGAAAATCAACGTCTATCTGATTTACTGGGCAAAATAACTGATAAATGTACCGAGTTGGAAGGACGCCAGAGAAGACCGAACCTAAGGATCGTGGGTATTCGAGAAGGGAGAGAAAAGAATCAAGATACCCGAGAGTTTACTGCAAACTTATTGCAAAAGGTTTTATCTCTGAAACAAAAGCCTTTATTAGCCCGATACAAAGCAAGACGCCCCTCCAAGACAAATGATAGTAAAAGTCCAGTATGATCATGTCCTGATGATGAACAAAATTGTAAAAAGTAGAAATCTTACATACGAAGAAGATTCGATCAGCATTTATCGAGACTACCCAGCAGAAACGAAATGTGTTCAAGGAGACCAAAATAATTTTGAAGGAAGTGAAGAATTTGAAGTACAGTCTGAGGCACCCAGCCACCCTGAGAGTCACCTACAACCAGGAAGAACATTATTTCAAAAACCCAGCGGATGCAATGAACTTTGCCCAGGGGATTAAGGAATGAGAGGAAGACTGAATGAAATCTTCAAAGATGAACTATATCAACAAATAAATTGTATTTTCAGGATTGGAGTGGACTATGGACTTGTGGCACCTAAAGAAGATGGAGAAGGATGCTGATTGGAGACTCAGATTGGAGATACGGATTGGAGATTCTCCTATGGGTACTAACAATTAGAATAATAACACTAACTAACAAATACTAAAATGTATACAGCGGTATTATTATTAATGAAAGCTGATAACTACCAATTAATGATTAACAACTAATTATAGCTGATTTACTTAGAATTAGGTAAACAGTAAATATAATCACATAGAATATAAGGTTTGACCATTTATCCCCCCTGGCACTTTTTTTTAATTATTATTTTTTTTTCCTCCCTTTTGTTTATTTTTCTTTTATTATATCTATTAATATGTATTAAGTATAGATATTATCATATACTTGACTGATGGAGCCTGGACACATCAGAGTTTAATATTCCCAGTTAAAATTTTTTATGGAATAACAATTTTAAGGAACCATGGAGATGGATAAGTTTGTAACATCGACTACGGAAGTTGGTAGATTGCTAGCCATGGTAGTATGGCTAACACTAACTACACTAATATTAGATGTAGTTTTTTCTCTTTTTGTGCTCCCTATTAATCTCTTAATCTATCCTTTTTTAAATATTATTCTTTGTTATTATTGTTTTATATTTGAGTGGAGTTATAAATTAATACAAAGGAGATATATATGTGAGAGATACCCAAGGGTCTTGAAATTCATCTATTCGGAGTTCGGATGTAAGGTCGGGTATGTCGAGCTGAACCATTTGCTCTATTATATACTTCCTTAGATAAAATATGAAAGAGTTAAAAATGAATATGGGGAATGGAGGAATAACGTTTTGTAGCTGGAATGTTAAAGGTATTAACGAACCAATCAAGAGAGGTAAAGTATTAGCACATTTAAAAGCACTTAAAGTAGACGTGGCGTTTATCCAAGAGACACATCTAAAAAAAGATGCAGAGCATAGATTAAAGGCTAAATGGATTGACAAAGCGTATCATTCTTCTTTTACACACAAATCTAGAGATGTAGCAATATTAATTCGTAAAGGCATTTCATTTAAACACACTTCAACTGTAACTGATAGTGATGGTAGATATATTATTGTAATAGGAGAATTATACACACAAAAAATGATTTTTGTCAATGTATACGGCCCAAATTTTGACAGCCCACTGTTTTTTAAGAAAATATTTAATACTATCCCAGAATTACCACAACACAACCTAATAATTGGAGGAGATTTAAATCTACACTGCACTCCAGCAATAGCAAGAATGTCCTTCCTCAAATTAGGGGACCAAAACTGCACACAATACTCCAGGTGTGGTCTCACTAGGGCTCTGTACAACTGCAGAAGGACCTCTTTGCTCCTATATTCGATTCCTCTGGCTATCAAGGCCAACATGCCATTCGCTTTCTTCACTGCCTGCTGTACCTGCATACTTACTTTCATAGATTGATGTACAAGGACCCCCAGATCCCATTGTACTTCCACTTTTCCAAACTTGACGCCATTTAGATAGTAACCTGCCTTCCTGTTTTTGCTACCAAAGTGGATAACCTCACATTTATCTGCATTAAACTTCATCTGCCAAGCATCTGCCCACTCCCCCAACCTGTCCAAGTCACCCTGCATTCTCATAGCATCCTCCTCACATTTCACACAGCCACCCAGCTTTGTGTCATCAGCAAATTTGTAATTCGTCATCTGCAAAAGACGGTGCAGTACATTCAGTACATGGCGGGACTGTCATATGCTGAGAGAATGGAGCAGCTGGGCTTGTATATTCTGGAGTTTTGATGGATGAGAGGGGATCTTATTGAAACATATAAGATTACTAAGGGAAGGGAGTCTGGGTAAGGATGTGGTCGTAGAGTTGGAGGGAAGGGCTGCACCCGCACACAACTGACTGACATCGACGATTGCTTTGGTGCCACCTCCTGCACCCACACACAACTGACTGACTTCATCTGCTTCACCACTAACTTCCATCCGGCACTCAAATACACCTGGACCATTTCCGACACTTCCCTACCATTCCTTGACCTCACTATCTCCATCACAGTTGATAGTCTTCTGACCGACATCCACTATAAACCCACTGACTCCCACGGCTATCTTGACTACTCTTCCTCCCACCCCACTTCCTGTAAGGACTCTGACCCCTATTCCCAATCCCTCCGTCTACGCCGCATCTGTTCCCAGGATGAGGTGTTCCACACCAGGGCATCGCAACTGCCCTCATTCTTCAGGGAACGGGGGTTCCCTCCCCTACTATTGATGAGGCTGGCACCAGGGTCTCCTCCATACCCCGTAACATGCTCTCTCTCCCTATCCCCCCCACTCACAACAAGGGCAGAGTCCCCCTGGTCCTCACCTTTCACCCCACTAGCCGGCACATAAAACAAATAGTCCTCCGTCAGTTTTGCCACCTCCAATGTGACCCCACCACTCACCACATCTTCCCATCTCCCCCCCTGTCTGCCTTCTGCAAAGACCGCTCCCTCCGTAACTCCCTTGTCAATTCTTCCCATCCCCGGCACTTTCCCTTGCAACCGCAAGAGATGCTACACCTGTCGCTTTACCTCCCTCTCCACTCCATTCAAGGACCCAAGCAGTCGTTCCAGGTGCGACAGATGTTCACCTGCACCTCCTCCAACCTCATCTATACCGCTGCTCTAGATGTCAGCTGATCTATATCGGTGAGACCAAGCGTAGGCTTGGCGATTGTTTCGCCGAACACCTCCGCTCGGTCCGCATTAATCAACCTGACCTCCCAGTGGCTCAGCACTTCTACTCCCAAACCATTCCGTATCCGACCCCTCTGACCTGGGCCTCCTCCATGGCCAGAGTGAGCAACACCGGAAATTGGAGGAACAGCACCTCATATTCCGCTTGGGGAGTCTGCATCCTGATGGCATGAACATCAATTTCTTACAATTCTGTTAACCCTTGCTGTCTCCTCCCCTTCCTACCTCTCCCTCAGCCCTCGGGCTCCTCCTCCTCTTTCCTTTTTTCACCCCACCCCCTATCAGTCTGAAGAAGGGTTTCGGCCTGAAACGTTGCCTATTTCCTTCGCTCCATAGATGCTGCTGCACCCGTTGAATTTCTCCAGCATTTTTGTGCACCTAAGATTATTAAGGGTTTGGACACACTAGAGGCAGGAAACATGTTCCCGATGTTCGGGGATTCCAGAACCAGGGGCCACAGTTTAAGAATAAGGCGTAAGCCATTCAGAACGGAGATGAGGAAACACTTTTTCTCACAGAGAGTTGAGTCTGTGGAATTCTCTGACTCAGAGGGCAGTGAACGCCAGTTCTCTGGATACTTACAAGAGAGAGCTAGATAGGGCTCATAAAGAAAGCAGAGTCAGGGAATATGGGGAGAAGGCAGGAACGGGGTACTGATTGGGGATGATCAGCCATGATCAGCCTACTCCTGCACCTATTGTCTATTGTCTATTGTCTATTAACTGTCATATGTTGAAAGAATGGAGCGACTGGGCTTGTATACACTGGAATTTAGGATGAGAGGGGATCTTATTGAAACATATAAGATTATTAAGGAAATGGACAAGCTGGAGGCAGGAAACATGTTCCCAATGTTGGGGAAGTGCAAAGCCAGGGGCCACAGTTAAAGTATAAACGGTAAGCCATTTAGAATGGAGATGAGGAAAAAAAAAGAGAGTTCACCCAGAGAGTTATGAATCTGTGGAATTCTCTGCCTCAGAAGGCAGTGAAGGCCAATTTTCTGGATGCTTTCACAAGAGAGTTAAATAGAGCTCATAAAGATAGTGGAGTCAAGGGATATGGGGAGAAGGCAGAAACTGGGTACTGATTGTGGATGATCAGCCATGATTACATTGAATGGTGGTGCTGGCTTGAAGGGCCGAATAGACTACTCCTGCACCTATTGTGGACATCCGGAGGGGCGCCGTCGAGTATGGCTGCCCAGCCTGCAGCTGTTCGCCTTTTCACCCTTTTTTTATTTTTAGTGTTTCAAAAGGTTTTGTTTTTTGGAAGTCTAGTCTTTTGATGTGGGGGTTGGGGTGGGGGAGGCGAAGATGTTCCAGACACTCCGACGCCGGAGCTCCATCATCCGGCAGGAGAGCCTGAAACATCGAGCCACCGTCGCGCCGACTGCGGAGGCCTCAATAGGCCCTGACCATGGGTGAACATATAGGGAGAGGACTGGACTTTTCTGCCTTCCCTCACCGTGGGAACCATTGTGGGGGGATGTTTTTATGTTTAATGTCAAGTTCTTTAATGTTGTGGGTTTTTTTTTGGTGCTGCAAATGGCAACTCAAATTTCACTGCACCAGAAATGGTGCATGTGACAATAAATGCCCTTTGTCCTTTTGTCCTTGACCTATTGTCTATTGTCTATTGTCTATTGCATTTTCAAAGCAGGTGTAAAAAACACTGAGCAGATCTGAGATGCATTGTTGCCAGAGATCGCTCCCAATTTTGGCTTGTAGCCCATGATGGTATTCAAGCCCTGCCACAGTCAACTGGCACCTATCTGATGCCATCTGCTTGATTAAATAGAGATGCTGGCTTGTTATGGGCGAACAAACGATCAGTACCAAAAGAGTTTAAGTAATTATAAATATGAGCTGCAAACCAATTCACATGTTATACAGTGCATTCAGAAAGCACTCAGACCCCTTCACTTTTTCCACATTTTGTCACGTTACAGCTTTATTTTAAAATTTATTTTTTTCTACACACAATACCCCAGAATGAAGAAGTGAAAACAGGTGTTTAGAAATTTTTGTAAAGTAATTAAAAATAAATAACCGAAATATCACATTTACATAAGTAAATCAATTGATCATCCACAATCAGACCTTTTGCTATGATACTCAAAATTGCTTAGGTTCATCCTGTTCCCATTGATTATCCTTGAGATGTTTCTACAACTTGATTGGAGTCCACCAGTGGTAAATTAAATTGATTGGACATGATTTGGAAAGGCACACACCTGTCTATATAAGGTCCCACAGTTGACAGTGCATGTCAGAGCAAAAACCAAGCCATGAAGACAAAGGAATTGTCCGTAGAACTCCGAAACAGGATTGTGTCGAGACTCAGATCTGGGGAAGGGTATAAAACAATTTCTGCAGCATTGCTGGTCCCGAAGAGCACAATGGCCTCCGTCATTCTTAAATGGAAGAACTTTGGAACCACCAGGACTCTTCATAGAGCTGACCGCCTGGCCAAACTGAGCAATTGGGGGAGAAAGGCCTTGGTGAGGAAGGTGACCAAGAACCCAACGGTCATTCTGACAGAGCTCCAGAGTTCCTCTGTGGAGATGGGAGAACCATCCAGAACGACAACTATATCTGCAGCACTCCACCAATCAGGCCTTTATGGGAGAGTGTCCAGACGGAAGTGACTCCATAGTAAAAAGCACATGACCGCCCGCTTGGTGTTTGCCAAAAGGCACCTAAAGGACTCTCAGACCATGAAAAACAAAATTCTCTGGTCTGATGAAACCGGGATTGAACTCTTTGGCCTGAAGGAAACAAGGAACCTGGCCAATACCATATCTACGGTGAAGCATGGTGGTGGCAGCACCATGCTGTGGAGATGTTTGTCAGTGGCAGGAACTGGGAGACTAGTCAGGATCGATGGAAAGATGAACGGAGCAAAGTGCAGAGAGATCCTTGATGTAAACCTGCTCCAGAGCTTTCAGGACCTCAGACTGGGGTGGAGGTTTACCTTTCAACAGGACAATGACCCTAAGCACGCAGCCAAGACAATGAGGGAGTGGCTTTGTGTCAAATCTGTAAATGTCCTTGAGTGGCCCAGCCAGAGCCTGGACTTGCAACCAATCAAACATCTCTGGAGGGACCTGAAAATAGCTGTGCATCGACACTCCCCATCCAACCTGACAGAGCTTGAGAAGATCCGCAGAGAAGAATGGGAGAAATTACCCAAATACAGGTGTGCCAAGCTTGTAGCGTCATACCCAAGAAGACTTGAGGCTGTATTCGCTGCCAAAGGTGCCTCACAAGTACTGAGTAAATGGTCTGAATGCTTATGTAAATGTTATATTTCAGTTACTTATTTTTAATTACTTTGCAAAAATTTCTAAACAAAAGTTTTCACTTTTTTATTATGGGGCATTGTGTGCAGATTGATTTAAAAAAAAATGAATTTAATCCATTTTAGAATAAGGCAGTCACGTAACAAAATGTGGTAAAAGTGAAGGGGTGTGAATACTTCCTGAATGTACTGTACTTCCTGACAATGTGGACTACTTACCCAGGCCCATCACAAACATTGCATCAGCTGTGCAAAGGTGATTGATGACTTGATGTTCCTGGTCAAGTGTCTTGAACAGCGTAATTCAAGGTGAACATGATTACATTCAGGCTCCGCTCTGGGGAAACAGGATTCTCAGATGTGTGGCACTGTGGAAAAACCGTGAACATAGTCAAAGACACAGTTCATCATTCCTTCCTCTTGGACTAGCCAGATTTTCACATTCAACCCATTCTTATGTAATGTGTGGGAAGGAATAGCAGTTGCTGGTTTAAACCGAAGATAGACACAAAAAACTGGAGTAACTCAGTGGGACAGGCAGCATCTCTGGAGAGACGGAATGGGTGACATTTCTTGTCCAGCCCCTTCTAGCAGTGTGAAGAACGCAGGCACGGAAATCGCTATCAAAACATGGGGGGGACAGAATTTCTTGGCAGCTGCGCACGCATGCGCACACTCACACGCACATGCGAGGCTTTGGAGGTTTCAGCCCTGGGCCCTATGGATGGTAATTAGCTTTGGATTCTTCCAGTTTACAGCCCCGTGACGTGGACACTTCTACTATGGGGCCATTAGAATTAGTTAATTAGTGCAGATCTGTACCACAGATTTAAAATACACTTGGCAACATAATACAGGTCAGGTCACTTTCAAGCTGTAGTATGGAAACCAAGCTATTAAAACCAAGCAATATATAAATGATCTGCATTACAGGCAACTTAAAACTTTGTATTCTTGGATGTATTTAAAAAAAAATTCCCCATTTGCCAGCTGTAAAAATAGAGGGTGTCAATTAGTTAATAAAATTGTTTTATAATCTGAAGAAAGCATTCGGTCCATGTAATATGAAGGGAGAGGTAACATCTACCATCACCCAGCGGGGACTTGAACATCAAGAGCCTCAATTGCCTTGGTAGTATAATACTTTATTTAGCAACATTGGTATTTAGTTCCACCCATTATGTAACCTTGATTATTCCATTCACTGACAACGGCGTTATATTTATGCCAAGTGAAACCTTCCAAATACACGACGTAGTGTTATTTTTTTTCTCCTTTTGAGGTGAAGTATTGTCTGGATGCCTTCTCTTCAAACATCTCCGCAATGGACCGTCAGACATTTCGAAGTACACAAAGGATCTGAAGAAGGGGCTCGAACTGAAACGTCGCCTATTCCTTCTCTACGTAAATGCCTGTTCATCCGCTGAGTTCCTCCAGCATTTGTCTACCTCCAAAGTTCAAATGATAATTGTACCCACATCAGACAGTTTTAAGAACTTAGAAACGTAGAAAATAGGTGCAGGAGGAGGCCATTCGGCCGTTCGAGCAAGCACTGCCATTCATTGTGATCATGGCTGATCGTCCACTATCAATAACCCGTGCCTGCCTTCTCCCCATATCCATTGACTCCACTAGCCCCTAGAGCTCTATCCAACTCTCTCTTAAATCCATTCAGTGATTTGGCCTCCACTGCCCTCTGTGGCAGGGAATTCCATAAATTCACAACTCTCTGGGTAAAAAGGTTTTATCTCACAGTCTTAAATGACCTCCCCTTTATTCTAAGACTGTGGCCCCTGGTTCTGGACTCGCCCAACATTGAGAACACTTTTCTTGCATCAAGCTTGTCCAGTCCTTTTATAATGTTATGTTTCTATAAGATGCCCCCTCATCCTTCTAAACTCCAGTGAATACAAGCCTAGTCTTTTCAATCTTTCCTCACATGCCAGTCCCGCCATCCAAGGGATCAATCTCGTGAACCTATGCTGCACTGCCTCTATCACAAGGATGTCCTTCTTCAAATTAGGAGACCAAAACTGTACACAATATTCCAGATGTGATCTCATCAGAACCCTATACAACTGCAGAAAAACCTCTTTACTCCTGTACTGAAATCCCCTTGTTATGAAGGCCAACATTCCATTAGCTTTCTTCACTGCCTGCTGTACCTGCACGCCAACTTTCAGTGACTGGTGTACAAGGACACCCAGTTCTCGCTGTACCTCCCCGTTACCTAACCTAACCCCATTGAGATAATAATCTGCCCCCTTGTTTTTGCCGCCAAAGTGGATAACCTCACATTTATCTATATTATACTGCATTAACTTCTCCCGTTAATTTTATTCAAAGGAACTTGTCATACTTGAAGCAAGGTCAGTTCACACAATTATATTTACTAAGGATTAGGGAATGTAGCAGTTAAATGTGACAGTTAACATATTGTTTTCGTGAGTCAGAGGAATGAAGTGATGAAAGACTCAAATCATTCTGCAGTACACTACTCATTAAACCCGACATACTTTAGAAAACTTGTAATGAATATGGAATGGATGAGCGTTTATCATTAACAAAGGATGACATTTTCAGTCTAATTCTTTTCAGAGTCTGAGCTTGCAGCGAGCAGTCGAATGGGAACTGATTGCAATGTAGAGTAGAGCTAATAGGACTTGATGTTTCAATCCCTGTAATAAGTTGGCACTCTTGCTATTTGCAGTGGGATTGGAGTGGTGAAAGGTAGGGTAGGTATGTCATTGGGGTCATCAGGTGGGCACCCTCCTCCTTTGACGTTTCATTGATAAGCCCACAACATCTCCAGAGGGCTCAACGGTGATACCTGGCATCCCAGTTACACCCCCCTCAATTCCATACCCTCCTGTATTTATCTTGCAGCCCAATTGTTGTCTCTCCTTTTGATCCAGATCCAATTGATGCTTTTTTCTGCAGAACTTGATAATGATTTGATTGCTTGTTGGAGGCAGCGACCCCACACCCCCATTTTCTTTAATAGCCTGGTCATAGATGAAGCGACAAATCCCCTGCATCCCACTTCGACAGGGAAAATTTTGGTCTTCCAGCCATTCAGTGAAGCTTCAGTTGCCAGTTCAGAGTACTTGGTTTTTTTTCTCCCATAAGCTTCTTCAACACCATCTTCCCTTGGAACTGTCAAATCCACAACATATGCCAACTTGGCTGTTGTGGACCACAGGACCATGTCTGGCCGAAGTGTTGTAGCCACAATGTCTGGGGGAAACACAAGCCTTTTTTCTAAGTCCACTTCCATTTCCAATCCCGAGCAGGCTGCAGAATGCTTGCATCCTTTGATGTTTTCTGGTGCTCTGGAGGTTCGCCTGCTGGTACAAATGTTGTGGTGGACGTTTCCTGCCGATGTTGGTGGGGAAGCATTTGTGATCGTTCGCCTCTGTTCAAGGATTGATGACAGCTGTCTGAGAACTTGGCCGCCAAGTGTAATGCCCTTGGCCGAGCTCATAGTGCATCCTGTTAAAATGTGCCTTAGTGATCCAGGTGCTTGGCAAAGGGAGCAAGTGGGGTCTTCTCCGAACCACTGCTTCAGGTTCTGCAGTGATGGAAGAACATATGCATAAGTGGCTCTAGGGGGATCAGAGGAGAGAAAGCAAAACTGAGTTGGAGTCAGATGATCCTTCCATCCTTGTTTCCCAGATTTCAAGCCAGCTGAGTTTCCTCTTTTCCAGACTCTCCCAGTTAGTCCATTGGCCTTGCTTGGCCATTGAGAGGGCCTTGGCGTGTCGCTCTGCCTCCTCCCGTCTTCACACCTCCTCCACCACGAGCCGTCTTTTCTGCACTGATGTTGCCTTGTGCCATTGAGGAGCTTTTGGGATGCGCCTGAGCCCGGCTCTCCCGTGTTGAACTTGGCCAACCATATCCCGGAAATGAAGAGTAGACTTCGCACTCTGAACGGCTTCAGATGGGGTCCACTTCCTCCCCGTTGCCACACGGGGGGCCGCTGTTCGAATAACAGTATCTTCAGATTCAGTGAGGGTCATGACCAACCTTGCTTTAGTGCATTTGAACTCTTCCACAAGTCCTGTAATGGATAATTCCAATTTGCCACTCCCGTACAGTCCAACAGCACTTAAGCATCGTGGAAGTCCAAGCCACTGTTTCACATGTGTGCTGATCATTCTTTCCAGCTTTTCCACTTTGTTGATGGGGATTTCATACATAGTTAAAGGCCACATGATTCTTGGTAGTATGCCAAATTGGAAGCACCACAGCTTGAGCTTTCCTGGTAGCAAGGTCTTGTTGATGCGAGCTATGTGTGTGATGGTATCCTTTTTCAGTTGTTCAAATTGCTCGGTGTCCTTGAGCTTTGCATCATACCATCAGCCCAAACTCTTCACTGGCATTTCTGAAACAGTTGGAACAGGTATTCCATTAATATGACATTTTTGATCCTTGACTTGACCTTTGACAATGGAGATGCTTCTGCACTTGCTGGGTTTAATCTTCATCCTTGCCCATGCGATGTTTTGATTAAGTTTTTCCAGAAGTCTCTTGGTGCAGGGGATAGTTGTTGTTAGTGTTGTTATATCGTCCATATAGGCTCGTACCGGTGACAATCGCTGACCACACTGTAACCGCTTTCCTCCCACAACCCATTTTGATGCTCTGATAATCAGCTCCATTGCCATTGGTCAATGTGGAAATGGTGCACCCCGCCATGATGCCTACTTCCAGTGGTTGCCACGCTGTGGTAAAGTCTGATGTTGTGAGACAAAATTGCAGATCCTGGAAGTAGTTTTTTATCAGATTTGTTATAATTGCCGGCACCTGAAAGAATTCAAAAGCTGTCCACAGTAGCGAATGAGGAACTGATCCATAGGCGTTGGCCAGATCGAGGAACAAGACATGCAGATTATTTCGTTCTTTCTTAGCAGTCTGGATTTGATGCCATATGACGCTGGTATGTTCAAGGCAGCCCAAGAAGCCTTCTATGCTTTTGGATTGACGTATCAATGAAATGGTTTTGTTTCAGGTACTTTGTAAGTCTTTTTGCCACCACACTGAAAAAGATCTTGCCCTCTATGTTAAGAAGGTTTATTTGCCGAAACTGTTCGATGGCGGAAGAATTTTTTTCTTTTGGGATCAGGACACCCCCGCTCTTCGCCAGGCTTTGGGGATAACTTCCTTTTCCCACGCAACCCTTATGTTCCTCCAGAGGAATTTCAGAATATCTGGGGCATTCTTGTAGACACAATACGGAACATCATTAGGGCCTGGTGCAGAGGCCGTCTTTGTTGCCTTCACTGTGAGGGATGGCAACAAAGTTCAGTCCTCTTCCTCTTGCTCGCATCCTATCAGTTCAGGCTCTGGCGCAACAGGAATGTTTTGGGTAAATTGGCTGATTCTGTGTGTGCTTACAGTTGTCTCACTACTGTCAGAGACTAACTTTACTTTCTGAATTCAACTGTTTCAGCTTCCCCCCCTTTTCAGAGACTTATTTCTCCATGACTCTTAACCCTTTGTCCCACAGTCCCTGGTTCAATCTAAGCACTTGCAGACCAAGAATCAAAAGTAATGTTTTTTAATTGGAAAATTAAGGGTGCCATTAATCAGACTGCCGACTTTCATTCTACGTTCTCCAATCCATGTTTTAATTCAGTAAAACTATGTGCTCTAACGTACTTACCTGGCAATAAGGTGGTCCAATAAGAGCACAAAGGCCCACCATGATCAAAAAGGTGGTTCTCCCAGGATGAGGTTATCCCATTGCACTTCGGGACTCCTGATGCCAACGATGTCCCCAAATGTGAGATACTCAACTGCAAAATTCGTAGTAGTGGGTACTGCGTTCATGCTCTGAGGGCAGCTTGGTGGCTCAGCGGTAGACTTGCTACCTTACAGTGCCAAAAACCCAAGTTTGATCCTGAATATAGGTGCTTGGCTGTACAGTTTGTATGTTCACCCCATAACCTGTGTGAGTTCTCTCCTGATCTCAAGTTTCCTTCCGCACTCCAAAGATGTACAAGTTTGTAGGTTAATTGGCTTGATATAATTGTAAATTGTCCCTATTGTGTAGGATAGTGTTAGTGTGCAAGGATCGCTGGTCGGCGTGGACTCAGTAGGCCGAAGGCCCTGTATCTCTAAACTACGTAGTCCATTCAAACATATCTTCAGAAAATGTCTAAATAAAGAATCGAGTTGGAAAATTAATAAGATATTTACAATTTTCTGCTCACAGTTTAAGAACAGTTTAGTCATATTGCTATGGATATCAAAATGGTTTTCAATTTGCTTTAAAAGGGGATTAAAACCTATTTCCGTATGGCTGACTTGTTTCAGTGATAGTAAAGTGCTCTTTAACAGGATTACAGGCAATGGCTCAGAAATGTATTCCTCTCGCATACAACAAGGTTCTGCATGGTAGGCTGCTTTGAAAGGTTAGATCTCATGGGATCCAAGGAGAGATAGCTGAATTAATAGAAAATTAGCTCGTGGAAGGAAGTAGAGGGTGATGGTGGGAGGTTACTTTTCCGACTGGAGGCCAGTGATTAGTGGTGTGCCTCAGGGTTTAGTGCTGGGCCCATTGGGGTTTGGCATCGATATCAATGATTTGGATGAGAACGTACATGGCATGGTTAGCAAATTAGTAGATGACACAAAAGTGTGTAGGTAGTAACATGGAGAGTGAAGATGGTTGTCAAAAACTGCAGCAGGATTTTGATTGGTTGGGCAGGTGGGCTGAGGATTGGTTGATGGAATTTAATACAGAGAATTGTGAGGTGTTGCATTTTGGGAAGTTTAACATGGGCAGGATCTACACAGAGAATAGAGTTATAGGGAGCATTGTAGAGCAGAAGGATCTATGATGTTGAACATAGACTCAAAACGCTGGAATAAAAGGATTTTTCTAGCGATGCTGCCTAACCCACTGAGTTACTCCAGCATTTTGTGCCTATCTTCGGTATAAACCAGCATCTGCAGTTCCTTCCTACATATAGTTCTTTGAAGGTGGCATCACAGGATGGTCGAAAAGGCTTTCGGTACATTGGCCTTTATCAATCAAGGGTATTGAGTATAGAAGTTGGAATGTCATGTTGAAGTTACATAAGACGTTGGTGAGGCCACATTTAGAGTAGTGTGTTCAGTTTTGGACACCATGTTAAAGGAAAGATGTTGTCAAGCTGGAAATGGTGCAGGGAAGATTTACGAGGATGTTTCCAGAACCGGGGGGCCTGAGCTGCAAGGAGAGGTTGAGCAGGTTAGGACTCTAGTCCTTGGAGCACAGGTGGATGGGGGGTGATGTTATAGAGGCGTACTACAAAACTCACTCCAACAATTCTCTGCAGACCCCGCCAGTCGCTTACAACCAGGGGAATAAACATTGATTTCTCCAATTTCATCCCAGTGACTACACATTTCTCCCACCCATTTTTCACTCAAGTAGCTTCCGTTAATCCATAGAAGGGTACACCTTGCTAAAGAATGCAGCTTGTCTATACGTTGTGTCACAATGGCTGATTTTCTACCAGCTCCCTACATAGATGTACACACAACTGAGTAAATGACACATTACGCAGGCGTGAGAACCTCAGGATACGACAGTAAGAATTCTGTTGTCCTCTCTCAACTTAGATGATGTGCATGTGAGTCACACTTTCCCCACTTTCCTGGCATTAGCATGGGCAATCAAACGTTCGACCAACCTAGTCAGGTCATTAGTGACAATGAATATCTGTTCCCGGGCTCATCCTGTTGATAAGGTTTGCATCACATTCCAAATAGCCTAAGGCTAATTTATACACCAACATTCCCTGGATACCTAAAAGCCATTTGCTTCCCGTCATAGTCTCGAGCATGAAGAATAAAGATTGCGAATTTGTCAGGTTGTGTTATTAAAACTTTTACAAGGATTCTACAGGGTAAATTATCTCTTACTTCATAGTATTCAGGAACCCTTGGTAAAAAAAAATGTTAGACCAAGGAACATTTTGTTTCTCAAAATCTGTACTAAACACCTCCAATAATTCTACTCGTCAGTCGCACTCAAGTTCAAGTTCAAGTGTTCAAGTTCAAGTTCTCCGACACATGATCAAGTGCAATTAAGTCAATATATTTTTCAGTTCAAGTGATTTATTTTTTGAAATGTAAGATGTCTTATATTAAGCATGACAACTTAATTTTATGTTATCCATATTATTTATTGGATGTTTATTCATGTTTTTGTTCTTGATGGGTTTGTGAGGGAGGCCTGCCTACCTACCAGGTTTTCACGAATACAGTGTTCGTCTTCTAGTGGCAGCTGAAGCACTCTAAGTGGGCAGTACAACAGCCACAACTTACTCCCTACAAGACCTTTTTTAACGGGACAGTTGCAGGTTCCAAACTTGCCCCAGTTTAGAATTTTAACGTGGACCAGCTCGTCCTTATCCATAACTATTTCATAGATAATAGAACTGTCGCTGGTCCCATAGTGCTCAGCCACTCACACTTCTGTCAATTTCTCTGCCCAAAACCTTCAGAGTAGGTCAAGTTTGCCTTCTCCCTTGTAGTGTCTTTACATATTGCCTGAGGAACCTTTCCTGAACTCACTTGATAAACTCCACCCCATCTAAACCGGGCGGCATGATGGCGTAGCGGTAGAGTTGCTGCCTTACAGCACCAGAGTAACCTGGTTCGATCCTGACTATGGGTGCTGTCTGAATGGAGTTTGTAAATACTCCCCTTGACCTGCGTAGATTTTTCCAGTGAAATCCGGTTTCCTCCCACATTCCAAAGACGTACGGGTTTATAGGTTAATTGGCTTGGTAAAAATTGTAAATTCCCTAGTGTGTGTAGTATAGTGTTAATTTTCAGGGTCGGGGATGACTCGGCGGGCTGACGGGCCTGTTTCTGCGCTGTATCTCTAAACTAAATTAAACTAACCAAAACCATTCGGACTACGGCAGACTGAGTCTATATTGTGGATGATCAACCATGATCACATTGAATGGTGGTGCTGGTTCGAAGGGCCGAATGGCCTACTCCTGCACCTATTGTCCATTGTCTATTGTCTATTGGGAAAGTTAAAATCCCCTACTAAGACAATCTTGTTAGTCTTGCAGCTGTCTGCAATCTGCTGGTGTATTTGTTCCTTAAATTCCCGTTGACTATTTGGGGGTTTATAGTCAATACCTAACAAGGTGATCATCTCCTTTTTATTTCTCAGCTACAAACACATAGCTTCACTAGATGATCCCTCGGCAATATCATCTGGGAATACTTCAGTCACTGGATCTCATTCCCCTGCCAATGTAGCTTAAACCCTCCCTAGTAGCTCTTGCAAACTTGCCCGCCAGCATATTGGTTCCCCTCCAGTTTAGGTGCAACCACCCTTCTTGTATTGATCACCACTGCACCAGAAGAGATCCCAATGGCCCAAAAATCTGAATCCCTGCCCCCTGCATCAATTCCTCAGCTAATCATTCATCTCTCCTATCTTCCTATTCCTATCCTCGCTAGCATGTAGCACCGAGCAATCCGGAGATTACCACCCTTCAGGTCTAATTTCTGCCTGAATCTTAGATGTGGCCACCTCACTCTAACTCTATCTCTACTGCTCTCTTTAACCCAGATGATCCTGAGGTTGGCCAGTGCAGCTCCAGTTCTGGTAGGCACTGTAGCCAAGAACACCTACCACAGGTATAGCCCTCAGGGACACTGGTTTCCCTCATCTCCCTCATCTTTCGGAGGGGCATATCACGGACCTAATTGCTACCCTGACTGCACTAAGAGTAAAATACCTTACTTTCTACCTCCGTGCAGCCTGCATAAGCAACTGGAGAGTACTAGTCAAATCCAAGATGCACAAAGGGCCAAAAGCTAGCGAGAAGTAGTGCAAGGAGGAGAAGCCGGAGAACTTTCAGCTCAAGTGATTAGCTGCAAACATGCAATGGAGGCAAAAGAGAAAATGCTCAGTCTTTAGTAATTTAATTATTGCTGCAATTTGTATAGTCAGAGATCATAATGGGCATGAGTTCAGAAATCTCATGTCAATTTCATTAATCATTTTTTTTTAATCATAGTACATTTGAAAGCTGAAATAAATAAATTATTCTCATTCTTACAATTTTTAGTTGCTCTTTACATCTACCAGGATAGAAAAAATATTTTTGTCACCTGTTATCTCAGAAATGCAGTGTTATTCCATTAGATTGATATGAAATGGTTTAACCTTGGGAGAAAATACAATTTAAACATCAGCAGTTTAGTTGAGTTCTGACCCACTCAGATTAGATAATGAGCAGTTCTACTTTTAATCTAACTTCTGATTGGTCTTTTCGAATATTTCATTGGCAGTATGAATACCTTTTGCTAGTTTTTAGTTTTACTTCCAGTGTGCTACTCCTTACATTTCCATTTCTTCCTATTCCATCTTAATTCATTCTTATCTTTTTTTTTAAATGCATTGAGGTATCAAAGCTCAGTCAACGCGGAAGGACAATTTACTGACAACTTAATCTCGTGGGGGTTCTGATTTACAATCTTTGGCCCCACTACTCTCTTGCAATCCAATTTAGATCATAAACTCAAAAGATTAAAAATTAATTGCGGTAATAGTAATAAGGCAACACGGGGGCTCAGCTGGTAGTGCTGCTGCCTCACGGAGACATAAAAGTCCCCTGGTTGATCCTGACTTCAGGTGCTGTCCCTGTGGAGTTTGTACATTATCCATGTAAACGTGTGGGTTTCTTTCAGGTGCTCCAGTTTCCTGCCACATCCCAAAGACATGCAAGTGTGTAGGTTAATTTGCCTTTGTAAAATTGCCCCTTTTGTGGATCGTATCCCATCAGCAGAAAGAGTATTCAGGATTACAATCAAACCATCTACAGTGTACAGATACAAGATAAAGGGAATAAAGTTTGGTGTAAGATAAGGTCTAGTAAAGTCCAGTTCACGATGGGTAGGAAGGAACAGCAGATGCTGGTTTACAAAGTAGACACAAAATGCTGGAGTAACTCATCAGAACAGGCAGCATCTCTGGAGAGAGCAATTTTTGGATTGAGACCCTCCTTCGGGTCTGAAATGTCACCCATTCCTTCTTTCCAGAGATGATGCCTGTCCCGCTGAGATACTCTAGCATTTTGTGTCCTATTAAAGATAGTCCAATGGTCTCCAATGAGGTAGATGGTAGCTCAGGACCACTCTCTAGTTGGTGATAAGAAGGTTCAGTTGCCTGCTAACTGCTGGGAAGAAACTATCCCTGAATCTGTCCGTATGCATTTTGGTGTATAGGAAGTAAAGAAGAGGGATGAGAAAGCATGCTTGCAGAGCACCAATGTTGGGGATTATTGTGGAGGAGTAATTTGTCACCAATCCTGAATGAATGAATTAATTAATATTTTATTGTCATATGTGACAAGCCACAGTGATATTCTTTGTTTTGCATTCTCAGGGTATGCAAAGAGGTGCCACCTAAAGGGCATCATCAAAATTGCAAAGTATCCTGCGCCAGGCCCTCCTTTGATTTCCCTCTCCTTCCCCCTCACAGTCCGTCCTCCTTTGTTCCCGGCGAATGTCCTCTGGCTCCCACATAGCCCGGCCCCGGTGCCCTCAATGACTGGTGCCCTTGACGACTGCTGACCATGACCGGTGCCCTAGGCAACCGCTGACCTCTGCCACCGGCGCCCTCATCAACTGCCGCACCCACCTCCTCATCGATCGCCTACCCGACCTCCTCGATGACCATCGCGGAGTCCACTCATGGCCCCTCTGCAATGCTGACCCAGTGTCTGGCTGCAGGGCTCAGCCAATGCAGAGACCGGCCATGGGATTATGCCGACCCAGCGTCTGGCTGCGAGGCTCTGCTACCTGGAAGGCCACACTGATTGTGGACCATTGGTCAGGATGTTGAGGATCAAGTTGCAAAGATGAGTGCAGATTCCAAGTTCAATGAGTTTAGGGATGAGTTTAGATGGTACTGAAAGCAGGTCTGGCCGCATTTATGGAGAGAGAAAACCAGTGGAGGCAATTTTTTTTAATGGACAGGACGATCAAGGATTTGGAAAACAGATAGAAAATGAGTTGAGATACCAAACATCCGTAACAATAATAACGAACCTCTTCTCATCCTTCTTGATCTGTGTGCAGTCTTTGATGTGGTTGACCAAAACGTTCTCTCCATAATGTTGCCCCTCAATAAGTCAAGCTTCAATTATGAGAGGCTGTATAGCAGGGTCTGTTTTCCCTGGAGAGTAAACCATGCAGGGAGATTAATAAAATCACGAGGCAAGTAGATTTAGAGGGGACCTGAAAGGCAAGCTTTTCACACAGAGGTGGTGGGTATATGAAACAAGCTGCCAGAGGAAGTCGTATATATAGGTCCAATTACAATAATTCATGAACATTTAGAAAGGTTCATAGAAAGGAAATGTTTGGACGGATATGGCCCAAATGCAGGGAAATGGGGCCAGATCAGATAGACACATGGTTGGCATAGACAAGGTGAGCTGTACCGCATGTTTCCATTTTGTGTAATTCTATGATTGTAATATCTCAAGTGGATGGGAGCACACTGGATGGGTTCCAGTCTTATCTGTCAGGCAGGAACTGCAGATGGTGGTTTAAACCAAAGATAGACACAAACATTTAGAGTAATTCAGTGGGTCAGACGGCATGTCTGGAGAAAAGAAATAGGTGATTTTTTTTTTGATGTCGAGACCCATCTTCGGAGTCCTTCTTCGTAGGGAACTGCAAGTGCTGGACAATTGCATGAAGCACAAAATGCTGGAGCAACTCAGCAGATTAGACAACTCCTTTGTAGGTAATGGACAGGTTACATTTGTCTGAAGAAAAGTCCTGACCCGAAACCTTGCCTGTCCATTCCCTCCACAAATGCTTCCTGACCTACTGAGTTACTCTGGCACCTTGCTTTCCACAGAATCTTTCATAAAATCTTTCACATGGTTTTATAATAACTTTTCTCATGATTGTCTCCTTTTCTGATGAAAGATTATTGCCTAACATGCATTAACTCTCTCACTCTATAAAATCAATGAGCTGCTGAGTGTATCAAAATAATAATAATCATAATCATACTTTATTGGCCTAGTATGTTTTGCAACATACGAGGAATTTGATTTGCCATAGTCATACTAATAAAGAGCAACAGAACACGCAAAATACATTTAAACATAAAAATCCACCACAGTGACTCCTCCACATTCCTCACTGTGATGAAAGGCGAAAAAAAAGTTAAATCTCTTCCCTTCTTTGTCCTCCAGCGTTCGGGGGGCTCTAACTTTCCATTGACGGGATTATCTTACTCCTGTAGCCGGCGTTGGGCCTCCTCATTGGGGCGATCAAGTACCTACATTGGGGGGGAATCTCAGCTCCCCCGCGCCGGGCGATCGGACCCCGGGTCGGGGCTCGTCAAACATCGTACGGCTTTTGGAGCTTCCCGACGTCGGTCTCTTACCCAAGACTGCGTGCTCTTTGATGTTAAAGTCCGCAGGCCACGGTTGGATCGCCGATCCCAGGAAAGGAATCGGCTCCGATGGTAAGTCAACTCCCCGCGGTGGGGCTCAAAGATATTCCCGAGCAAGGCCTCCAGCTCCACGATGTTAGGCCACAGAGCGACCGGAGATATGACCCGGAAATCAATTGCATCTCCGGCAAAGTAAGAGATTAAAAAAAAGTTTTCCCCAATATCCTCCCCCACCCCCCACATAAAAACAAACCAGAGAACATTAACACAGTCTTTTTAAACACACTAAAAATAACAAAAAAAGACAAAAAAGTCAAACAGACTGTAGGCGAGGCTGCCATCGAAGCGCCACCCAGTGGTGTTTGCTGCTTTTGTTCCAGTTGATTTGTTAATGGCAATCGCAAAATAACAAAAAAGCAAGGGAAGTTGAACAAAGAAGCAAGGGCATGCACAAGCTGGCAAATACCACAAGAATAAAGGCTGATTTCTTGTTGCCTACCTCAAAAAACATTGTCAAGTCAATTCACTTTTATTTCTATAGCACATTTAAAAAACAACTCTCGTTGACCAAAGTGCTTTACATTGGTGGAGGTACTAACGTTATGCAACAGTGGCTCATAGATTAAATACATACATAAATGCACACATATAGCCCTCCCTCAGAGGACGTCAAGAAAGGCTTGAGAGTAAAGATGAGTTTTAAGTCTCGATTTAAAAGAGTCGATGTAGGGGCAGTTTTAAACTGTTCCATAGTCTAGGAGCTGGAACCGCAAAGGCGCGGTCACCCCCGAGCTTATGTCTAGACCGCGGGATGTTCAGTAACCCCAAGTCAGCCGATCTGAGGGTCCTGGAGGTTGTGCGGTGGGTAAGCAGACTTTTGATGTAGATGGGGGCAAGCTCGTTAAGGGCTTTGTAAACATAAAGAAGGATCTTGAAATTTATTCGGAACCGCACAGGGAGCCAGTGGAGAGAGGCCAGCTGCCCGTCAGGCGTCTTGCTGTGGCATTTTGGACCAGTTGCAGGCGGGACAGGGAAGATTGGCTGATGCCAGTGTAAAAGGAGTTGCAGTAATCGAGGAGGGAGGAGATAAATGTGTGGATGATCTTTTCGAGGTCGTCAAACTGGAGGAGTTGTTTTATTTTAGCTATCGTCCGAAGCCGGAAGAAGCTGGCTTTTACCACGGCATTGACTTGTTTGTCAAATTTCAACGCTGAGTCAAATATCACACCAAGGTTTTTGACGTGAGGTTTGAGTAATGAGGTAAGGCTTCCAAGGCTGCCTGCTATCGTTATTGTTATGCTATTGTATTACATGGGCCTGAATTACAGAGGGTTTTTTTTTCAGAGGGTAGCGTGGAAACAGGCCCTTCAGCCCACCAAGTCCGCGACAACTAGCGATACCAGCACATTAACATTACCCTACACACAGTGGGGACAATTTACACTTTGAGAACGGCAATTAACCTTGGAGTGTGGGAGGAAACTGAAGATCTCGGAGAAAACCCACACAGGGAGAATGTACAAACTCGGTACAGACAGTGCCTGTAGTCGGGATCGAACCCGGGTATCTGGCGCAGAAAACGCTGTAAGGCAGCAACTCTGCCTCTGCGCCATCGTACATGAAGTTCCTGAGCCCGTAAGTTTGATTTACAAACATAGACGTTGAACAGAATGAAAAAGGAACATTCCGTAATGTTTTAGTTTATGTTGCCTAACTTTTTAAATGGTTTGTAAAATGGTAGCATCCTTTCAATAATTTTGAAACTGCATTAAATTTTTGTGATGTGGTGACAGGTATTGTTGCAGCAAATGTTATCCTGGTTTGAAGAGTATGCTCAGATAATTTATCTTTTCCCAGAGAGTATTAACCCACTGGCATGTTTTAATAATGATGTTAGCAACCTATGCACAAGCACTTTGATGATTAATAATTCAAGCAGGTTAGTGATAATCAATGAGCTTTCTGCATTTTAAAAAGGTAATCTGTACAAGAGTACACAGATATGTGATTATTTTCAAACTAATTATAGCTTTTATCCAGAACTGAGGTCATATCTGTTGGGGGAAAAAACATCAGAGCAAACGCAAGAGAAATGCCCTTAGTGAGAGAGTGGAGTGTTCTCCCAAGGTATACTTGCAATTAATAACAGAGGCATTTAAGTAGCAACTAGTTTCTCCTGAATTTCCTATTAGATTTATCACTGAATATAATACCTGTCACCCCAGTTCTGGGCTCATTTAAAAGCAGAAGCTGCTCAACATCTCTCCAGTAAAAATGCTTTGATAATGTTGCCACGTACTCTTTTTTTTAACTCGACCTCATTCGGTTATTCCGTTACTGTACTTTCATTTTCTTTTGAATTACTCGTGTCAAGGGTGTTTAACCAAAACAGAACAATGAAATCTGTACTTACAGCAGCATAACAGGTTTGTTAGCACAGTACTCAATAGATAACATATAAAAATAAATCCCAAAAAAGTTCAATAAATTAAAAAACAACAATATTAGTACACAACAAACCAAAAGCCCGAAGCCCATAGTGCAACCAAGACTCATTGGAGTTTGGAGTTTAGTTAGTATTTGTAGTGTTCAATGATGGTTGTTGGGAAGCTATTCCCGAACCTGGAGATCACTGTTGTCAGATTCCAACTCCCGCAAGCAGGAGTGAAATGAGAGAGTGGCTAGGATGGTGTGGGTCCTTGATGATGATGGCTGCCATTTTGAGGTGGTATGATGGACCGCGCAGTGTCCACCAAGTTTTGTAATCTTCTTTGTTCCTGGGCGTTCGAGTTGCCAAACCAGGTCATGATAAAACCAGTCAAGAGTCAAGAGAGTGTTTTATTGTCATATGTCCCGGATGGGACAATGAAATTCTTACTTGCTGCAGCACAACAGAATATGTGAATATGTAAACATTGTACATAATGGGAAAGAAAATAAAAGAAAAATTTCAATAAATAACAAACGTAGCGTAAATAACAAATAATAACATTTGAACTTTTGCAGTCCAGAGCTTATTCTTTGTGTTTTATAGCCTGATAGCTGTGGGGAAGAAGCTGTTCTTGAACATGGACATTACAGTTTTCAAGCTCCTGTACCTTCTTCCTGATGGCAATGATAAGATGAGTGTGTGGCCAGGATGGTGTGGGTCCTTGATGATTTTGGCTGCCTTTTTGAGACAGCAACTACGATAGATCCCTTCGACAGTGGGGAGGTCAAAGCCGGTGATGACTGGGCAGTGGTCACAACTTTTTGTAGTCTTTTTCGCTCCTGGACATTCAAGTTGCCGAACCAGGCCATGATGCAACCAGTCAGAATGCTCTACCGTGCACCTGTAGAAGTCTAGGAGAATCCTCTTCGACTTGCCGAATCTCCGTAATCTTCTCAGGAAGTAGAGTCGCTGATGTGCCTTCTGCCTTCTTTACAATTGCCTCAGCGTGTTGTGCTCTACAATCTTGTAGCATTCTGCTGTTTTGCACTCATCATTGTATTAATTATAGAATTTTCCATTACTGTAGGTGAGTTGTATGTGAATGGCATTTCTCTGCACTCGGCTGCATATGAAAATAAACTCAACTAATCTAATCCTAATATTATTTTCATTGATTTGATTCACATTATTTCTCAGCATGTGCACGGCCTTAAGAAACTTCTAAGGGCGTCCTGGTTGCGCTGTTCAATAAGTTGGTTTTACATGGCCAAATTCCAGAGAACAGATGTGAAAAAAACAACCAATTAAAAGACTAAACCCCTGCCAGCCGTCTCTCAGTGGATAACATGTGCGTCTGAGGCAGAAGGTTATGGATGTAAAACCTACTACAGAGATTTGAGAAGAGAAAAAATAGATAGTACCCCAGTGCTTATGCCAAAGAGTATGGTACTCTCAGGGGTGTCATGTTTCAGCTGAATCAAGACACTGCTTGCTTTCTCAAATGTGTATAAAGATCTCAATATCCCGCTCAGTATTCTTGTCGTGTGGCTCAGTGTGCCAGGGAACAAAGCAGGATGAAATCTTTTGTGTTCTTTTTCTAGGTCTGCATAAAACTTGAGAGTCTTCAAGGTACAACAGAAGTCTTTGTAACATTACTCAATACTGGCAACAAGACAACTCAAAATGGCTGCACACTCGCACAAACAGGAAAAAATATATACAAAACATCTCCCTTTGTCCTGTGCAGTGGCACCTGCTTGGGAGGAGCAACGGGTCCTCCCACCCCACACCATCCACCAAACATCACACTCCCCCTTTCCAGTTTGAACGTATCTATTTCTGAATGAGTCACCTTGGGGGAATACCACGATTGCAACGTGTCGATCGACGAAGGACCACAAGTAGATCGGCGGGGAGTTCGTCTGGTGGAACTTCGTCAAAGTCAGACATTCCAGTATCCGCACGATTCGGCACCGGGGTGTCCGACTGCTTGGTTCTGTGCAGTCTTCGCTGGAGGAACCTTAATGAGTCATCATGCCATTGGCATTGTCCTTCTTGTCCTTGGACGGTGTACATTTTGGTTCCAATGTGAGCCATGATTTGCTTTGCTTGGCCGTATAATTGCGGTAATATACGTATTGGGCCAAATGGGCCCGCACCCCAGCTGCATGACTCTAGAAGCAGTCATGTAATGGGTTAGGGACACCAGATGCTGGAATCTTGAGCAAAATGTGTATATACAATAATGAGAGGCATAGATAGGGTAGACAGTCAGAACCTTTTTCCCCAGGGTGGAAATGTTTAACACCAGAGGGCACAACTATAAGGTGAGAGGGATAAAGTTTAATGGAGATGTGCAGGGAAGAGGGTGGAGGGTGCCTGGAACAAGCTTCCGGGGGAAGGTGGTGGGTGGAGGCTGGTCGGATAGTGGTGTTTAAGAGGATTCTAGATAGAAGTGAAGGGAATAGAAGGAAGTGGAACATGTACAGGCACATGAAATTGGTTTAACTTGGCCTCATGTTCGGCAAGGATATCATGGGCTGAAGGGACCGTTCCTGTGCTGTACTGTTCTAAGGTCTATCAAGCTCTGGAGGAACTCAGCGAGTCAGGCAGCATCTGTGGAGGGGACAGACAGATGATGTTTAGGGTCAGGACCCTTCTTCTGACTGATATGTTACAGCTTACTAAACAGGTTCACTGGAGTTTCAGATTACTTCTGTGGTGTGGTTGAGTCCATTTTTAAAAACATTACAGTCTTTCTTTGATTCCTTGATGCCATTTGGGATTGTCCTGGACCAACTTTAGACTTTAGAGATACATCACGGAAACAGGCCGTTAGGCCCAACGAGTGTGCCGACCAGCAATCACCCGTACACGAGCACTATCCTACACACTAGGGACAAGTTACAATTTTACCAAAGCCAATTATCCTACAAACCTGTACGTCTTTGGAATGTGGGAGGAAACCGGAGAAACCCCACGTCGTCACAGGGAGAATGTACAAACTCAGTACAGACAGCACCAGTAGTCAGGATCGAACCTGGGTCTTTGGCGCCCAGACGCAGCAGCTCTACGGCTGCACCATCATGCTGCCCATTAACGATGATGCAAGGAACTGCAGATGTAAAGCACATCCAGATGTAAAGTACTGGATTAATTCACCGGGTCAGGCAGCATCTGTGGAGGTAATGGGTCAGATGACGTTTTGACTCAGGACCCTTCTTCAGACTGACTAAGGGTCCCTGCCCAAAACATTGCCTAACCAGTGGGGCAGCACAGTGGTGCAGCTGGTAGTTACTGCCTCATAGTGTCAGAGACCAAGTTCGATCCTGACCTCGGGTGCCGTCTGTCTGGGGTTTGCAAGTTCTCTCTGTGAACATGCAAATTTTCTCCGGGTGCTCCTGATTCCTGCCACATCCCAAAGGCATGCAGATTTGTAGATTAATTGGCGCACTGTAAATGGCCCCTAGTGCGTGGGGAGTGGATGAGAAAGTGGGATAACATAGAACTACTGTGAACGGTGATCGGTGGTCTTCGTGGACTTGGTGGGCCTAAGGGTCGGTTTCCATGCTGTATCTCAAAATTAAACTAAGCATTTCCACCATAAATCCTGCCTGGCCCGCTCAGTTCCTCCAACACTTTATGTTTTTTTCCCCCATAGAGTCATACAATGCCAAAATAGAACCTTTTCACTCTGCCAGGTGGTGCCATAAGTGGCAGCCTCACCAACAGCCTGTCTCATCCCTTTCTTCTTTTCTTGGTTTTAGTCAGTTTTATTTGTATGTTTTAATGTATCTTTAGTTTTTGTATTATGTGGGGGGTTGGGGTTTGGGGGAAACTTGTTTCATCTCTTCCCTCAATAGAGATGTGACTTCCGTATCGTATCTCCGTCCGCACTGCTCCCTTAACATCGTGGAGCTGGTGGGGTGGAAGATTGCAACCTTCACGTGGTCCGCCCTGTTTTGACGAATGCAATCAACCCGGTGTGCACAATCAAATAAGATCAAATAGAACAAGTTGTCCTACAACTTTAGGCTGTGCACGCCATATGCAAGAAGAAGAAGGAGCTGGCAGTCCTTTTGTTAGGGATTGACCTCTGGAGCTCCAACTGCAAGAGTCTCGATCGCCCCTTTGCGGGGGCTTCAAACGTGCTGACTGCATATGTTTTGCTTGCCCTGACCGTGGGAGAAAAGGAGGAAAGAAGGTGAAAGTTATTCGCCTTCCATCAGAGTGGGGAATGTGAGGTTGCCGAAAAAGAAGATGGACGTGCTGCCTGTGCTGGTATTGACTCGGAGGGTGTGTCATCAGTGCAGTGATCTCTGTGCTTGCGGGGACAAGGCGCCATGAGAACATCCCGGTATCTTGTGCGAGTGTGGACAACTTTCTGACTGTTCGGGCGGACAGGGACTGTAGAGAGAGGGACAGCAGTCAGAACAACTCTGCTCACATCACGGTGAAGGAGCATGTGTGTGGTCTGGACATTAAACTGATGGCTGGGGTCTCCGCTTATGCTTTGTGCCCTAGGGATTCTCACACGCCACTGTAGTGGCTGTTTAGTTTTAATCTTTATGTAGTTTTGTGTCTTGTTGCTTTATTGATATGACTGTATGGTAAATCAAATTTCATTGTACATCGTTACACATGACAATAAAGGACCATTGAACCATACCTCAGTACACACGATAATAATCATGATGACACGATTTATGCTATGCCACGTCACATCACGTGTGGAGGGACCCATTCCTCATGCAGTCACCAGAGTTATGTTTCTTGCTTCACCCACTCTGCTCTCCACGAGGCTCCTGCCCTGACCAACTCTATCTCACTCTGAGAACTCCATGGGCCAGGTTAGTGATTGACCAATTACAATTGATAAGCAATAACCTTCAGTTGGGCCCTGTTGGGTGTGTGATTGAATTGAGATGAAGGCAATTAGCTAAACAAGCAGGGAGAGGAGTGGATGTATTTAAGGTGTGGGTTGGGCAGTGTGTTTATTGTTGTTGGGGTGAGAGGTTCTTGGTTATTCGCTGCTCTGGGACTGAACATCATGGTCATTGAATCAGAGAAGAAGAAGGTGACCAAACGCAAGCCCAGGAGGAAGGCGAGTTACTCTATCTACATCTACAAGGTCCTCAAACAGGTAATAGGGTAACATTTGCCTGCTTGCTACCCCATCCCAGGACACAGGGGTTTAACCTAAGCAAAACAGTGCTGCAGAAACTCTGTGGGTCAGGCAGCATCTGTGGAAGGAATGGGCATGTGATGTTTCAGGTTGGAATTCTTCAGAGATTTGACCTGGATCACTCATAAATTCATAAGTCATGGGAGCAGAATTAAGCTATTTGACACATGGAGTCTACGCTGCTGATCAGGACTGATCTCTGTTTCCCTCTAAACCCCATTTGCTGCCTGCTCTGCATAAGATGACCAGTGGGGTGGGGAGAGGTAGTCTCCCCATGTGGGGAGATGGGTTGGGACATGTCTGACTGGGGGTAGGGGAGGGAAGTCTGGGCAGAGGGTCACCCCCCCCCCCTTGGTCCACCCTGACACAGCCATCTGGGGTGATGGGATGATGTGGGGAGGAGATTAGCGTTCTGACCCCCCTCTCCTGCCCAAGATGCGCCCTGACACAAGCATTGAGGGCTAGGTGGTGGGACAGGGAGGGGTGGGTGGGAGATGGCGGGGGGACTGGGTGAGGAGTATGTTTGTGATCTGACGGTTCACCCCCTGCCCCTTCTGTATCCCAGGTTGACCCTGACACGGGCTCTGGGTGGTGGCAGGAGGGGGTGTTTGTCCGTGGTGGTGGGATGGTTTTGGGGGGGGTGGGAGAAGTTTGGGTGGTGGCATGGTGTGGGGTGGTGGTGGAGGGGACTTGTGCTCTGATGATCCCCCTCCCTCCCCTCTCCCCCCAGGTTCACCCTGACACTGGCATCTCCAGCAAGGCCATGAGCATCATGAACTCATTTGTGAACGATGTGTTTGACCGGATAGCAGGAGAGGCATCGCGCCTGACACAGTATAACCACCGCTCCACCATCACGTCCCGTGAGGTGCAGACGGCCGTGCGCCTGCTGCTGCCCGGGGAACTGGCCAAACATGCTGTGTCTGAGGGCACCAAAGCGGTCACCAAGTATACCAGCGCCAAGTAGGGCTGCCACCTTGCCCTGCTACCCCAATAAAGAGGAACCATTGCCTATGTGTACGTGTGCACTGTGTATGGTGATGGTGGGGGGGGGGGGAGGGGGGACATTGATGGGCACCCCCACACTGCTGCCAGCCCCCCTCCCTGGGGGGCAGTCATTCACCCCCTCAATGCCCTCTGTCCAGGCATTGAGCTGAGGAAGAATCGTGGTCACACAGCAGGGCAAATGGCCCTTCGGACCAACTTGCCCAAGTTGGCACACTGGTCAAGTTCCATTTTCCCACGTTTAGTTTATTGTCATGTGTACTGAGGTAAAGTGAAAAGCTTTTTTATTGCGTGCTATCCACTCATCACAAAGACTATACATGATTACAATCAAGTCGTTCGCAGTGTACAGATACAGGATAAAGAGAATAATATTTAGTGTATGATAAAATCTGATTAAAGATAGTCTCAGGGTCTCCAATGAGGTAGATGGTAGGTCAGGACTGCTCTCTAGTTGGTGATAGGATGGTTCAACTACCTGATAACTGCTGGGAAGACATTGTCCCTGAATCTGGAGGACATGAAATGTGTAGGAAGGAACTGTGGATGAGGTGTGTAATTTTACACTTATGTACCTCCTGCCTGATGGGAGAGGTGGAGTGACTGACTGGTCCTTGATTATGCTGCTGGCCTTGCTGAGGCAGCAATGGAAGGGAGATTGATGGTCTGGGTTACGTCCACTCTGTAATTTCTTGGATGGAGCTGTTCCCAAACCATGATGTAATGTATCCCGATAAAATACTTTCCACGGCACATCTGTAGAAGTTAGTGAGAGTTGTTGGGGTCATGCTAAACTTCTTAAGCCTTCTAAGGAAGTAGCAGTGTTGGTGTGCTTTCTTGACCATTGCTTCAATATGGCTGGTGTAGGATACGTTGCTGGCAATATTTACTCTTAGGAACTTGAAGCTTTCAACCATCTCTACCTCAGTGCCATTAATATAAATACATTTTATACACCTGGCGTTCCAGAGAAAACATGTTTGTCCAACCTCTCCTTTTAGATAATGGCCTCTAATCCAAGTAGCAGTCATGGAGCGTGGAAAGAGACCCTTTCGCCAAAATTGCCCACACAGACCAACATGTCCCATTAACGTCCCATATGGATGTTATATATGGCATATGGCCCATATTTCTATAAACCTATCCTATCCATGTACCTGCCTAAATGTTTCTTAAATGTTATGATCATAACTGCCTCTTCCAGCAGCTCATTCCATACACCCACCACCCTATATGTGGGAAAAGTACCCCTCTGGTTCCTATGAAATCTTTTCCTTCATCTTAAAGCTATGTCCTCTTGTTCTGGATTCTGCGTCTATCTGATCTATTCCCCTCATGGTTTTATAGACTCTATAAGATCACCCCTCATCCTCCTGCTTATTGCAACGAATAGTCCTAGCTTGCTCAACCTCTCCCATTAGCTCAGGCCTTTGAGTCCTGGCAGCATCCTGGTAAATCTTCTCTACACCCTTTCCAGATTGATGACATCTTTCCTATAACATGGTGCCCAAAACTGAACACACTACTCTAATTCTGATGAAATGGCTGCAGCATCAGGCCTGTTTCCTGCTCCTTGGACCTGGAACTTCCTATGACCTCCAGCTAGGCAAGTATTTGGGTTAAAATATCTGGTTCCTTGCGTTCGACAGCTGCCAACATCATCCTTGCATCTAACTCTGTCCTTGAGTTGAGTCGAGTATTTATTTGTTGTATGTACTGAAATCGACCAATTATATTCCTACTTGCAGCAGCACCACAGGTTTGTAAAAGCTACTCAATATAATAAACACATATTAAATAAAAACCCTACAGTATAAAACAAAGTCCCAAGTGCAATCAAGACCGTTTGCAGTTTAGTTGGAGTTTGTAGTGTTCAAGAGGCTGATGGTCGTTGAGGAAAAATCTTTTCCGGAACCTGGATGTTTTTCTTCAGATTTCAGGCCCATTACTAAAAGTCTGATCTTGACCACTTCCTGTTCTGTATATTGATTTTAGAAAAAATACTGCCACTTACAGCTGTGATTTTTGCAAATCTTACTCGGAGTCCCCCTCCGCTGCACTGGACATCAGGATTTTTCTCATCGATGAAAAATAAAAGTTATTAGTGTTTAAAAAATGTTGAGATTCTCTCTCCTGAAGGCCTTGCCCCTTCTGGAGGGACTATAAATCCAGGAAGTGTTGAGTGCCTCAGTCAGTCTCTGCAAGATGGGGGAGTGAGAGGGTCATGTCTCTTAGTCTGAGCTGTGAATAAAACTGAACGCAGACTACAAACTGAGTGGTTTTATTGACATGTCAGTGCCCTTAATGTGGTTTGGAAATGCTACAGCTGTGTTGCCTTTGGTTTGGAAATGCTAGAGCAAAGTCGCCTTGCCCAATTAAAGTCGCCTTGCCCAATTAAAGTCGCCTTGCCCAATTAAAGTCGCCTTGCCCAATTAAAGTCGCCTTGCCCAATTAAAGTCGCCTTGCCCAGTTAAAGTCGCCTTGCCCAGTTAAAGTCGCCTTGCCCAATTAAAGTCGCCTTGCCCAATTAAAGTCGCCTTGCCCAATTAAAGTCGCCTTGCCCAATTAAAGTCGCCTTGCCCAATTAAAGTCGCCTTGCCCAATTAAAGTCGCCTTGCCCAATTAAAGTCGCCTTGCCCAATTAAAGTCGCCTTGCCCAATTAAAGTCGCCTTGCCCAATTAAAGTCGCCTCCTGTTTGATTTTTGAAAAAATGCTACCACATATGGCTGTGATTTTTGGCCATCTTACTCGGAGTCCCCCTCCGCTCATCAGGTGCTGAGGATTTTCCCATCGATGAAAAATAAAAGGGTTATTAGTGTTTTAAAAATGTTGATATTCTCTCACCTGTCAATCACGCCATGAAGGCTGCACCGCTTCTGGTGCAAGGTGGAGGGACAATAAAACCCAGAAGTGTGGGTGTGGCTCCGTCTCTGCAAGATAGAGGAGGAAGAGGTCATGGCTCGCTGTCTTTAGTGGCCTTGCACCCTGCTTGAAATGGAATTTCATGGACTAGTGAGTCAACTGCCAGCCCACAGCTGTGAGTGAGCTGCCAGCACAACAGGCTTGAGCCGCCATCCCAAGAATCCATTTGGCCCCTTCAGTAACAATAAGAGCCCAATGGGTCCACGGATCGCCTACATATATACAAGATGAGATCACCATTTTGAGATCGCTGGCATCACAATGGGAACCTACTCGCCATTCGCCTGCGGTGTGCAGTATCAAGTTATTGCGCTGTCGTGTACCATTTTGGCTGTATCTCGGGAACATATACATATATACACATACACACACACGGGCGCACACACACGCCCCCTATACACGCCCCCCAGCGTGCTGTCCCCATGCGCGCCCCCCGAGCCCGCCCCCCCCCCCCCCCCCCCATGGGTCAACGGGTCCACGGGTCATCTAGTCTCCTATAAAACTTTGCCCTTCTCACCTTAAAGCTATGCCTTCTAGTCCTTTACATTGCCATCCAGGCAAAATATATTCTGACTGTCTAACATATCTATGCCTCATTATTTTATATGGTTCTATCAGGTCTCCCCTCAACTTCTGATATTCCAGAGATAAAAATCCAAGTTTGTTCAACCTGTTCTTGTAGCTCATACCCCCTTATTCAGGCAACATTCTGGTAAACTCCCTCTGCACCTTCTCCAAAGCCTCAACATCCTTCCTGTAATGGGGTGTACTGAATTGCATGCAATACTCCAAATGCAGTGTAACCAAGTTTTTATACAGTTGCATCATGACTTCCTGACCCTTATACTCAATTTCCCAACCAATCAAGATGAGTATACCATATGGCATCTTTACCACTCTATTATCTATTTGTGTTGCCACTTTCAGGGAGCAATGGGCGTGGATCCCTTTGCACATCAATGTTGTTAAAGGTCCTGCCATCAACTATATACAGTATTTTCCCCTTATATTCATCCTCTCAAAGACAAAACCACACATTCAGATTAAACTCCATCTATAATTTCTCCACCCATTTCTGCAGTTGACCTATAACTTGTTGTCTACTTTGATAGTCTTCTTCACGGTCCACAACTTTAGCAATCTTGGTGTCATCTGCAAACTTACTAACCAACTGATCTACATTTATATCCAAGTCATATTAAAAAATGTCATAAACAGAAGTCCCAGCACAGATGCCTGCAGAACTCCAGTCGTCATAGATCTCTTACCTGAATATTGTCATTCTGCTACAACCCTCTGTCTTTCAGTAAGCTAGTTCTGATTTCTTATGACTAAGTGACTGTGAATCCCACACATGTTAATCTTCTTGATCAGCCTACCAGGAGGGACATACCAAATGTCTTACTAAAATCCTTGTAGACCACTTGATAACCACTACCCTACCTTCATCGATCATCATCTCCTCAAAAAAATCAGGTGTTTATTAAGATATGACCTGCCATGTACAAAGCCATATTGAGTGCTCCTAATTAGCCCATTCTCTTCCAAATAGGATGAAATCCTGTCCCTAAGAATTTTTTCCAATAGATTCCATTCCACTGATGTGACGCACCCCCTACATCAATGCTGTTGAGAGTCTTGCAATCAACCATATGCCTCCCCCATGTATTTGACGTCAGATGTTGATCATCTGTAATCTTCTTGTAACAGGCATAAATTTTATCTCGTCACTGAAAGTGTTTGCACTCTGAGATCTTCAATTGGCTTTTCATCTATATTTTTTCTAAGTCTTTGCAGTCTGAGATGTAGTAAATCAACTTTAGTATTTACAAATTCCCAAATTAAGCTAAGAAATGCATCTAATTATACCTGCATGACATGGATTGCACATAGTGTCCTCGAGAATGCTTTTCATTGCCTGAAGTTTGAGTTAATAATTAATCTGGCCTCAGAACTAATCCACCTACAGCTTACACCCAAATCATAAAGCCAACAATTACAAACAATTCAACTTCTTCAGTGGAATATATGCAGTGCTCGTCCCATTTCTAAGGTTTGTCCTGCAGAGAAATTTTGCATCCTCATTCACTACTAGCCTCAGGCAATGTTCAAAGAAGCACCAGCAGGAGTATAGCCAGGTTTGACTGGGAGTCCCCATTAATGTACTGGACCTCTGAGCTTCTGTGCAAATTCTATTTCTGAGGGCAATCTGGTCTCTCATTTATTTTTATCTCTGCTCTCACAACAAAGAAAAAGCTGCATAGTAGCTACCTAACTGTTCATTTAGAAGGTAGCTGCCTTTCACAGGCAATGTGCTGAAAGCTTTCCTTGGAAGTGGCAATTTGTATTGGACATACAAAGTGAAAAGACAAGCCACTTGAAATTGTTGAATTCAGTGTTAAATTTAAAGGCTGTAAAATGTTGGTCACACAATCAAATGCTGTTCCATGAGCTCACACTGTTTTAATAAAGCCCAATGTAGGAGGCTCAAATAGGTCAGAGTGAGGATGTGGTAGAAAATTAAAGTAACAACTGAAGCTGAATGAATGGAGCTTACTGCAATCTGGCTACCCAGTCTGTAGCTGATTCTCCAGTGTATGGGCGACCAAATGCAATGCACCATGTGAAGTGACATGAGTTTCATCTGGAAAAAGTGTTTGGTTCCACGGATGATGGGCAGATAAAAGTACAGGTGTTGCTTGGGAGATGTCATGAAAAGGTAATGTGTGCAGGTGAGGATCACCCATTCACTGGTCAGACCGCATTTGGAGTTTTGTGAGCAGTTTGGGGCCCCATATCTGAGGAGGAATGTGTTGGCGTTTTAGAGGGTCCAGAGTAGGTTTACGAGAATTATCCCAGGGATGATTGGGTCAACGTATGATGAGCGTTTGATGTCACAGGGCCAGTACTCACTGGAGATTAGCAGGATGAGGGGGGACCTCATTGAAATGTACAAATAGTGAAAGGCGTGGATGTGGAGAGGTTGTTTGCATGTTGGAGAGTCGAAGACCAGAGGGCACAACCTCAGAATAAAAGGGTGTACCTTTAAAAAGGAGATCAGGAGCAACTTCTGTAGTCAGTGGGTGGTGAATCTATGGAATTCATTGTCACAGACAGCTGTGGAGGCCAAGTTATTCAGTATTTTTAAAGTGGAGATTGACAGATTCATGAATAGTAAAGGTGTTAAAGATCATGGCGAGAAGGCAGGAGAATGGGGTAGAAAGATAACTCAACCATGATGGAATCGATGGGCCGAGGAGCCTAATTCAGCTCCTATGACACCAACTTATGAACTTATGGAGGGCTTGAGTTAAAAAGAAAGACTGGGTGGGCTTCGGCTTTTTCCCCTGGAGCCAAGGAGGCTGAGGTGCAATCGCTTAGCCAATAAGAACACATACGTCAAGCTGTTGCTCATCGAATACAGCTCAGAATTCAACACTTTCATCCACAGCCAAGGATCTACAAACCAGTCTTCATCTACAGTTTGGCAATGGAGAGAGTCAACAGCTTCAAGTTCCTGGGTGTGCATATCTTGGAAGATCTATCCTGGGCCTAGTACATTGATGCAATCATGGAGAAAGCCCAACAACACCTACCTCCATTGGAAGATTGAGGAAATCCAGCATGTCAACAAGTCGTCTTGAGCTTCTCCATGTGTATGCTAGAGGCCATACTGAGTGGTATAGAATGGTTCGGAAGAAGATTACAAAAAGTGATGGATGCTGCTTGGTTCATCACAGGTACAGACCTACACAATAGAAAGATATAAAGAAAGCATTGCCTAAAAAACACAACCCTCAGTACCCTGGCCATGCTCTCATTTCACTCCTACCACCAGGAAGATAATCTGAAAACCATGACCACCAGGTTCAAGAATAGTATATTCCCAGTAACCATCAGGCTCTTAAACCTGACAAAATACAAACTAAACTATGAAGTATGGACTGTCTTTGGTAGCTCTAAGGACGTCGGGCTTTGTTGCACCAGAGGTATATAAAGGTATTTAGAGATATAAAAAATCATAAGGGGCATGGATAAGGTGAATGGTCAGTCTTTTGCCCAGAGTAGTGAAATCAAAAACCACATGGAATAGGTTTAAAGTGAGAGGGAACTGTTTTTTTTTAAGGGATTTAAGAGGCAGAATTTCATACAGAAGGTGCTGGATATGTGAAAGAAGTTTCCAGAGAACGTGGTAGTGCTGGATATAATCACAATGTTTAAAAGACATTTAGACAGGCACATGTATGTGAAAGGTTAGAGCTAAATGCAGGCAAATGGGACCTTCTGAGGCATGTAACATGGACAGCAAGGACGAATTGAGTTGAAGGGCTTATTTCGTGCTGCATAACTATGATTTGCATGGTACTTGGAGAACTGGTGTCAAATATGACAGATGTAGTGTTGGACGTATTTGAAAGGAGGTCTTATTAAATGAAGAATGTCCTGAATAAATGAAATGTTTTGGCACAATACACTTGGTTTCTCAGGATATAAATTATTAATGAGAAGGCACTAATGGTAACCTCCTCCATTGCTGTTATTTTCTTAACTCGATCTAGCACATTGAGCAGTTTCCTCAAAATTTTGCTGTAAGTCTCATGAATTAGGAACTGAAAATCAGTAGTACTAAGTTTGTCAGTCAGTTGGAATCCTGCCTACCTCAATTATCTAACCATGAACAAGTCCACCATCAAGTGCGGCCAATGCTGGTTGTGCACAGATGTATCACTTTTCCATTTAGGATGAAGGGTAAGGCAGATGGGAGTGAGGAAGCTTGGATCACGAGAGAAACTGAGGCTCTGGTCAGATAAAAGGAGGTATGTGATGGGTACAGGCAGCTGGGATCTAGAGTTTCGGGAACTGAGGAGCAGGCGAAAGAAGGAAATCAGAGCAAAAAGGAGACGGGAGATGGCTCTGTCAGATAATATTAAGGAAAATCCTAAGAGATTTTATGTAAGTTAAGTGAAATAGAGAACAGGGCCCCTCAGAAACCAAAGTGGGCATCTCTGTGTGGAGCCACAGGAGATGGGCAAGGTCCTCAATATGTATCTTACCACAGAGAAGGATGTAAAAATTGGGGATCTCGGGACAGTTAATGGAGATGTCTTGAGAGCAGTTTGCTTTATGGTCGAGGAGGTGCTGAATGTCCAAAGGCATTGAAGGTAGATAAATCTCCTGGGCCTGGTCAGATATATCATTGGACAGTGTGGAAAGCTAGAGAAGAAATTGCAAGGGCCCTAGCCTAGATATATGGATCATCGTTAGACACAGGTTAGGTGACACAAGACTGGAGGGTGGCTAATGCTGTGCCCCTATTTGAGAAGTGCAACGAGAAAAACCCTGGGAATTATAGACCAGTGAGCATAACATCTGTAGTAGACCAGTTACTGGAGAGAATTCAAAGGAATAAGAACTATATACATTTGGGTAGGCAAGGAGCTGATTAGGGTTAGTCAGTATGTACGTGGAGACTGTCTTACAAATTTATAAAAGGTTGATGAAGGCAAAGCTCCAGACATTATCTAAATGAACTTCTAATGACACTCACGATAGGGTGATCTCACATGATATATTTTATTTACATTAGTAAGAAGGTCCAGGACAACTCGCGTCCCTCACCAGCAGAGTGCATGTGCAGTGACGTTAATGATCTCAGGCTTGTCCCAGCAGCTTAGTCCTGACTTCAAAGGAGGAGGTGCGGCGATCCCATGCTTCTCCCTGCAGTTCAGCCATGCTTCAAAAGGAGACATTGGCGATTTCAGGTTTCTCCTGGCAGCTCAGTCTTTGCCTATGTCTGCGCATTGCCCATGGGCAGCAAGAGACACTGGCATCTCAAGCTTACACCAGCCACTCAGTCAGACATTACAGATGCTGGCTGTCTAGGGCTTCTTCCTGACAGCTCAGTATTTTCAACACAGTGGGACCAATGGTCTTGGATTTGTTCCAATGGCTCAGTTAATAAACAATAGGTGCAGGAGTAGGCCATTTGGCCCTTCGTACCACTCAATGTGATCATGGCTGATCACCCCCAATCAGTACTCTGTTCCTGCCTTCTCCCATATCCCTTGACTCTGCTATATTTAAGAGCCCTATCTAGCTCTCTTGAAAGTATCCAGAGAACCAGCCTCCACTGCCCTCTGAGGCAGAGAATTCCACAGACTCACAACTTTCTGTGAGAAAAAGTGTTTCCTCATCTCCGTTCTAAATGGCTTACCCCTTATTCTTAAACTGTGGCCCCTGGTTCAGGACTCCTCCAACATCGGGAACATGTTTCCTGCCTCTAGTGTGTCCAAACCCTTAATAATCTTATGTTTCAATAAGATCTCCTCTCATCCTTCTAAACTCCAGAGTATACAAGCTCAGCCACTCCATTCTCTCAGCATATGACAGTCCAGCCATCCCGGGAATTAACCTTGTAAACCTACGCTGTACACCCTCAATGGCAAGAATGTCCTTCCTCAAATCAGGGGGCCAAAACTGCACACAATACTCCAGGTGTGGTCTCACTAGGGCCCTATACAACTGCAGAAGGTCCTCTTTGCTCCTATACTCAACTCCTATTGTTATAAAGGCCAACATGTCATTTGCTTTCTTCACTGCTTGCTGTACCTGCATGCTTACTTTCATAGACTGATGTACAAGGACCCTCAGATCCCGTTGTACTTCCCCTTTTCTCAACTGACGTCATTTAGATAGTAATCTGCCTTCCTGTTTTTGATATCAAAGTGGATAACCTCACATTTATCCACATTAAACTTCAGCTGCCATGCATCTGCTCACTCCCCCAACCTGTCCAAGTCACCCTGCATTCTCATAGCATCCTCCTCACAGTTCACACTGCCACCCAGCTTTGTGTCATCTGCAAATTTGCTAATGTAACTTTGAATCCCTTCATCCAGATCATTGATGTATATTGTAAATAGCTGCGGTCCCAGCACCGAGCCTTGCTGTAACCCACTTGTCACTGCCTGCCATTCTGAAAGGGACCCGTTAATCCCTACTCTTTGTTTCCTGTCTGCAAACCACTCTACCCTGTCTAACAGCACTCTACGCCCAATACCATGTGCCCTAATGTTGGCCACTAATCTCCTTTGTGGGACTTTATCAAATGCTTTCTGCAAATCCAGGTACACTACATCCACAGGCTCTCACTTGTCCATTTTCCGAGTTACAACATCAAAAAATTCCAGAAGATTAGTCAAGCATGATTTCCCCTTCGTAAATCCATGCTGACTCAGACCGATCCTGTTACTGCTGTCCAAATGTGCGGCTCTTTCATTTTTTATAATTGACGCCAGCATCTTCCCCACCACCGATGTCAGGCTAACTGGTCTAAAATTCCCTGTTTTTTCTCTCCCACCTTTCTTAAAAAGTGGGATAACATTAGCTTCCCACCAATCCACAGGAATGAGAGTGTCCTGAGTTGATAGAGCATTGGAAAATTATCACCAATGCATCCACGATTTCTAGAGCCACTTTCTTAAGTACCCTGGTCTCACTAGGGCCCTGTATAACTGCAGGAGGACCTCTTTGTTCCTATACTCGACTCCTCTTGTTATAAAGGCCAACATGCCATTCGCTTTCTTCACTGCCTGTTGTACCTGCATGCTTACTTTCATTGACTGATGAACAAGAACCTCCAGATCACATTGTACTTACCCTTTTCCCAACTTGACACCATTTAGATAGAAATCTGCCTCCCTGTTTTTGCTACCAAAGTGGATAATCTCACATTTATCCATATTAAACTTGGGGCACTGCATTGACAGCAGCCTCTGCCTACAGCCTGTTTGTCTTTCAATCATTTTTAATTTTTAGTTAGTTTAAAGTCTGTTTTGGGGAATCTTTTGACTTTTCTATGTGGGGGGGGCAGGGTAAGGGGGAAACTGTTTCCCAGTCGCTTCCTGGCAGGGACACGACTATTTCTCCGAGTCACGTCCTCGTCCCCCCTCCTCGAGACCTACCACCTGGATCGGAGCGGCCTTTCCTGCCAGGGACCGGGAACAGGACCAGAGAGACAACAGCGGTGGCGCAGCACTGAATTCACCGCGGAGCGGGCGATGCTTACCTGGATCGCCGTTTGGAGCTCTGGAGCGTTGGGCTGCTGCTCCAACATCGTGGAGCTGCGGTTTTGGAGAGCTTCCAACGCGGGCGGCACTGCCCTTCATTGCGGAGTCCTGGGGCCCTTTGCCGAGGGCCGCCAGCGTTGGATCTCCGCCCAGCACGGCCAGCGGACTTTCGGAGCCGTGGTCTCTGGTAGGAGGTGGCCGACTCTGATGTCCAGGCCGCTGAGGAGGTCACCCAGCCCCGATGTCGGACTTGCATCACGCCGGCGAATGGGCCTGAACATTGGGCCACCCGTAGCGGAGGACTCGGAGGCCCTGACCACGGGTGAACATTGGAGGAAGATGACTGCATTTGGTGTCTTCCCTCACAGTGGGAAACTTTGATTCTGCTGTGGGGATGTTTTTGTGTTGAATTCTATCGTGTGTTGTGCTCTTTATTTTTTATTGTATGGCTGTATGGTAATCACATTTCACTGTACCATCTGGCACATGTAACAGATAAATGTATCTTGAACTACATCTGCCATGCATCTGCCCACTCTCCTAACCTGTCCAAGTCACCCTGCATTCTCATAGCATCCTCCTCACAGTTCACACTGTCACCCAACTTTGTGTCATCTGCAAATTTGCTAATGTTACTTAGAATTCCTTCATCTAAATCATTGATGTGTATTGTAAATAGCTGTGGTCCCAGCACCGAGCCTTGCGATACCCCGCTAGTCTTCCTCAAACGTGTGACAGGGCAAACCAGCTAGCAGACAATCAAGTCACCTCGCCTGTGGCTGGAATGCCTGGGTTTTATAGGGAGTAGGCAGACATCGGGTTCCAATCTGATGAGTTTAGTGGACCGCACTTCATATGCTTGCATTACTTCAAGATTGAATTGGATTTAGTGTTCTCAGATTAGTGTAATTGGATTTGTACTGGAAGCTTGGATGGTGGAAAATGTGGCACAAAAGTATCTTCCCTTATACAATTTGGATTGTTTTTCAATAAACACAAAATGTTTCTATATTCACAAAACCAACAACTTTAAACCAATGGGAATCAGCCTTGCACAGAACTGGATAATCCAAACTGCTTTATATAATATCTTAATCCATCAACATTTTCTGTTGCTGACTACAATAGATATCCCTCAGATTGTTTTTTCTGAATTGATTTAAGATAGTCATTCTGGATTCTCAATGGAAATTCCCAACTGTGATACAAAGTGGCACATTTGTATACTTTAAGAAATGCAAGTTGTGAAACAACCATCAGGGATGATCATACTTTTATGCAACGGAACATGAATATATAGATTGTGATAATAATTAATTAGCAGGTTATTGAATAAGAAATATGGATGTTCCTGCTGTTTTAAGGTAAACATGGATACCACAATGAAGACAGATCAGCAGTTCATCCAATAAAGAACTCCGATTCACAGAATCTCTGCAGCAAATAGCTATATGGTTAATACTGCAAATGATATACAGGTTACAATTTGATAAGAACAAATATAGATACACAGCTCTTTTTATAATAAAACATTTTCATACTGTGGACAAAAGTTATGACAATATAATAATTTCCTGCTTGAAGCTATTGAGGTAGAACATAATACAATTTTAAAATAATATGAAATTGTAAGTGCATATGATCAGAAAAATAAATCACCAAGGTTACTTTGTTGTATTACTCCATAACTTTCATTTATTGATAATAAAATAACATAGTTATGTTAAATATAGAAACAAAATCTCTGACTATACAGGATTATATAAAAATAGAGAGCTTGGTAAATGCTTTAAATTATTTAAATCAAAATATCAGCGGGAACATCCACTATAATAGACAATAGGTGCAGGAGTAGGCCATTCAACCTTCAAGCCAGCTCCACCATTCAATGTGATCATGGCTGATCATTCGCAATCAGTGCGCCGTTCCTGCCTTCTACCCATATCCCCTGACTCAGCTATCTTCAAGAGCCCTATCTAGCTCTCTCTTGAAACTATCCAGAGAACCGGCCTCCACTGCCCTCTGAGGCAGTGAATTTCACAGACTCGCAACTCTGTGTGAAAAAGTGTTTCCTCATCTCCGTTCTAAATGGCTTACCTCTTATTCTTAAGCTGTGGCCCCTGGTTCTGGACTGCCCCAACATCGGGAACATGTTTCCCGCTTCTAGCGTGTCCAAACCCTTAATAATCTTATGTTTCAATAAGATTCCCTCTCATCCTTAAAAATTCCAGAGTTTACAAGCCCAGCCGCTCAATTCTCTCAGCATATGACAGTCCCACCATCCTGGGAATTAATATCCCAATCCCTTCATTTAGGCTGACTTAACAAAACTATTGAAAGATTATATCCCAGTAGGGTGAACATATCTGAGCTGATGTATGAATATGGAGTTGAAGATTTCATTACGTTATATTTTCCTTAAGTATCAATTCCTTTTATTTTTTAATATTTACACATTTTCAAACGAGTGATGAATTAATCCTATTTGACATCTTATATTTTGTATTTCAGAATAATACAAAGCAGAAGATAGAGGTCTTTTGGCCCATCAACCTTTGTGCTATCTCTAAACAATTGTTGCTCCTTACCTGAATGTTCCTTTTTAAAAGTACTTTGAAAACCATAATTTCCATCTACCTTCCCAGCAGAGTTCGTAACCAAAACCGCTGTATTGCGTACAGAAAAAAAAATCCTCATCCCCTGTTTCAAAGACTGGAGGGCGTAACATTTAGGTGAAATGAGCAACATTTAAAGGGGTTGTGAGGGGCAAGTTTTTATTTACACAGAGAGTGGTGCACTGCTAAGCGTAGTGATGGAGGCAAATACCAAAAGAGCATTTTCGACAGGCACAGGGATATGCATGGCACAGAGGGAAATGGATCATGTGCGGATAGAGAAACATAGAAAGTAGGTGCAAGAGTGGGCCATTTGGCCCTTCGATCCTGCACTGCCATTCAATAATATCATGGCTGATCATTCAACTCGGTATCCCGTACCTGCCTTCTCTCCATTCCCCCTGACCCCATTAGCCACAAGGGCCACATCTAACTCCCTCTTAAATATAGCCAATGAACTGGCCTCAACTACCTTCTGTGGCAGAGAATTCCAGAGACTCACCACTCTGTGTGAAAAATGTTTTCCTCATCTCGGTCCTAAAGGAATTCCCCCTTATCATTAGACTGTGACCCCTTGTTCTGGACCTCCCCAACATCGGGAACAATCTTCCTGCATCCAGCCTGTCCAACCCCTTAAGAATTTTGTAAGTTTCTATAAGGACCCCCCCCCCCCCGCCAGACTTCTAACTTCTAGCGAGTACAAGCCGAGTCTATCCAGCCTCATATGAAAGTCCTGACATCCCAGGAATCAGTCTGGTGAACCTTCTCTGTACCCCCTCTAATGGCAAAATGTCTTTTCCTCCTCCCGATTTGGAGACCAAAACTCTACGCAATGCTCCAGTGGGTCTCACCAAAACCCTGTACAACTGCAGTAGAACCTCCCTGCTCCTATACTCAAATAATTTTGCTATGAATGCATACATACCATTTGCTTTCTTCACTGCCTGCTGTGCACCTGCATGCCTACTTTCAATGATTGGGGTGTACCATGACACCCCAGGTCGCGTTGCATCTCCCCTTTTCCTAACCTGCCACCATTCAGATAATAGTCTACCCTCCTGTTTTTTTCCAGCCACCAAAGTGGATAAACCTCACATTTATCCAACATTATACTGCATCTGCCATGCATTTGCCCACTCACCCACCTATCTATGTCACCTTGCAGCCTCCTAGCAAAAAAATCCTCCTCACCCTACACTACCCCCCAGCTTAGTGTAGATGAAGAAGATATCCACGCAAACTAAAAAAAAAAGTGGAGATGTTGGCATTCAATTCGCCTCGTCCAAATCATTAATATATATTGTAAATTAGCGGGACCCAGCACTGAGCCTTGCGGTACCCCACTAGTCACTGCCTGCCATTCTGAAAAGGCCCCGTTTACTCCTACCCTTTGCTTCCTGTCTGCAGCCAGTTCTCTATCCACATCAATACTGAACCCCCAATACCGTGTGCTTTAAGTATGTATACTAATCTCTTATGTGGGACCTTGTTGAAAGCCTTCTGAAAGTCTAGATATAACATATCCACTGGTTCTCCCTTATCCACTCTACTAGTTACATCGTCAAAAAATTCTATAAGATTCGTCAGACAAGATTTACCTTTCATAAATCCATGCTGACTTTGTCCAATGATTTCACCACTTTCCAAATGTGCTGCTATCCCATCTTTAATAACTGACTCTAGCAGCTTCCCCACTACCGATGTTAGACTAACTGGTCTGTAATTCCCCTTTTTCTCTCTCCCTCCTTTTTTAAAAGGAGTAGTTCCTGAGCTCCAATCCTCAGGAACTACTCCAGAATCTAAGGAGTTTTGAAAAATTATCACTAATGCATCCACTATTTCTGTGGCTACTTCCTTGAGTACTCTGGGATGCAGACTATCTGGCCCTGGGGATTTATTGGGCTTTAATCCGTTCAATTTACCCAACACCACTTCCTGGCTAACCTGGATTTCACTCAGTTCCTCCATCCTATTTGCCCCCCGGTCCCCTGCTATTTCAGGCAGATTATTTATGTCTTTCCTTAGTGAAGACAGAACCAAAGTAGTTATTCAATTGGTCTGCCATGTCCTTGTTCCCCATGATCAATTCACCTGTTTCTGACTGCAAAGGACCTACATTTATTTGAACTAATCTCTTTCTCTTCACATATCTATAAAAACATTTGCAGTCAGTTTTTGTGTTCCCTGCCAGTTTTCTTTCATAATTTATTTTCCCTTTTCTAATTAATCCCTTTGTCCTCTGCTGGACTGATATTCTCCCAGTCCTCTGGTAAGCTGTTTATTCTGGCTAATTTGTATGCTTCATCTTGTTTTGATACTATCCCTCCATGCAGTAGTTCCTCCATGCAGTCTTTAAATACCTTCCATTGCCTATCCACTGTCAACCCATTAAGAATCAATTGCCAGTCTATCTTGGCCAATGCACGTCTCATACCCTCAAAGTTACCTTTTTTTCAGAACCCTTTTTTTGTTCAGAACCCTTTTTTTGATTTAATTATGTCACTCTCCATCCTAATAAAGAACTCAACCATATTATGGTCACTCTTGCCCAAGGGGCCACGCACAAAAAGACTGCTAACTAATCATTCCTCATTCCTCAATACCAAGTCTAGAATAGCCTGCTCTCTAGTTGGTTCCTCTACATGTTGGTTTAGAAAACTATCCTGCATACATTCCAAGAAATCCTCTTCCTCAGCACCCCTGCCCATTTGATTCAGCCAATCTATATGTAGATTGAAATCGCCCATTATAACTGTTTTACCCTTGTTGCACGCATTTCTAATTTCCTGTTTGATGCCATCCACAACTCCACTATTACTACTGTTAGGTGGCCTGTACACAACTCCCACTAGCATTTTCTGCCCCTTAGAGTTTCGCAGCTCACCCATATCGATTCCACATCCTCCAAGATAATGTCCTTCCTTTCTATTGCATTAATCTCCTCTCTCACCAGCAACGCTACCAACCCCACCTCCTTTTCCTTTCTGTCTATCCCTCCTGAATATTGAATATCCCTGGATGTTCAGCTCCCAGCCTTGGTCCCCCTGGAGCCATGTCTCTGTGATTCCAACTATAGCATAGTCATTAATAGCTATCTGCACATTCAATTTTCAACTCGTCCACCTTATTACAAATGCTCCTTGCATTGAGACACAAAGCCTTCAGCTTGTTTTTACAACACTCTTACTCCTTATACAATTATGTTGACAAGTGCCCCTTTTGATTTTTGCCCTGGAATGTGTCTGCCTGCCATTTTTTTGTGTTGTGTGTTTTTGTGGTGTGTGTTAAATTTTGTTTTTTGTTTTTATTTTTTTTGTGTGTGTGTACTATTAATTTTGACCTTGCTACCGATTGCTTCTACCCTCATTTTATACCCCTCTTTCTCTCTACTCACACATTTAAGAAACCCACCACCTTTTATTCTCCGTTTATGGAATGATCAACATAAAAATCTTAATGGAGACGCGATAGACTGCAGATGTTGGAATCCAATAATTTAATAGATACTTTATTGATCCCCCTCAGGGAAATTCAGAAATCTTGAGCAAAAAATAAACTGTTGGTGGAACTCAGCCAGTTGGATAGCATTTGAAGAGGAAAATATTTCCATCCCAACCCTTTATGCTTTCCACACAGGGCCGACCTTAAACCGATTGGACCGATTGCTCCCAATTGGGGCCCCATGTCTAAGGGACCCCGCACCAGTGTAATCTGATGGTTACACAAAAGGCTGGAGAAACTCAGCGGGTGCAGCAGCATCTAAGGAGCGAAGGAGATAGGCGACGTTTCGGGTCGAGACCCTTCTTCAGACTGGTCAGGGATCAGGGAAACGAGAGATATAGACGGTGATGTGGAGAGATAAAGAACAATGAATGAAAGATATGCAAAAAAGTATCGATGATAAAGGGAACAAGCCATTGTAAAGTTTGTGGTGTGGAAATGAGAAGCTAGTGCGACTAGGGTGGGGGAGGGATATAGGGATAGAGGGAATGCCAGGGCCCAAGGGCTGAGGGAGGGGTGCGAAGGGGAGGAGACAGCAAGGGGTTAAACAGAATTGAGAAATTCAATGTTCAAGCCCAAAGGATGCAGACTCCCCAAGCAGAATATGAGTGCTGTTCCTCCAACTTGCGGTGTTCTCACTCTGGCCGTGGAGGAGCCCAGGACCGAGAGGTCGGAATAACGGAATGGGAGGGGGAGCTAAGTGCTTAGCCACCGGGAGGTCGGGTTGGTTTTTCCGGACTGAGCGAGGTGTTCGGCGAAACGATTGCCAAGCCTCCGCTTGGTCTCACCGATATAGATCATCTGGCATCTGGAGCAGCGGATGCAGTAGATGAGGTTGGAGGAGATGCAGGTGAACCTCTGTCGGACCTGGAAGGACTGCTTGGGTCCCTGAAAGGAGTGGAGGGGGGAGGTGAAGGGACAAGTGTGGCATTTCTTGCGGTTGCAAGGGAAAGTGCCCGGGGAAGGGGTAGAGCGGGAGGGAAGGGAAGAATTGACAAAATTCTTGTAATCTGATGCTCCACTCTAGGATCTTTGGAGTAATCGACTCTCGGCTTGGATAGATCTACCCCGGGGGGAGGGGTGGAGAGAGAGTAGAGGGGTGGAGGTGGAAGAAAGGGGTAGACGGGGAGGGGGGTATCAGGGGCAATGGAGAGGGGGAGATGGGTCATTTCCTCACGGTCCCAGGGCAGCGCTCCTGCCCCTCCAGTCGCCGTGGTTCACGCATACAGCCCCAGCTCCACCCCCGTCTCTCCCCGGGGAGACGCGGTGAACAACAAAGATCCTATAGACAATACCAGGCGGGCCGGGACTGGCGTTGGAGCAACATTTACAAACCTCGACCTCAGCTTACACCCGGACCCCGGTATCCGCTCCTGCCGCCGGCCCTCTCCCTCCCCTCCCTCCCTCCCTTTTTTCCCTCCCTCCCTCCTTTTTCTCCCTCCCTCCCTCCCTTTTCTCCCTCCCTCCCTCCCATTTCTCCCTCCCGTCCCTCCATCCCTCCTCCCTCCCTCCCCCTTTTCTCCTCCCTCCCTCCCTCCCTTTCCCCCCTTTCCTCCCTCCCTCCCTCCCTTTCTCCCTCCCTCCCATTTCTCCTCCTCTCCATTTCTTTCTCCCTCCCTCCCTCTTCTCCATTTCTCCCTCCCTATCCCTCCCTCCGTTTTCTCCCTCCCTCCCTCCCTCCCTCCGTTTTCCTCCCACCCTCCCTCCCTTTTCTCCCTCCCTCCCTTTTCATCCCCTCCCCCCTGCCCTTTCTCCCTTCCCCTCCCCCTCCCTTTTCTTCTCCCTCCCCCTCCCTTTTCTTTTCCCCCCTCCCCCACCCTTTGTGTTCCCTTCCCCCTCCCTTTTCTTCTCCCCCCCCCCCCCTCGCCCTCCCTCCTCTGCTCCCCCTCCTCTGCCTCCCCCCTCCTCTGCTCTCCTCTCTCTCCCTTCTCCTTCCCCCCTCCCTCTTCTCCCCCCTCCTCTGCTCCTCCCCTCCTCTGCTCCCCCCTCCCTCTGCTCCCCCTCCTCTCTCTCCTTCTCCCTCCCTCCCTCTTCTCCCCCCCTCCCTCTTCTCCCCCCCTCCCTCCTTCTCCCCCTCCTCTCCCCCCTCCCTCTTCTCCACCACCCTCTTCTCCCCCCTCCCTTTTCTCCCCCCCTCCCTCTTCTTCTTCCCCCTCCCTCTTCCCTTTTTCTCCTCCTCTTCCCTTTTCCTCCCCTCCCTCTCCCCTCCCCCCTCTTCTCCCCCTCCCTCCCTCTCTCCCCCTCCCTCCCTCTTCTCCCCCGCAGTCCCTCCCTCCCCCCCTCCCTCCCTCTTCTCACCCCTCCCTCTCTTCCCTCTTCTCTCCCCCATCCCTCCTCTTCTCCCCTCTTCTCCCCCCTTCCCTCCCTCTTCCATCTCCCCTCGCCTCCCCTCTTCCTCCCCTCCCTCCCTCTTCTCCCCTCCCTCCTCTTCTCCCTCCCCCCTCCCTCTTCTCCCTCCCCCCTACCCTCTTCTCCCTCCCCCCTCCTCTTCTTCCCATCCCCCCCTCCCTCTTCTCCCTCCCCTCCCTCTTCTCCCTCCCCCCCCTCCCTCTCTCCCCTCCCCCCCTCCCTCCTCGTCCCTCCTCCCCTCCCTCTTCTCCCTCCCCCCTCCCTCTTCTCCCTCCCCCCCTCCCTCTTCTCCCTCCCCCCCCCTACCCCCCTCCCTCTTCGCCCTCCCCCCTCCCTCTTCTCCCTCCACCCTCCCGCTTCTTCTTCTTCCCTCCCCCCTCCCTCTTCTTCCTCCCCCCTCCCTCTTCTCCCTCACCCCCCCCTTCTCCCTCTCACCCCTCCCTTTTCTCTCCCCCCCCCTTTTCTCCCTCCCCCCCTCTCCCTTTTCCTCCCCCTCCCTTTCTTCTCCCTCCCCCCTCCATTATCTCCCTCACCCCTCCCTTATCTCCTCCCTCCCCGTCGCCCCTTTCTCCTCCCCTCCCTCCCTTTGCTCCCCCCCTTCCCTCCCCTTTCCTCCCCTCCCCTTCCCTCCCTTTTCTCCCTCCCCCTTCCCTCCCTTTCTTCCCTCCACCCCTTCCCCTCCCTTTGCTCCCTCCCCCTTCCCTCACTTTTCTTCCCTCCCCCTTCCCTCCCATTTCTCCCTCCCCCTTCCCTCTCCCTTTGCTCCCTCCCCCTTCCCTCCCGTTTTCTTCCCTCCCACCCTTCCCTCCCTTTTCTCCCTCCCCCTTCCCTCCCTTTTCTCCCCCTCCCCCCCCCCTTTCCCTCCCCTTTTTTCCGCCCTCCCCCTTCCACTCCCTTTTCCTCCCTCCCCCCCTTAACCCTCTCCTTTTCTCCCTCCCCCTTCCCTCCCTTTTCTCCCTCCCCCTTCCCTCCCTTTTCCTTTCTTTTCTCCCTCCCCCTTCCCTCCCCTTTTCTCCCTCCCCCTTTCCCTCTTGCCCTTTCTCCATCCCCCTTCCCTCCCTTTTCTCCCTCCCCATTTTCTCCCTCCCTTTTCTCCTCTCCCTTCCCTCCGCCCTCCCCTTTTCTCCATCCCCTCCCTCCCTTTTCCTCCTCCCCTCCTAACTCCCATTCTCCCTCCCCCTAACCTCCCCTTTCTCCCTCCCTTTTCTCCCTCCCACCCTCCCTTTTCGCTCCCCCCTATTCACCCTCCCTTTTCTTTTCTCCTTCCCTCCCTCCTCCCTTTTCTCCCTCCCACACACACACACACACACACCACACACACACACACACAATCACACACACACCCACACACACACACACACAACATATATTAGGATGGGGCCTGAAGCCCAAAATTTTAATGCCTGGGACTGTTTTTCCCCAATAGTTATTGGCTTTCCAGATCTAGTTAATTAAATTAATTGTTTTTCATTTCAGTCACTAAAACAAGTGATATTGTATCTAATGTGTACTTTTTAGAGGTGATCTACACATTTTCTTTGTTCTTGAGGCTACACATGTATGCAATTTATTTTTAAAATGTAGCTTAAATCTGTTTGGCCATTACTCACAGGCACTTTTAAAGCCACATTTTTATTACTTTCCATTCTACCACAGAGATATAAAGTCTATAATAATAGAATATTGACTTCCTTGAGGGGATACGACATATATTGCCCAAGTAGATTCATATTGCCGAG